>PITA01001263.1:29243-205906 GCA_004023965.1 Spilogale gracilis
AAAAAAAAAAAAAAAAAAAAAAAAAAAAAAAAAAAAAAAAAAAAAAAAAAAAAAAAAAAAAAAAAAAAAAAAAAAAAAAAAAAAAAAAAAAAAAAAAAAAAAAAAAAAAAAAAAAAAAAAAAAAAAAAAAAAAAAAAAAAAAAAAAAAAAAAAAAAAAAAAAAAAAAAAAGAGTGAAACATCCAGAAATGGAATGTTATTCAGCACTAAAAAGAAATGATCAAACCACAATAAGACACAGAGACTCAAATGTGTATTACCAAGTAAAAAAAGCCAATCTGAGAAAGCTACATACTGTATGATCCCAACTATATGACACTGTGGAAAAGATAACACTATGGGAGACAATAAAAAGATCAATGATCGATGGTGACTGAGCAATAAGGAGAGGGATGACTAGGTGGAGCACGAAGAATTTTTAAGGCAGTGAAAATACTCTTTCTGAAATGTGACAGTGAAGATGTGGCATTATACATCTGCCCAAACCCAGAGAATGTGCAATACAAGGGTGAACTGTAAAGCAAACTATGGACTTATGGTGATTATGATGTGTCAATGTTAAGTTCATCCTTGGTAAAAATGTACCATTCCAGTAAGTGATGTTAATAATGGTTAAGGCTCTGGGGGAAGGGAATATATGGGAAATTTCTATACCTTCCTCTCAATATTATCATAAACCTAAAACTGCTCAATAAAAATTAAGTCTTCTTTTAAAAGTGAATAGTGAAGCCCAATAAGCAAATCAAATGGAAATATGTCATGACAAATTTGTTTCTTAAAGGAAGACAATCTGATCTTCAAAAATCCAAATAGACTCAGGTATCAACGGAATTATTATCTTTTGTCCTCCCTAAAAATAGTTTTGAAAACAAGCCTTCCATAACCTCTTTTCCAGGAGTCAAATACGTCGCATGCTTCCTAGCCCATTTTCATGCTCTATCTTTCTGATCCTCCAAATCATTCACTAAAATTTTATCTGTGCTTTTTGTAGAAACTCAATAAAACTTGGCTTCAGCATATCTTACTCCAGTCATCTGTTTGTACTTCATCATCGCCTTGTCTAAATTACTAAGTCATTTACTTTTGAAGGCAAGGATAATATGATAGTTATCTTTTTAAGTCCTGCAGGGGCTAAGAGAGTGCTAGCACGGTAGATGCTTAGAGAATTATGACTGCATCAAATTGTATTATAAACATCTATATCAAGAGCTAGGTCAATATAGGTAATGTATAAATCACCTTTCAAAATCAAAGCCATTGTTCACAATCAACTCAGACAGAGGTTACATAATGTCAAATCAAGAACATATTCAGGTGATCAGCCGATATGCATGAATAATGGAACTGTTTCCATTAAGTAGACAAAATTAACCACTACCTTTAGATTTCCAAAACTGACTCAAGCCTCTCATACCCACCTGCCAACCCAGGAAATGCTAGCACCATTTCTTACTTGAATGATGTTATAAATACGCTTATGTTCTGCTTTTGCTAACTAACTCCCTACCTGAGATGTATACCCCACGTCACTTTTAAAGTGATTCTTATGAAGCAAATCTACTTGTGTCTCTCCTCTATTCAAAATCCTTCAACAACTTCACTATGTTCTGGTGATGAAGACCAAAATCCTTAAAATGGCTACAACACCTATAGGTTCTAGCTCCTATCAACCTCTCTATCTTTATCTTGTGCTAGTCTTGCATTATTTAAGTTAGACCATGGTGATCTTTCATTGTTCCAATTTCATCATGTTCCTTTCTGACTTAACCTTTATATATCTTGACCCAACTGCATGGAATCCTCCACTCCCACCATCTTTCCTATGCATTTAGCTTCTTCTCATCTTCCAGATCTCTATTCAAATGTCATCTCCCCAGGGATGCCTTCCTGAACTCCTAGACTAAATCAGGGGTCTCTATCACAGGCTATCAAAACACCACATAATTTTTCTCAGTCATTCTTATGGTACTTCTTAATTACATATTTTTTGAGTAGTGACTGATCACTGTCTTCCTCATTAGACTGTGAACTTCATGGAGGAAGGTGTCATGTCCACTCTGCTCATTAAGAGGTGTGGCGCCTGACACATGGGATGTGCTCAAGAAACATTTCTTTAAGGTATAAATGGGTAAAAATGGTTGGTCAGGTTATGGACCTCCTTAAGATCATGAAGTTTTAAAACCTCCCCAAGCACCCTTCTGGAATGGAAAAAGTGTGAGCAATGCTCAATCCACCATCTATTAGCTTTGTGACCTCAAACAAGTTCTTTAATATTTTTGTCTCATTTTCATCTTCTGTGAAAGGCAGATAATAACTATCTTACAAGGCTGCTGAAAAGATTAAATAATTTTATAGCTCTCTGGTGATAACCATAATTTTAATTAATCATTAACTGTCTATGTACCTATTTATTTAATGTTTAACCCCAATGCTCAATTATAAGCACCTAAGAATTTGAACCATGCCTGTCTTCCATACCATTATGCTCTAGGGCTTGTTAGCTTAGTATATAGAACACAGTAGGTGATCAATAATAACTTGTTGAAGATAAATCAGTAAGCATATATAAAGAATTTAGCATGGTACCTGGTACACAGTCGGCATTCAACAAATAGCAGTGTAGATTGAATCTGTGTCCCCTTCAAATTCCTGTGTTGAAACCTAATCCTCACTGTAATGATATTGGGATATAGGACTTTGGGGAAGTGATCAAAGACCTTTGGGATGGCTCTACCCTCATGAATGAAATTAGAGTCCTTATAAGAGAGACCACAAAAGGTGAGCACCCTTGTCTCTTCCAATACATGGGGACACAGCAAGAAGACAGCCATCCATAAACCAGGAAGTGGGCCCTCACTAGACACTGAGTTTTCTGACACCTTGATCTTGGGATTCCCAGCCTCCAGAACTGGGAGGATAAAATGCTGTTGTTCACAAGCTACCTGGTCTATGGTGTTTTTTGTTACAGCAATCCAAATGGACTCAGACACACTTCTTCCCTCTCTTCATAGCCTATTACCCAGGACACTCTCTAGCCCTGATCTTCTTTCATTTGAGTGGAGATGGAGTCAATGGCTTGTACTCTTCATTAGTTCACAAGAAAGTGTTATGATTTCGAATCATGGATAGAAAAAAAATCCCAACAACAATAATCTGCTGAGCACAATGTGTGTGTCAGCTGTGACAAAAATGTTAGATTAGTACTACTTTGTGAAGCAGAAAGTAGGCACAGGTATGTGATGTGACTTAATTAAGTGACAAAGACAGAATTAAAATGAGGTTTCAGACTTGATATCCAGTACCCTTCCCCCTACACTTAAATGTCACTGCACAGTCATAAGCAAATTCAACAGTCTCATCTGGCCTCCCTGGGAGAAGCCAAGAAACTTCTTTCATCAGAGGGCTGAAATATACCCTACCATGAGGCAGTGACATGAGTAATGAAATGAGGTTAAGTGGACAAAGGGAGAAGCATAAAACTTTCTTTCCATGACAGAAGAAAAGAAATCAATACAGCATCAGACTGAGTATTCAAAGAAAATAGGAAATTAAAAAATATTGCTTTGGACTATATTAAGAACAGCATTATCTTAATAGGCAGCTTTCATACATTCCAACATTTGGAAACACAGCTGGTTGAGCCCAATAAGAATTTTGCTCCAGCTGATTTCTTATAGTTTTCTAGATTATCAAACGTCCAGTTAACGATTTCAAAGCTTGAAAAATGCATCAAAATGTGCAAATGTCTAATCAAATACTTGTATTTAAGATAACAAATTTAAATTGTCATCTTCCCACCTTAAAAAACCTTTACAAAAATAAACCCAAACCATCTCAAATTTGCCACATATGAATAACCTATTAATAGACAATCAGCGGGATTGATTTTCATTTTGGGAACATTTTCCTGGCCAACAACATATCGCTTTAACATGGGAGTATTTAGAATCTCAGAATCTCATGGAATGAAGTGACCTTTTGAGACTTCCTTCTACCTAGCCCATCAAAAGACTGTAGTTTGTGCTTGAATCACTCCAGTGACCAGAGCATACAGCTCTAGCTAATCTATTTCATTTTGGGGAACACTGACTTTCATAAGGATATTCTACCATGCTTAAAGTATTTTTTTTTTTAACTTCTACATAAAGATTCTCTTTAGCCTTCTGGAACCAAAGAGACTGAGGCTTTATGAAGTCCAGCACATAATAAAAATGGTACAGATTTGTTGAATGCCTTAAAAAAGGAGACCTAGTTATAGGCTTAACTCTAAGCTAAAATTCAAGTGACAATTTAGAATTTCAAACTCATCCTCCAGCTATTATCTCAAGAGCCTCGTGTTCATGATAAAGGGTTTGGGCTATTCTTTTTGCTCTCTCAACAGTCCTGTGATATACCTAACGTTCCCATTGTAAAGGTATGGAATTTGTCTTGTCATTGTCAGATACTAGATTCAGGACACCAATTTATGAAATACATAAAAGCTGGAACAGTCTTTGATCCTACTTCTGCATCTAATTCAGAATGGTGGCTATCTGATGCATGAATGATTTCAACCACTGTTTTCTACAACAAACTTTTAGCTTAATCAGAAATTCAAATAACATCTCTGCCACTTACTAAACTCATCTTCAAGGGGTTAATTAATGCTACAGTGTTCTTCTGGAAAATACATAAGATATCACAATTAGGGCATTTAGCACTGTGTTTAGAACACGGTTTATTTAATATATATGAATTCCCCTTTTTTTTTTTTTTTGGTTCCGTTTTGCTTTCAGGAATTTTCTTTTTTTTTTTTTTAATCATTGTGTTCTAAGTAGTAAAAGTGGGAGAATTATGTACCACATTTCTGCTACATAACAGACATACATAAAGGTTGGTGAGGGAGGTAACAGAAACAATCCAACTCAAAAATATTTGCGGACTACACTGAGGCTATTCTATTGGACAAGGGACAGGCAGCTGTCCTGTCTAGAAGATCAATTTCCATTTTAGTCAACTCATCCAATACCTAGGTATTACAAACCTTGACAGAAATAGAACTGACATATTCTCATTCCAAACCTTGCAAGAAAAGCTTGCTAAATGGCCTCAAGATAACAGAAATGATGATGTCATAACAGTAATTTTTTTTTAAAGGTTTTATGTATTTGACAGAGAGAAACACAGCCAGAGAGGGAACACAAGCAGGGGGAGTGAGAGAGGGAGAAGCAGGCTTCCCGCCGAGCAGGGAGCCAGATGTGGGGCTCGATCCGGGATCTCCGAGATCATGACCTGAGCCGAAGGCAGTGGCTTAACCAACTGAGCCACGCAGGCGCCCCACAGTAATTTTTTTTTTTTTTTTTTTACAAAGAAGAAGTGATAATTTTTAAATGAAATTCTTTAAATAGACATAATTGGAGTAACTCACTGACTTGGGGTAAGCTTAAAAGTACAAAATGTATACAAAATAAAAGCTAGGTTCTCACCATGTTCTGATCAAGGGCATACACACTGGTGAGCTCAGAGCTTAACCACTTTATACTTTATTGATACAAAACAGAAAGACTCTCTGTAATAACAGAAGCTCCATAAAACCTGGTGAAAAATCTTTCCTTTGTTCCATGGGGTAGCAGTGACCCTTATAGATCTAGGAAATTCTACCAACATGGGCTTCATATACTAAGAAAGCCTCCTAGAGACTTGTATGATACATTTTCAGGTTGTTTTTAGAGTTGATAGACATTTCCTTGGTGTCTTATTCCACTCAGGCTGCTCTAACAAAACACCAGAGATTAGGTGACTCAAAAAACAGGACTTTCTTTCTCACAGCATTGGTGGGTGGGAAAACCCAAGATCAAGGCTGATTCAGTCCCTGGGTAAGGGTGCATCTTCAGGTTTGCAGATGGCTACCTTTCCCCTGTGTCCTCATTTAAAACCCTACCTAAACCTAATTACCTTTCCAAAGGCCCCAACTCCAAGTACCATCACATTAAGTGTTAGGGTTTCAATAAATGAATTTTGGGGGGATGCAAACATTCAGTCCATTAACACCTGGTGGTATAAAAATCAAAACCATTGGGCGCCTGGGTGGCTCAGTTGGTTAAGCCACTGCCTTCCACTCAGGTCATGATCCTGGAGACCCGGGATCAAGTCCCACATCAGGCTCCCTGCTCGGCGGGGGGCCTGCTTCTCCCTCTTTCACTCCCACTGCTTTGTGTTCCCTCTCTGGCTGTGTTTCTCTCTGTCAAATAAATAAAATCTTTAAACACAAAAAATCAAAACCATCAAGCTCATAGCTGCTGCCGCCACCATTCTTTAGAAGATTAAAAATCAACAGGGATAAAAAGAACCACCCCCAAACACTCTGTTTGATAACATCAGCAAGACACTTCATCGGTTCTGATTTCTGCTTGGTAATCCAAGTTATTGCAGCATTCTCTCTGTTTCAGAGTTTGTCGCAACACTCAAAGAAAATGTTTGACTATAGAAGGAACATGATTCAGAATGTCAGATTAAAACATAAAAAAATAGGGGCGCCTGGGTGGCTCAGTTGGTTGGAAGACTGCCTTCGGCTCAGGTCATGATCCCGGAGACCCGGGATCGAGTCCCACATCGGGCTCCCTGCTCGGCGGGAAGCCTGCTTCTCCCTCTCTCACTCCCCCTGCTTGTGTTCCCTCTCTGGCTGTGTTTCTCTCTGTCAAATTAAAAAAAAAATCTTTAAAACATAAAAAAATAAACATCTTAGGTTCAGTTTCACAGTGTTGGTCGCAGACATTGCATGAGTCGATATTACTGAAAGATAAACTGCCATCTTCATAAATTCCATTCTGTAACTTGGGTTATTCTGATATGGTCCCATCTTGAAGAATGAAGATCCACAGGACCCAGAGACCACGTTACAAAGAAAGCAGTTCAGGCAGTTTCTCTCTTAGCCCCTGCTCTGACCTCTCTCCATACCCTTCCTTCCTATCCTTTCTCTGACATACAGTGTAATTTTAATAACCTGAAAGAATGAACACAAGCAAATGAGCATTTCTTCTCTTTCTAATAAGCACTGGATACACAGAACTTATACACAAACGCACCCACATACGAACCTGTGCATTGAAAACACACACCTGCTCACCATCTACGCCCAGAAACACCTAGTCGAGAAAGGAGAGTTGGCATGGATATTTACTATAATAGGCCACACCCCACAATAAGCACTTTATAGGCATTTCATTTACAAGTTCATAAAATATAACTATGAGGTAGACAAAATTAGTCTGTTTACGGACGGTGAAACTGAAGCAGAGATAGTAAGTTAGGGGTTAAATGTAGATGGATGAGAAGTGCCAGGAGGAGTGCAAGGTAAGGTGCACTGGAGTCCAGCAGCTCCGGATGAGAGCAGGGACTGGAACATGGACAAGCATCCACCTTTCCCCTTGTTTGTCCCTCATCTCCAGCCTAAGTACTTGCCCAAGGCACAAACTGGAATGAGGCAAAACCCTGGTCAGGTAATTTTTAGGGCATTAATGTATTTTGAAAGTGACAATACAATCCCCCTAGTAGAAAAGATATCAGAACAGAATGCTTATCTGTGACTTTCACCTTACCTTATGAAACATATAAATTAGTTCTTCTCTACTCATTAAAATTGGGCTAAAAATATATACTAATTTCCATAACATTTTATAGGCTTCCGTGGGACTCATACCCTGTTACCAAGCGAGTGAGTAAAAAATGTTTATTAAGTGAATGATGTGGGAAAAAATATATAGATATATATTCACTTCAGAAATTCCTGTTTTCTAGACTTATGGGATGACACTATAACTTCATTTCTAGCAAAAATCAGTGGCATTGATGTTGATGGAAACCACTAAGAACAAGAACAAATCTTTGGTAACTTTAATTTCAAAAGTATGCGCACTGATCATTAAAAGCAGAAAATATGTAAATCTGGGGGTAAAATGAGCCAGCCCCCAACTCGTTACCAAATGGAACTGGTGTTCTGTGCTAGGAAATGGAGTAAGATGATATACACATATTTCAAAAATTCTAAGAATAACCTAAGTACGTAAGTATTTTAATAGGCATTTCTATCATAAAACAAACCAAAGGGGAAGGGCGGCATTTCAGTCTTTTTTTTTTCCCCTGCAGAATCCAATTCATGCTAGAATGATATCCTTGAGATGCTGCTTCATTTTCTGAAAGCCGGCTGAAGGTCCAGTGAGCAAAGTCTTAGTAGCTCCAAACTGTCAGAAGACAAGACACATCAAAATTCTTGAGGCATCGAACTCTGAAGCCTAAGTTTACATGTGAAACATCTGCTTTCAGCTCGGACAAAGTGGGTTAAGGATGGGAGAGCTCCTTCCCCAATTTGCAAACCACCACCTTATCAATGCAAAGCACAGTCTTCACTGAGAAGTCTGAATCCAATCAGGTGCCTGACTCTCAGTTTCCCTGGGGTATTAACATGCCTACTCAAAAGTGAACTCTGTCCATCTGATATATAAACCTTTCTACTGTGGATGTTTATCACCATTTACTTCTGCATTCTATATTCATTTCTTAGTATGTACAGACTTTTTCCACAAAACCGTTAAGGAGCTACAGTTAAAAGAAGTCTACAGTTCATAGGCCAAAGCAGAACAATCTATTTACATAAATCATGTGAAATGCATATGATCTTAATGGCTTTCTAGCTCTTTTATTGGTATTGTATTTATAGACATTTGGAGGTTATGAAGTCAACAGGGTTTCCACCGGCTTTCAGAGATTTTCAGAACTCAAGCTATTGGGCAATTTCCAAATTACATTAATGCCAAGAGTGTCCCTGAAAATGTATTCATTTTCAAGAATGGAGAGAATTAACCGACTAACTCCAGCTTCTCTGTAGGTCTAATTCCTGTTTCAGCATTAAAAGCTCGGTGGCTAGCTCTATGTCCTTTGATATGGCAGCATTATTTGGTTACCCATTGACTCGGGGGCGGGGGGGGGGGGGGGGGGGGGGGAAGGGTCTGATGCCTTCTCTGGCCCTGAGACTGGTTCCAGAGAAGGAAAAGACTCTGCTTCTGTATCAGTTTGTCCTGAAGCCTGTCTTCACACTTGCTGCCTGGACACAATGCCTGGTTTCCAGTTCCTGGAATCAGGTCTCCTTATGCTCCATGTTGAGGTCTTGTTCCCCTAAGAATGAGTCTGGATTTCTCTTCCTTCCTACTTTGGTATACTCAGATTTTCCACATGAACTCAGAATACTTGCATTCCCTGGTCAATACGAACTTCATGTTGTTTTTCAGACGATCCACATTAGGTTCCTTGATCTGACAGATCTTCTCCTGGCATTTTCTGGCTGCTCCATCTTGTTTTTCTACCCCTTCCCCCCAACCCAAGCCAGACTATGATACTCAGTGTTAAACTTCACTGACATCGGCAAACCCAGCTTGGGGTTTGCAATGGAAATTTCTCTTTCTACTCCCACCACAAAAGAGGAAAGGATTTTGGGGCGCCTGGGTGGCTCAGTTCTTTAGGTGACTGCCTTCACTTCAGGTCATGATCCTGGAGTCCTGGGATCGAGCTACATGTCTGGCTCCCTGCTCGGCGGGAAGCCTGCTTCACCCTCTCTCACTCCTCCTGCTGTGTTTCCTCTCTAGCTATGTTTCTCTCTGTCAAATAAATAAAATCTTTAAAAAAAAAAAAAGGAAAGGATTTTATTACTAACATTTTTTAAGGGTTCCTTGGGCAAAATGATTTTTAAGAATCAGCCTTTATTCCTTTCATTATTTTAAAATTATATTGCCTATTGCCTGCACATGGGATCACTTATCCCACTGTTTCATTCTTGGTATGCTATTTCTGCATAAAAGGAATTAAGAGAAAAGATGTTACTGGTTTCTGACAAAAAAGGGAAGATAGCAGATGGGAGAATCCCCAACTATTATTATTATTTTTTTTTTTTGAGAGAGAGAGAGAGAGAGGAGAGAGGGGTAGAGGGAGAGGGACAGACTCCTAAGCAGACTCCACGCCCATGGCAGAGCCCAATGTGGGGCTTGATCTCATGACCCTGAGATCACAACCTGAGCTGAAATCAATAGTTGGATGCTTAACAAACTGAGCTACCCAGGCACTGTGAGAGTCACCAACCTTTAAACGCAGCATCTCAAAACTCTGAACTATTTGCTACTAGAAGGGAAGCAGACAGATTTGGGTAGAGCGATCATAGGACTTCTCTTCATCTGTTGATAGCCTGACTATAATTATTGATCAAGTAACTTAATTTTAAAATTGGTTCCACTTTTTCTTTTTATTATTTTATCTCTGTTGAGATTACAGCCTAGACTTGTGAAAATATTATAGGCCTTAGAATCAGACAAGCTGTGTTCAAATTCTGATCTGTGAGTCACGCTGTCTGGAGAATTTAACCTTTCTCAATGGACATAATGAAACAACCCTACATGTTAATCATGGGAGATGATATTTCATTCTTTTGTCATCAGCACTGGGTGCTCTGTTCTACACAAACAAAAATGCGCAGCACAGTGACATATGTACACTCCACAGGTCCAGATGCACCTGCCTGAGAACGAACCAGGCCAGCTCCAGTGGACCTTCACTTCTATGTGTCCTGCTGGCCTAAGCATGTTCCCTCTCTCAGCTCACTGAAATACAACAGAACTCCAAGGTGAAGACATTTAGTATCTTAACTTTACAGGTGACAGAAATGGAGAAAAGTACTGTTTAAAAAAGTCTTTAAAGGTGCAAAGAAGAGATGTCTATGGAGAGCAACTGGGATAGAACTGGGATGCTGCCCTCTTGGCTCAATGGAACGAGAGGAGCATGAAGGGCTCACGAACACTTCTTACTTCTCCCTTATTTCTAACTAATGGGCTTTCCAGAGGCAAAAATACAAAATAAAGCAGAACCCTCATTAGGTTGCTTCAATATCCAATGCCATCCTCCTCACCATCATTATCATGATCTATATGCCAATAATAAGAAAAGTTAGGATTACCAGTTCTTTGTTTATCCCCTAGTCTGTATAAAACCCAAGGAGGAAAATATTATATGGTGCACTCTTTATATGTTGACTTTTTTACTAAATATTTGCTTTTCTATATTATAAGAGGATCAAAATTATAACCCATGCTTTCTTCAATTTCCCTAGTTTTTACTTAGTATTCATACACCTGTAACACCTTGGTAGCCAATCACTGTAAAGGCTTTAATTTTCTCAATGCCTGAAATAGGCACAGTAAAACCTATAGCTTCTTCCTACACCTCCTTCTGTATGGAAGGTGTATTTCTCATTATGGCCTAATTTAGTTGACTTCTACCCCTGGAATTATAACCCTTCCTGCACCATCTCTCCTAATGATAGGTAAACACAAAATAGTAAGATGATCAAGAAAAGGCCAACCATTAATTTGCAAAGTGGAGTCTCACTGGGCAGGAACAGACTTTAAAAGCCTCCCCTGTGGAGGACTCTCTCTAAGTTTTTCTTGGAATTCAGCTCCACCTGGTTGCCTTCCACATTTCTAACACAAACGTGGGCTCCATCATATTTTTCTCTGCAGTATGATTATTCTACAAATATTCTAAATGTACTTTAAGTCTGGCAAAAGTCTATTTCATGAAACCAGCAAGTGTATGGGCCTTTAAAAACTCTACTTTGGAATTTTTTTTTTTTCAATAGCCATTAAAAATCTGACAGACAGCTCATGGATAAAACAGCCCTGTGTAAATTTTCAAAAACAAGCCACTCTGTTGATGATGATTAGAAATCTCAAATTAAGCATGTCGGAGGATATCTAATTTATATTCCTCCTAATGCATCTCCTCTAATGTGCATTGTTTTATCCTACGCAAGGGTAATATACTCTATTTTGCCTTTCCCTCTCTCTAGCCACGCCATCATCACTCCTGCTTCAGCACACAATGTGTTTCCTTGTCTGGACCCTAAACCCAACCCCTACAAATCTGAGTAAACCTGAAAGCTGCCTCAGACATCTATTCAAGATACAGACACATACCAGCATCAAAGGGATGTTAAAAACACCTGGCCTTGAAATTGTATTACTTTATACATTTATTACTGAAATTTCATAATCAGGTTCTGCTTAAAAACCTAAATTTGTGAACCAGGAATGTTTCGTTTATACATGAAGGATGGAGAGCCAATCTTCAGTATCCGGGAAACTATAAATCCATTTTATAATTATGTAGCACTATATGGAACTGTCCGTGGTATTTAAAAAATGTAGAAAAATCTGAGGCTCACGCAGGATATTACCATGCACTTTCGTTTTTAGTGAGGTGTCCTAGCTTATCTTGAGGAAAAGGAAACTTTGTGTCTGTAAAATCCGTATTTTTTTAAACCTTGGAACTGTTGTGGTATCCTTAGGAAATGTCGTGTTTCTTCTTTTCTCAAAATCTGATGCTTATATTTAAATTAGGGGTTCCCTTGCTTTTCCAAAGAAGACTCTGTGTATCTGTTTATCACTCTCATTTAGTTGTAAGAGTTTAGAGCCAAAATAACATGACTACTTTAGGCCAAGAAAGTTAACACAGAAAATCAGAGATTCATAGAGTAAGGGTATTGGTCATTGCTGAGATTAGTGCAGAAGGGCCCCAACCTGGAGAAAGGAAGATGCTGGTAAATTCAGGCCAATCACTCAACTTCCTGGAAATGACAGAGTGTAACAGTGATAAACTCATTGTAGTGTCTCTCTGGTTTAGGATCAGACATTCAGCTACCTCTATAATAAGTTATATAACAATAAATTATAGGGAAGTTGAAGATAATTTATAAGAACTCATTTTGCACAGAGTAAATCCCTCCTATATAATGCACCGTGAATGTTCACCCCTCCGAAGGACTCAATAAAATACTTAGCACTGACTGCCCATTACACATAATGGAACTACAGAACACGTTTCTCTAAAGGAGAGACACCGAAATGAAAACACCCTTTGGGATAATAAGAGGAAACTACACTGTTTCTTTCCAAGTCTTCTTAGGTGTGGATCATACGATAAAAAGAAGGAGCAGTCTAGGGGCGCCTGGGTGGCTCAGTTGGTTAAGCAACTGCTTTCGGCTCAGGTCATGATCCTGGAGACCCGGGATCGAGTCCCACATCAGGCTCTCTGCTCGGCGGGAAGCCTGCTTCTCCCTCTCTCAGTCCCTCTGCTTGTGTTCCCTCTCTAGCTGTGTTTCACTCTGTCAAATAAATAAATAAAATCTTTAAAAAAAAAAAAAAAAGAAGGAGCAGTCTAAATGGATAGGTAAAGAGAAAATAAAAGCCTACAGTTCACTATTGTTTATACTAAAAGCACCTTCTTTGATATATATATAGATAGATAGATAGATATCTCCCATGTACCCGAACATTGTGTAATCCATGTGAAATTATGTAAAGTTACAGAGTTATTCACTAGGTAGATATGAGGCTGAATCACTCAGGAGACTGCTCTGATTTTAGTTAGAAATTCATTAGGCGTTCACCATATCAGACATAAAAGATTGTGATGGGTACCCATTTTCAAATCTATTACACTCTTTAGCTTGGAAAATTAAAATGCTTTCAGTAAAAACTGCTGGTCATTTGGTAATACCTAAAATATTTATATGTATTCCTTCAGAATTAGAGAGACCTTCCTTATTTGACAATGCAGTGCAAAACACCGATTAATCATCATTTAACTGGTAAAGCAATGCATATTTTAACATAACTTACTTCTTATTAAATGTCAAAAGAAAATTCCTAGTTTATACTGGAATCTGTTCTCTAAGAAAGACTAATTATATTGTGAAAAGTTGCCTAAAGCTCAGTGATTTAATTCTGTAATAATAATGAGCTTGGGGTACCTGGGTGGCTCAGTGGGTTAAAGCCTCTGCCTTCAGCTCAGGTGATGATCTCAGGGTCCTGGGATTGAGGCCCACGTCGGGCTCTCTGCTCTGTGGGGAGCCTGCTTCCTCCTCTCTCTCTACCTGCCTCTCTGCCTACTTGTGATCTCTCTCTCTATCAAATAAATAAGTAAAATCTTTAAAAAAAATAAATAATGAACTTGAAGAACGAGCTCTACAACCTTTTGCCTTACTGAGCAATATTAACGATTCAGTTACCTATCGTATGTCGATACTATCAACTAACTCATAATGGAAATTTACTCATGAAACAGAAATACTTGTAGTCTGGGTAAGATTTCTAAATTAAAGAGATTTCCATCATTTACTACCAAATTCAATTCAAAAAAAACCCTGAATCTTTGCAATTTAAGATAACTTACAATTAAAAAATATTGGTGGATATTGCAGGAGGGGAGGGGAGGGATAGAGTGGCTGCGTGATGGACATTGGGGAGGGTATGTGCTGTACTGAGCTCTGTGAATTGTGTAAGACTGATGATTCACAGACCTGTACCCCTGAAACAAATAATACAGAATATGTTAATAATAATAATAATAATAATAATAATAATAATAATGGTAAGTGGATGAGTAACTAAACCCCTTTACCTTATAAATATCCAAAAATCCACACTGGTGGTCAAATCTGGTGTAGAGTTCATTCAGCATGCTGATCACCTGCATGGGGGTGCACTGGGCACAGATGGCTGTGAAGCCAACAATGTCCGAGAAGAGCATGGTGACATCATCAAACTTCCTGGCCTGCACCTGCTGTCCTTGCCACAAGAGCTGGGCAACATCCCCAGGGAAAATAGAATACAGGAGATCGACTGTTTTCTTTTTCTCTTCTTCCAGGGCCTGGTGAGTTCTTTCCAAAGTTGCCTTTAATTTATCCATCCTCTTCTTCAAGCCATCCTGTGCCTTTGCCTGCTCACCAACCAGAATGACATCTCGGGTGGCATCATGGATTGGGATGTCTGAGAGGTGCAGCCCTCGGCCCATGAGCTCATCCAGCTTGTCCACACACGGAGAACCCAGGAATAAGATGGAATTTGATTCCGGGACATGGATCATCTGTCCTTTGACTTCCATCACCTGCAGAACAAACATGACATTTTAATCTGTGTTCTTCACATTGTAGGTTCGCAAAAAAGTTAACCTACTATCTGAAGATGAGGAGGAATAAGAAATGTACCATGAGCTATGGTGCATTTCTGCATTCGTAGGAGCAAATTCCAATGTCCTGTACAGTCTATGTTAAATCCCCAGTTCTGAACGGAAATCTTTGTTACCAGGCCCCACTTTGTCACTTTGTAAGGACAACGATGAAACAAAGAAGTGAGATCATTGAGAAATTAACCTGGGAAACATTTTTTATTCAAAATAAAATTACACTCAGGCACATCACAGAACGGGTTCATGCATCAGTTTAACACCTTTAACTTGCTTACTAATAAAATTAGGACAAATCCATCTGTCAAAACAACTATATTCCATTGTCATTAAAATGACACTCAGGAAAAAAGTCCAGAAGATTAAAATAAATCAAAATAATTGTTTGGCCTGACATAAGCCATCTTTCAGTCTGTAGAGCTTTGAATATGTAGTAGTTCTTGCACTGACTAGGGGACGAGTCACTTGATCTTAAAAACACAAATTTAAATTTGAGGTGATGAAGTCAGTATCATCAGGAAGGAACTATCTGTCAGCTGGTATGTTCACTATATGTTGAAAATACCCCCCCCCCATCACAACAGCACTAAAGAAATTCAGTTAAGAAGATAAAGAATCTGAAGAGGTAATACTTTAAATTGGTCCCTCCTTTTCATGCTCTTTGGAGAACTTGCAGGACTGATGTTTTGTGTTTTCCATTAGGGAACGGACTGATGCTCTCTCACCTTGGGTGCCCTATGAGGTGCTCCAAGGAAAGGAGCAGCCGCAGGAAAGGAAATGCACTTAGGATGTGGTTATACACATATCTTTATCTAGGTCAGAGTGAAGCATCTCCGCACACCTGGAGAGGAGAGCGGGTGGAACAACCTAAAAAGGACAGCTTCGGAGCTGAGCAGCCAACACTGCCCAGCACCGAACCTAGGTTGTCTTCCACTGCCACATGGAATGCATTCAATAAACTTATTTTCCTTTATTCTTTTTTCAAAATATTTTTAAAGAGTTTATTTATTTGTCAGAGAGAGAGAGAGCACACAAGCAGAGGGAGGAGCAGGTTCCCTGCTGAGCTAGGAGCCCAATGCAAGGCTCGATCTCAGGACTCTGGGATCATAACATGAGCCGGAGGCAGACGCTTAGCCAAGTGAGCCACCCAAGCATCCAGTTTTCCTTTATTCTCCATAAGCATGAAGTAGTTAGGCTGGTTGATTAAACTAAATGCATAGAACAAACACGCAGTAAAACTGCACACATTTGGATTTTAAAGCCTACATCTATGTTGTATTTTGTTCCCCCTGCACCATTCACCAAGATGCAGTACAGGCAAGGAAATAAAATTGAGTCCTTGCTTGATGCTATCATTTTTACAAAATGAAATGTTCACTTTATCTTATGTGAAGGTTCCGCTAGTGTTTCCTCCTCTGGTACATAATACTCTCATTTGTTCATTGAAATATTTATTGTTTTCTATTCATTCACACTGTTCTCGGTGATAAGCATTGTGCAGTGTGCAGAAGACACTTCCAGCCCCTCCCCCCACTGACCCTGGGAGCAAGGTGGGGTTCCCAGCCTGCAGGCGATGGTCTGACAGTAGACAGAAATAATTCTTCTGAGAAGAATTTCCAGGTTGTTTCCTACGTGCTTGGTATGCTTTTTGGGGGAAGGGTATTGTTAATGATAACATACTTTCTCACTGCTGGGATGGTGAAGGTGTCATAAGAAGATACACAAAATGTTCAACATCATAGCTAATAACTGAGTATATTCAATTTATTCTTAAGACCTAAGGTAAAAGCAAACCTCTGATGCTCAGAGATTTAGCCTTGTGTGTGGTCTCTCTTTGTCCTCTCTCATTTCTAGTTCTTCTTCTCCATCTAGCTTTCTTCTCCCTTCTGTTATGTGGACCTACACTTCCTCCCAGGATCCTCTCTCCACCAGGTCTTTGTCTCTTCTGCTGCCTGGCTCCCTCTCCCCCAGGGAACTCTCCCCTCTCCTTTCCTCACGGCTTCTTTCTCTTTGCTTTCCCATCCAAGGCATCATCCTCTACTTGTCCCATTACAAATGGACCCTCTTTTTCTGTCCTTTGCCTCCATCTCTCTCTTTATGTCAAATGTGGACTTAGCCTCTGTGCACATGCACTAATAGCATTACATATTTTTGCATATATAATAAATAATAGTGTTATCATTTAACTTACAGAGAAGCCGAGTCATATATCTCATATTCCTAGCTCAGAAATATAAAATATAAACAGGTTCTTGATCTATATGTGGCCATTAGTTGTCTTTTTTTTTTTTTTTTTTTTTTTTTTTTTTTTTTTTTTTTTTTTTTTTTTTTAGATCTCTGAATCAGCAGAGCCTGAGAAAGGAAAAAGTAACTGCTTACCTCCTACACCACAGAATAACAACTCATAAAAGAATCCCCAGGGGTGCCTGGGTGGCTCAGTCATTAAGCATTTGCCTTCAACTCAGGTCATGATCCCACAGTCCCGGAACCCAGCTCCGTATCAGGCTCCCTGCTCAGCAGGAAGCTTGCTTCTCCTTCTCTCACTCCCCCTGCTTGTGTTCCCTCTCTAGCTGTGTTTCTGTCAAATAAATAAAAATCTTAAAAAAAAAAAAAAGAAGCCCCAATGCATACTGTAAATAACTTTTTTTTGTTTTCCATCCATGAATTTTTCCCTTATTTATTAAATGGGCAAATGCAACCAGAGTATTTGTTTTTCTATCATAAATGCATTTTATTTTAATTGGTAAAAAACTACTCTTCTTGATTTGCTTTTGTTCCATTAGAATTATAAATGCAGGAATTCACCATGATCCTCATTTGTTCATTTAGCAAAGCACAAAACTATGATGAAACTATATATTCTTCACTTAATCTTAGCCAAAAGGCTGAGGAAGCAATTAGAAACTATATATTCTTACATAGAAGATTTGTGGAAAACTACATAAAATGGAAACATCTAAGTTTTTACTGTATCTCAAATTATACCAAAATTTAAATGGAAGAGCATAATGCCTAAGAAAAATAAACTGTTTTTAAAATGTGTCAGATTTCAGAAATTTGTAAGCATCATAAAAAGGAGTATTTGACAGGGCAAAGGGTTCAAAGTCATCCTTTTACAAAGCAAGGTGGTCAGGTTCTATTAAACTAGCTGAGCTATTTTTATTTGTATGCAGAGATAGCTTTATAAAAATACTTAATGTTGTAATCAATAATTAACTGAAAATTGAATATGTCTGGCTCATATAACTGTACCTTCTAATATTATTGCATATCCTGAACATGGACTGACTAACTCATGTCCCACAGAGATCCAAGCCCCGTAAAATAATCATTGGTAACATGGTTGTATACAATGGTCAGGAAAGAAGTCTGAATTCCAGCTCCCTTGACATGTAAGTGGGCACACTGACCCAGGTGCCATTACTTATGCTCTCCAAGCTTTGGTTTATCTCTAAAATGGAGATGAAAGGATAGTGACGTTGATGAGGAGGAGCCCCTAGCTAATCCGTCACATCCATTGGGTGCTTGCCACCAGCGAGGTACAGTGCTGAGTACTTCACAGACATGTTGTTATCAAATCGTACTTTACGCTATTACTGTCCTCATTTTTTAGATGAGATGTAGGGCAGTGAGAGACTTGCTCAGAATGCACAGGCTAATAAACAGCAGGGTCAGCATTTAAACCCAACTTGGATGGACTCCAAGGGCCAGGCTTTTAACCAGGGAAGCAGCAGGATGAGTAAGGGTGCTGGGCAGGGGCCGAAGGCGCAACAGTAATTCTACATGCAAAGCAACATGAGAGAAAAATAACTTTAATAAGATATCCACAACAGGCAGAAGAAAAGACAGAAATTGCTGCTCTGGATGCAGATTTAAGTAGCTACCCACGTGCCTCTCCACCTATATCAGTGTCGTGAGTCACTTCTCGATGTGACCGCGGGTATTTCAGGTCTTTAGGATATAACTTACAAAACACAGGCAGAATGATATGTCCCTGGTGTCCAGGTGGATTCTCACAGAGTGACATTCATTTTGAAGACTTAGATCCAGAAGAAGAAAAAAAGGAAGAAAGTTAAGGGAAAGCGAAGGGAAGTTAAGGAAGAAAGAAAGACAAGAAAACTAGGAGACTCGTAGGCAGCCTAAGAAACTTGGATGTCTTCATGGCCCTGAGATTCTCCTGCTCTCAAGGTCCTTCCTGAGGGACCACATGGCTGGAGCTACCAGGAGTATATCTTGCCACCAGCGTCTCATCAGGACGTACTCGTTTCCTACAGCATGGAGAAAACCTCCTCTTTGGCCTAAAGGTACCAGGGCACCTTGCCTCTGGAAGCTTGTTCTTCCCCCTCCAGCAGATTAACAAGAGCCAGTGGAAGCCCCAGATGCATTAAATAAACCCCAGAGATGAAAATAGCACCACGTGAGCTCTGAAAATTACACTGTCCTTGCAGTCACTGCCCACAGAAGTAGGCCAGGACCTGTCTGCCAAACCCAAACAGAGCGCCTGCTTGTGAAAATAAAAATTGTAACAGGCTCTACAGTCTTCTCACGTAATAACCGAACTGTCCAGGCTACAATAGGAAGCCACACATCATAATACAAGCCAGGAAATAATCACATCTTGAATGAGAAAAGGCAATCAGTCAATGCCAACACTGAAATGGATCAGATACTGGGATTATCTGTCAAGAATTTTAAGGAAACCATCATAAAGTGTTTCGACAAGTCACTACAAATTCTTTGGAGGAGAAAAGAAAACTCAGAAAATCTTAATAAAGCAATAGAAGCTATAATAATAACCAAATGTTGATCATAGATTTTAAAAATGCCTCAAAGATAGAAAATTTGTGGAAAAGGCTCAAAACGAGAGCAGACATGACAGGACAAAATCAGTGAATTTGAGGATGGTTCAAGAGAATTTACTCTGAACAGAGAGAGAAAACGGATGGACATGAATATATTAATTAATTAATTAATTAATTAATTAATTAATTAAAATAAGCAGAGCCTCAGAGACCTGCAGAACAGAAACAACAACAAAAATCCAACTTCATATCATGGGAGTTCCAGGAGGAAAGGAGGAAGAGGACTGATAAAGCATTTGGAAACATAATGGTTGAAAAAGTCCTTCATCTGATGAATAATATAAATTCACAGGTTCAATGAGCTATGATTTTCTGCTTAAATTCCTGCAGTTAAAATGAGTAGCACAGTACTGATAGGTCTTAGATATTATGTAAATATTTGTAGAACAGATGAATAGATAAATAAGTGAATGCTTTGAATTTCTTTTATATTTAGTATGTTTAGATAGGATAATTGCAAAGAAACCCACTTTAATTCACGCGAACTTCCGATAACTAAATCAAAGAAAATATCTTGAAACCAGCCAGAGGGAAAGGGTGCTTACAGGCAGGGAACAGGAATTTGAATGGAAGTGGGTTTTTCACCTGGAACTAAGGAAGCCAGAAGAAAGGAGCCCGCATTTTTGAATATCAAAAGATAAGAAGTGTCCATGTGAATTCTACATCTGGTGAAACTCTTCTTGAAGAACATAGGGAAAATAAACGCATATGCAGCTGAAGAAAAACTAAAAGTCTGTGTCCTAACAGACCTACCCTTAAAGAATGGCCAAAGAAAAATTTTCAAACAGAAAGATAATAAAAGAAAGAATCTTAGAGCATCGGGGAAGAAAAAAAAAAACAAAACCACAACCAGAAAGACTAGAAATAAGAGTAATTACCACAGAGTATCCTTCTCCTGAGTTGTTTAAATTATACATAATGATTGAAACAAAAATTGTAACACCATCTGCACTCATTCCAAGTGCTGTTGTACAAGAGAAGCACAGGAAGATTGTACTCAACACACACACATGCACGCATGCACACACATACATCATGAGGATGTGGAAGCAGAAACACAGGGACTAACATCACTACAAGCCAAGAAACTCCAAGGCACGCCAGAAGCCACCACAAGTCAGAGGGCTCAAGGAATAGGTTCTCTCCCAAACCCTCTGGAGAGCCCGTGGCCCTACCCCACTGTGATTTCAGACTCCAACCTTCAGGACTCTGTAAGAATAAAAGTTATTATTTCGTGTTCCCAAGGCTGTGGAGATTGGTTACAGTAAGCATGAGAAACTGCTCCAGACTGAAACAACAAAAGTAGCCCAAAGAATGTTACTGACAGATACAGGACGAGCCCCCAACAGGAATAACATCCACATTGCTCTCAAGGACTCATGGAACACACTCGAAGCTGGACCACATCCTGGGCCACATTAAAGAAACCCATCACAACACTCAGGTCATGGTCTCAGAGTTATGAGATCAAGCCCCGCGTCCGGATCCACACGCAGCAGGTTGTCTGGCTGAGATTCTTTCCCTCTCCCTCTGCCCCATCCCCACTTGCACACACTACATACATACATAAAATCTTTAAGAGAAACAATTTTTGAAATAGAAATTATACATGTGTTCTACACCGAATAGAAGTAGAAATCAATCACCATAAGACCTATTCACAGTGGCCCAAACTGGAAATAATCCAAATGTATTTTTGTGGGTAAATGGTTAAAATGGAATACTATTTAGCAATATAAAGAATATTCAACTGATGTAAGCAAAATTGTAGATTAATCTGTAGAGAATTATGCTAAGTGAAAAATTGTTCAGTTAATAGAGTTTTCATTTTCCTGCTTTGATTATTTTTATCGTTCACTTGTTTGTGCTTTCTTAGACTATAATTATCCAGAGAAATAAAGTGTTTCAAAATCAATTTTCTCCCAGGGAGTTATTGGTTTTTCAAAATTTCAACCTACTATCTGCATTTATAACAGTTACAATTTTTTAAAAACCACAAAATTTGTTTTGATTTTCTCTGACAAGAATCCTTCATTAAATATTCCTTAAAGAGGCAATATGGAAATTCTTAAGTATACTAAATACAAAAGAAATTAAAAGCATTCACTTATTTATCTATTCATCTGTTCTATAAATATTTACTTAATATGTATGACCTATGGGTACTCTGCTACTCACTTTAAATATGCAAGAAGTTAAGGAGAACATCTTTGCAGGTTTAATGAATTAAACAGTAAATTCAATAGTAAAGTATATGTATCTGGGGGAATATTAACATCTAAGGTTAATTATGATATTTATTCTGTAGACTGAAATGAGACAATAAAATTCATACTGTTTATTGATGAAATCAGGAAAAAAAAAAAACCACCCATAACCCTCTGGGCATTTTATGTTAGAATAGAAATGCTTAGCATAGGAATGCTTGCTTTTTTGCCTCATGTGTTTGTATTTACTTTCATTGCTATTCTTGCAATCTCAAAACTTCATTCTACAAATGGATTTGAATTCTGTTTTGATAGATAAGCCAGTAAACCACACAGCAAAGTTGATTTAATGTTCCATGATTAGATGCCACTTTTCTTTTTAAATCACAGCAGGATTCATGTTATATTTAAAGGAAATAGGTTTATGCTTCATAGTTGAAAGAGTGCATCAGCAAATGTTTTGGTATTCTGTCGTGCAAATTTTCCAAATGTAAAAGGCTTATGTTCTGCTTTTGGATTCATTTTTTTTTAATTTAACAATTTCACACAATGTGGAGAATATGAAATTGACACATGGTTTTGAAGACCTGGTGTGCAGAGTTTGCCTTTTTTCCCCAAGTGTGCAAACGATTTTATTTTTTCATCACATTCACACAATCAGTAAATCACACACATTCGAGGAACAGAACTGAGTCTTCCTTGCTTTAACACCCACAGTAAGCCTCACCTCTGGGGCACATTTGTCATCACCCTACCCCTTTCACATCCCATGGGAGATTCTGGCTACCTCCCTATATAACCATTTGATGAAACCACACTTCAGAAAGCTGAAGTAAATTTTTGGAACCACCACTAAAATATTCTGCAAGGACAGGGAATTCTCTACTTTCTTCAAGGAAATAGTACAAAAGTAATCCTGCACAAAGCACAAACTCACTGTTACATAAGGAAGCCTCCTGACAGCAACAGAGTAGTAGGAATCCTGGCTTATAAAAAAATATTAACCATTCTTACCCAGCCCATTTAACATGAGAATATTCTGATAAGGCCTCAAAAAAACCCCCAAAACCCTAACTTCCAATTATCCAATTCTATGTTAATTATGTGTGTGGTGTGTGTGTGCTTTTATATTAAAATATTTGTTCTCCCACACCACACTTCATGCTTGTGAATGGAAGATCAAGGGCAGCTATTATTAGTAACAGAAATAGTGTTCTGCATTTTGACTCAATTGCATTAAACACTGAAAAGAAATAACTAGGGTTTACGCTTAGACTTAGTTTGGCAAAACCCATGGTTACGTAATAAGAATAGGGGCTTTTGGAAAAGCAGAATTAAAGAGGTTGGCATACAGAAGGAATTTCCCAGGAGGATACCCATGCAGTTGCTCAGTGTGTATACCATAGCGAGCACATATGGACAGCTGCAGAATCTAGTTTTTGTACAGATTATGGAAACCTTTATATAGAGAAGAATTGTTATCCAGGAGATCTTTCTGAAATGATGAAAAGAGGATCATCAAAGAACTAAATTTTAAGTTTTACTTAATTTTCATTAATTTAAACTACATTGCATACAGTCAGATAAGGCTATTAGCTAATGTGTTGGACACCATTCATGGAAGTAAAATTCATGGCTCTGATATTCAGTCCATCGCTTTGTCCATCCACATACCATTTTTCCTCTCTTGTAGGTAAGAAATGAATTGGTATTTGGGTCACAGAGACATTTTTGCTTTTAACAAGGTCACATAAAAGGTTGAGAAACTAACGTGTATGGGAAATTTACTCAGTACTAAAGACAGAATTGAGTTTAAGAGAATCAAGGTCTCTACATTCAAGGAGCTTATATTCTAATAGATGAGACATATATTTAAAAAAAGAAAGAAGAAAGAAGGGGCAGATTATGGAGAGCTGAGAGATCCTCCTGCTGCAGAACAAGTAGGTGATGAAAACATCCTGTTGACACAGTGGTAATCCCTTAGGAGGGCAGGAGAGGTTTCTAAGGATGCTCCCATGGACGCACAACAGAAAATGGAGCAACCATATCAAAACAAAGGAAACAAGTAAGCCAACAAAAAATTGAGATGTTGAGCTAGATCCCTGAGAAGGGCAGAGAGAACCCAGGCTGCCCTGAGACCCAAGAGGAGAGGGCACTGCTCTGGGGACTCTAGGACCTGGGACATGTGTGTGGTTAGGGAGCCTGGTTACACACTCCGAGATGAAGCCCCACCCTCAGAGAAGGCTGGAGTGGTCCTCTGTCACAGGTATCTAGCCCCTCCCCAACTTAGGCTTTCTATACTCTTGGAGAGTATAGGAGAACAGCTTACATGAGCATTCCAGGCTGTTGGTAAAAGGGCAAGGACTTAAACCAGACCTCTCAACATAAACAGCCTCGCTGTGGATAGCATAGTGCCAGAAGTCGTGTTCTGGATAAAGTAGAAAGGAATATGAACTTCAGGGATGTCTCAGAGCTAGGACATCAAGAAGCCCATAAATACATTAATCAAGGGTGAATCACAAAAGCATTTGAGCAAACACTCCAGACAGTATTTGTTTTGACGACTTTATAGAATGACTTCCCTCCATTTTTGTGGAACTGTTAAATATGTGAAGGGGGGGGGGAGTTGCAATTTTTTTTTTTTCCGTTGGCACACCACTGCACGTTACAAGAACAATGTTTTTTGTTACCTCATTTAGAGGTATGAGTTTTCTGGGTGTATCCTTAACGTCTGCCATTGGTCTGCTTGACAAAGGCTGTTTGTGACCCACTAATATCTCTTAATTATCCCATAGAATTGTACAAGTTTCAACATGTTTCTACAGACATTGCTGCATTTTGCTCTCTGACATTGGAAGGAATGCACAATCAAGGGCACTATAATTAGGAGAGCTGAGACTAGGGAGGCCTCAGTCCAGGGATCACAGGAGCCCTGACAGGAGCCTGGATGGCCTGACCAATGTTCTTTCCATACACAGTGTGGTGCAATGAATGAAAGGAGAGAGAACTTTGAAACTGAAAATGATAGTTTAGAGCCTAGTTCCACCGTTTACTGGCTGAATAACCACAGATAGATCACAAAGCCCCTCAGGGCCATAGCAACCTCATCTGTAAGACTAGAATAAAAACGATTCTAATGGAATAGCATTAAAATAAAGTTTAAATGAGGTAATATGCACAAAAGGCCTAGCCACCGAAGCCTGTACTCAGTGATTATTATTGTATTATTGTTACTCTTGTTATTAAGCATTATGACAATGGTAATGATGATGAGGCTGGACACAATACAAATAAGAAATGTAAATGCATTTATGTTGAAGAAATTATGATGAGAATACATTTTATGAAGCTATACTGAATAGGCATGGGATATGGGTTAAAAATACATCCCTTTATTCACTGTAGCACTTTCAGTAACAGTAAAAAAAAATAGGAAGCAACGTAAATGCTTGTAATAAATTTCTGCTTAAACAAGTTATGTCCCCTCAATTAAAAAAAAAGTTTCACAAATCATACAAAATGCTACCATAATTAAAATATCACAATGAAGGCTGATTTGCATCGGCAAAATTTCTCAGACACACATTATCAATATTTGTCTTTGTAAACATTGCCAGGAGTCTGAGCAATGTGTAAGAAATCCTTGTCTAGATAATAGCATTCAACTGAAGAAGTATGCCTTGGAGGCTGTTTATGACAGGGAAAAGCACAGATGTTGGCATACGGCAAAGGAAGTGTTCCAAGGTGAATTAAGGCAAGTTCCAAAGCCCACAGAGAAGAGAGAGAATAGCAGGTTGAGGACACTCAAGTCCCGATTGATCACAGCAGAGAGCAAAAGGGTCTAGCTAGGTCAAGGCCACAGAAGTGAATCATGACCACTGGAATGTGAGCCTAGCAATGTGATTCTCCAGTCCTCCCTCTCCCCTCTCCTCTGTAACCACGAAGGACACATGTCCAAGACAATGGAATAAGAAGAAAGAGCCTGGCTTTTGAAGTCTCTCTTGCAACACTGCTGCTCAACCCAACCCACCCCAAGACCTATGATGGGAGCAAGAAATCAATCTTCACTGTGTCAGGGAGTGGGATTTAAAGATTGTCACAGCATTATTTGCCTTGACTAACACACCAGGTCTGGTAAAAGATCACTTTCCCCCATCTCCACTGAGTCTAGAGTTACATCACCCACATTCTAGGACCTTGGAGAAAAGAATCCATCATGGTTCTTTCTCACCCAGTCTAATTTTATTCACTATCAGTCCAGTTAATACACTCCCTCTTTAAGGTTCTATGCCATAAGTGAATTGCTAGAAGAGTCCTGAGGTTAATACCTAGCTCAATCTGTAATTCTGAAACCAAAGCTTTGCATAAAGGACTAATGTATGGTTGGTGTTATGCTTACCCAACATGAATCATAGCTTGCTATCAATTTTTTCTCTCTCTGAAACTAGATTACATGTGTATCTTTCATTCCAGTGAGATAATATCAAAGCCTTTCAAGTATATGATAAATAACTGAAGTGAGTTCTTAGATCTAAATATTTATAGTATATAAATTATACATACACATAGAATGTATATACAGTATATAAATTAAAACATTGTTTGGGAGATATTGAGGGGATAGTTGAAAAATATACATCCCCAGGGCAAACTATGAATTGGAGACTTTATTTCTTTTTGTTGTTTATTTTTATATTTAAATTTATTATGTGATTTGATTTTACAGTTACCCAGTTAATATGAGCAGGTGTAAGAATGGAGACAGAATAAGACTAAGTGATGTGCCCAAGGTGTATGGCTAAGGAACACAGAGGTGGGACTAGAACATGAATGTCCTTGTCTTGGGCATGCCTTTTCCCTGAATCTTTCACTATCACCAAAATACGACTTCAAAAAACTGCATGTTTACACGTGTTGTGGGAAACCCTCAGGAAAATCTCCTATTCAAGGCCCAAGAATCTCTACATGGTCATGTAATGTTGTTCAAACATTTTCCTTCTCGTGGGAAGGAGACGGCATGACCAAAATGTCACTCCATATCTTTAAAATGGAAATAATGGATGAACCTCTATAATAGGACTGCTATTTGGATACATAAGGAGCCAATATTTACAAAATACCCAGAAGAGTCACTGGCACATAATAGACAGTATATATTCATTAAATAAAAACCTCCTGTCTCCTAATAGGCAATCTGCAGTTCTTGAGTCCTGCTTGTCATCTCCTATTGTCCTACACAAGGTGAAGCTTTAATTACAATGAATTACTGACATTGGTTTGTGAGAGCTATTATAAGGTACTGCAAACCTGAGTGGCTTGTACAACAACTTAGTGTCTCAAAGTTCTGGAAGCCAGAAGTCCAAGCTCAAGGCCCTGCTACTCTAAATGTGTCTCTCCTAGCTTCTGGTTGAGCCTTGTTTATAGTAGCATGACCCCCATCCTTAAGTGCTATTCTCCTTCTCCATCTCTGTGTCCAAACTTTTCTATGTGTATGTTCATCTCTGTGTGTATGTCCATCTCTGTGTCCAAAATTTTCTGTGTCTATAAAGTGATACTGGATTAAGGCCATCCTAATGACCCCATTTTAACTCAATGACTTCTGGAAGGAATCCATCTTCATATACGGTCACTTTCTGAGGTACTGGGGGCGAAGCCTCTAACACCTCTTTTTTGGAGGACACATTTTAATTCATAACACCAACTTCCTAAACAATCTGACCATGGGAGTGTTCACCTGACCGTGGGAGTGTTCCGGCTATGTGACATCAGACCAGGTTCTAGTTCAGAACCAGTAAATCCATCAACCCATCTGCTATCTCAGTCCCATCATATTTCCTTCCTCTTGCAATGTTTACTGTTCTCCCTAGCCCTTACCATCCTACCATACTGTCTTCCTACTCTTCCTTATGTCTGTCTTGATACTAGAATGTAAGATCTGTAAGGAGAGACTTCTAAGTGCACTTTCCTGTGTTTTCTCCCATTTGGGATAGTATATGTCATATAGTGGGCAATGTACAAATATTAATAGGATTATTAAATAAAGTGACATGAAAGTAATCATGCATAAATGGATAAAAATGTTATTACCTAATGGAAGAATGGACATATGACATGTGGTCCATGTACATGACAGAATCATACTTAGCCATTTTAAAGGATGAATACCCAACTTTTGCATCAAAAGGGATGGGATTGGAGGAGATTATGCTGAGTGAAATAAATTAAACAGAGAAAGTCAATTATCATACGGTTTCACTTATTTGCAGAACATAAGGGATAACATGGAGGACATGAGGAGAAGGGAAAAATGAAGGGGGAGAAACCTGAGTGGGAGAGGAACCATGAGAGACTAGGGACTTTGGGCAACAAATGGAAGGTTTTAGAGGGGAGGGGGTCAGGGGATGTGTAAGCCCAGTAATGGGTATCAAGGAAGGCACATATTGAGTGGAGCATTGGGTGTTATACACAAACAATGAATCATGGAACACTGCATCAAAAAATGATCAAGTACCGAGTGGTGACTAACGGTACACAATAAAAAAAATAAAAAAGAATGGACATATGACATCTTTGGCCTGACTTCACAGATCTCAGATTTCTCAATGGACCAACTCCCTCTTTTCACTTCCTTTGAACATTCCAAAGCATATTAAAATAAGGCAAATAGAAATTCTAAGAAGAGTTATCCACTAGTAGTCTCCCAGTCTCCTGGCTGCCTAGTTATTTGTTCTGTAGAATAGGAACATTTCAAATATTTTATTAATACCATATTTTGGGTAATATCCAAAAGGCACCAGCTAGCAAGAATTGGCAAAGGTAACAAAATTGGACAAATTAAAATGCCAAATTAGTGTGTTTGCTCTAGAATATTCCTGTTTCCCTTATTTATACTGACCAAACTATTTGGTAATTCCCATACTGCTACTGAGCTACAATGCTCTATCACTCAGCTTCTAGCAGCAGGCCAATTTTGAGGTTCTAAAAGAGCATCTTGAGAAGAAAAAAAAACAGTAGATCCTGTACAAAACATAATTTTTATAGCATTGCTGAGCTTTAAATAGGTGAAGTAAAACTCCAAGGGGCCTCAGCAAAAATAAAAACCATCATCCTGAGCTAAAATCTTCACCATGAGCTACACACGCAAATGGAAGAAAGAGTAGCTTGAGGGTAAACGCCAACATTGGCACCAAGGTCTGGAGACATCGCTTTCCATTAGCAGCAGGGATGGGGAGCTGTACCTGAGATACTTGGATCATACCAGAGACCCTCAAAGGGGTTCCAAGGGTCCTGGTCTTCAACGCCCCCACAGGCCTTGTGGAAACACACAAACCTCCTCTCATATGGAACACACATTGTACTCAGGCTCCAAGTTCCTCTTCACAATAAAATAATGTCAAACAGAAGATAAGAGTCAACAGTCACAAAATCTTCAGGGAAACTAACCACTAGAAATGAGACTTGGAAGAAACAAACAAACAAAAAAATAGATTCAGACCACCCAGGTCATCAGATACTGAGGTCTCAGACTTAGTTTACAAAACAGGCATGAAATATTTAAAGAAATAAAGGGTACCATCACAAACGTTCAATAAGAGATGACCAAAACTGACTAGAAAGGTTTAAAGAAAGAAGAAAATACAAGGTTTATAACTGAAGAATATAATGGTTAAAATTTAAACAAAACCAGAGGGAAGATGGGTTAAAGGGAGCATGAGATGCCACCCCCCCCCAAAAAAAATCAATGAACTAGAACTGAATACAGATCTGAAAATCTTGTGACATGTCACATGGAAAGATACAAGGTAAGAAAAACAGAAGACAGATCAAGGGTATGTAAGAAAAAAATGTGAAAAATTGAACCTAACTCTAACCAGAGTACCTGGAGGAGAGAATAGAGAAAAGAAATGCAGGTAATATTTGTAGCACTAATGACTGTGAATCTCCCCAAACAAATGGAAAACATCAACCCATACCACCAAGCACAATATCAACCAGGAAATTAAAATATGAGGAAATCCAGAACTAGACACTTGTAATGAACCTGCAGGATGCCCAGCTTTCACAAAGACCGTAAGAGTAAAGAGAAAAGATCATCTGCAAATGAAGGAGACAACAGGAGCCAGAGACAATACAATAATATTTTTGATGGACCGAGAGGCACTGTCATCCGACAATGGTGCACTCAGAAAAGCTGTATTTTAAGAATGCTAAAGAGATAAGCATAAGCCAACAGCATTTATGAACAGTAAAATAAAACATGCACAAAAATATATTATTGGAAAGAAAAACAGGAAATCAAACCCAGAAGGATGATCTACAATGGAAAAACAGATAGTAAACAAAAAGGAGGTAAATCTAAAAAATATATGGTCTATGAAATAGGACATGAAATATTTATAGAAATTGTAGTATGCTACTTTTTTGCAAGCAACCATTATGACTTTATCTTTTACCGGATAAACTTAAGAAACAATGTAATGAAAAAATGTTTTCTAAACCATACAGAGGTAATAAAAAAAAGATAAATTATTATGAATGAGAAAAGTAGAGTGAAAAAATAGGGCATGTAAATTTACAGTCACTGCTACCTTACAATTCTTTCTTTCTTGTGAAATATATAGCATATAAATAAATAATCCCCAGGGCATTCTTAGTTTCTCCCTAAGAAACCTACCTCTGTTATTTTTTGGAACAGTTAAGCTTTTGGTCATCTTGTTGCAGAACATGCAATCTAGACATTATTCTTCTCAAGAGCCAATCCTACTGCCCACTTCGCACCCTTACTTCCACTATGACCCTGACAAAACCAAACCACTCTGTCCTAAGCACATATGCTATTCTTATAATTTATTTGCAGACAAAAATGTGCTTTTCCTTAATCTTACCATGGCTCAGTCCTACCCTTTCTGAGAGAGGCTTTTCAAATGTCACTTTCTTTAAAAAGTCACTTCTGACCTGCAGCCCTACCTTCAGGTAGAAACAACCTCTCTTACATCAGAAGCAGCATGGTTTTGCTCAAGCTTCTCTTTAGGGACTTAGCTCATCCTCTCTGACAATGACTCTTGATGTCTCATCTCCCAACTAGTCTCTATGCTTGTTGAAAACAAGACCTGTTTAAGAGTAGACATTAGGGGCACCTGGGTGGCTCAGTCATAACTCATCTGCTTTTGGCTCAGGTCATGATCCCAGACTCCTGGAATCAAGCCCCACATCAAGCTCCCTGCTCGGCAGGAAGCCTCCTTCTCCCTCTCTCACTCCCCTTGCTTGTGTTTCCTCTCTATCTGTGTTTCTCTCTGTCAAATAAATAAATAAAATCTTTTAAAAAATAGAGTAAATGTTAAAAATAGAACCTAGCATAGGACTTTACATAGAGTAGGGTTTCAGTATTTGTGGAATGAATAAATGTGTGAATTTATGAAATAGAAAACATCTCTAAAACAAGTAAAATTTCATGGACAATATGCGAGGGATCAATCACTTGCAAACTATATAGATTGTGTACATACATTTATAATTACATATCCATATTTGTATTTAGCTAATAACTAATGGGTTAACAATAGTCTATCTTTATAAGCAAACAGAGACCCTAAACAAATGGTCTAATTCATTATAAATTATGTATTAGAGGAATCCCACATTTAACAAGATCAGAACCTATTATATACAACTTTTCCTGTGCTCTTCATGATCTGAAAAACGTCTTATGTAAAATAATTTAAAATGAGCTACTGAATCCATAAGGCTTGAAAAATAAGACACCATAAGCTGGTTAAGAAATCATTCCTTCTAACATAAACAGACATTTCTGCAAAGAAAATATCTAAATGGTCAACAGACACATAAAAAAGTACTCAACATCGCTTGGCATCAGGGAAATATAAATCAAAACCACAGTGAGATACTACCTCACACCACTGGAATGGTTAAAATTAATAAGTCAGGAAATGACAGGGTTTGGCAAGGCTGTGAAGAAAATGGAACGCTCTTACAGTGTTGGTGGGAATGCAAGCTGGTGCAGCCACTTTAAAAAACAGTATGGAGATTCCTCAAAAAGTTGAAAATAGAGCTACCCTATGACCCAGCAATTGCACTACTGGGTGTTTACCCTAAAGATACAAATGTAGTGATCTAAAAGGGCACATGTACCTGAATGTTTATAGCAGCAATGTCCACAATAGTTAAACTATGGAAAGAGCCTAGTTGTCCATCAACAGATGAATGGATAAAGATGATGTGGTGTATATATACAATGGAATACTATGCAGCCATCAAAAGAATGAAATCCTACCATTTGCAATGGCCTGGATGGAACTAGAGGGTATTATGCTAAGCAAAATAAGTCAATCAGAGAAAGACAATTATCATATGATCCTACTGATATGAGGAATTTGAGAAACAAGACAGAAGATCATAGGGGAAGGGAGGGGAAAATGAAACAACATGAAACCAGAGAGGGAGACAAACCATAAGAGACTCTTAATCTCAAGAAACAAATTGAGAGTTGTTGGAGTGGAGGGGGGTGGGAGGGATAGGGTGGCTGTGTGATGGACATTGGGGAGGTTATGTGCTATGGTGAGAAAAATAAATGAATAAATTAATTAAATTTTAAAAAATCATTCCTTCTGTGAAGAAATTGAGACCATCATACATTGCTAGGGGAAATCTGAAATGGTATGGCCATTACTTGTGGAAAGTAAAATAGCATTACTTATGACCCAGCGATTCTACTCCTAGGCATAGACCCAAGAGAACAGAAAGCAAGTCTGCACAAACACCTGTACACAAATATTCACAGCAGCATTATTAATCATTGTCAAAAAGTGGAACATGCACAAATTTCCATCAACTGGAGAATGGATAAACAAAATGAGGTCTCACCATACAAAGGAATATTCTTCATCCCTAAAAAGGAACAAAGTGCCAATACCCACTACAACATGGATGAACCTCAGAAACAGTAAGCTGACTACCGATTCCAGGCACAAAGGCTTTATGTATAATCCATTTACATATAAATCCCTTCACATGAAGTATCCAGGATAAAACAATCTATAGTGCTGGAAAGCAGATGCACGGTTTCCAGATGCTGGGTGGCTTTGGGAATTGATTTTACTAGGCATGAAGGACCTTTCTGGGGTGACAGGGATGTTGTAAAACTAGATTTTGCTGGTGTTTCATAACCTTGAAAATAAATTTAAAATCACTAGTGAAGAAGAAGGAGGAGGAGGAGGAGGAGAGGAAGAAGAAGAAGAGGTGGTAGTGGTGGTGGAGGAGGAGGAGAAGAGAAGGAGGAAGAGGAGGAGAAGGAAGAAGCAGGAGGAGGAGGAGGAGGAAGAAGAAAGAAGAAGAGGAAGAAAGGAGGAGGAAATAATTCCTTCAATCATGTCCCTACACGTATAGATTCATGTGTCTGAAGATAATATATTACCTCTCATCTGCACCAAAAGACAGTCTTGTATTGAAAGAAATAAAGTGTTACTGATTGCATTATTTATTTTCCTGGGTCAGAATCCATCGGGACAACTCTAATGGTAAAAGAAAACCCTTGGAAAAGACAGACAGACAAAAATGACTGTCAGGATCGGCAAACACTTCTGATAGTGCTCTTATGATGGATTTTTACAATAAATACTTCTATGAAATAATAGTGTCTGAATAGATGATTCTAGGACAAGAGAGACTCTATGCCCTTTTCAGATGGCTAGCATTCAGAGAAATACATTCGGGCCCTGAGGTATCTTCTCCAGAAGGCAAAAATGACTGCATTGCTATGGATGCATCAAGTGTCCGAGGTGGGTCATGAATGACCTTGAAGATGAGCTCTATTACCGAAAAAGAGAGGTAACAATTTTCAACAATAAGCATAACACACACACACACACACACACACACACACACACACACACAAAGATAGGCATGATGTTAACCTGCTAACTGTCAACCTGATTCTATGATATTTTTCTTATTCTACTTTGGAAATAACAAATTACAAATGGTTTTATCTTCATAAGGTTGTTAATAAAGAATCCTGTCATAAAGTTCCTTTAAAAAGATATTCTTAGGGTGATGTACAGCCAAATATGACAGAAATTTCAGAAGAATTCAGCTATTTCCCTACATGAAGGGGAAAAAAATTAAACTTGGGGAAAGTTTTGAGAAAAATGCCTTCTGTCCTTATTTTTCAGAAACACTTTCAGTAGACAATGAATTCAAGTTTTAGCTGAAGTAACTCCAATATTATATAGTCAAAGTTTTCCCACTTGATCAAGTGATTCACTAATTATAATATTTCATAACTGCATATGGCTTCATAGTACCATGCCTCCATGTGGAAGAGATTCTTCTCAGTTTGTTAAATATGGCATAATCTCTGTTCTGAAGTTATGATCTGCTCTGGCTGAAGCACCCCACACTGCCTTCCCTCCAGTACCCGCACACATCCTCACCTCTACTGCTTCCCTCAATGGCCCTTCACCAACACTACCTTCCATTACCTGGCTTACTTCCTATTTCTATTTAAGATCCCAAATGCTTCAAGATGTCTTCTTCTGGATCTCTAATCTAAATTAGGTATATCTGTCATAAAGTCCCAAAGAACCCTATATTTCTCTTTTCATCATACTTGAACTGTAACTACTATTAATCTTCCCGATGAGATAAGTTCTATGTGGATAGGGACCATATCATTTTTTTAAAAGATTTTATTTATCTATTTGACAGAGAGAAACCCAGATAGAAAGGGAACAGAAGCAGAGGGACTGAGAGGGAGAAGCAGGGGCTTGTGGGGCTTGATCCTGGGTCTCCAGGATCATGACCTGAGCCGAAAGCAGCCACCCAACCAACTGAGCCACCAAGGCGCCCCAGGACCATATCATTTTTGATTCAGTCATTTAGTCACAAAGATATTGTTTGGTATTCAACAGATGCTTAATAAGTACTAACCCAATAAGTGCAACTAAATATATACCATATAGACAGTCTAGATGTATCTTATATTTTTGCTTTTGACTGTATTGTAGCCTGAAGATGGCGTCCATATTTTGTACTTTAAGAGTACCTATCAAAGAGCATGCATTTAATACAGATTAACATCATTCTGTTTAAAAACTTTTCACAGAAGAAGTATAAAAACACTTCTTCAAAGCACACATACTGCTCCATCTTACCTCTACCCAGAAAATTCTTCTTACTGTTTAATATACATTCTTGTTAAACAATGTGTAACATACACTCATATACATATCTGTGTACAAATATATACATACACAAAAAATCTTTCCATTATAATTTTACACTATTTCCTTTATTCTATCTTAGCTACTGTGTTGGCCATTCTAAATGTGTTCTCCTGAATCACTCACTAACCTTCTGTACCTTGCTCTGTGCTCCAGGAGGATGAGGTATATGAACTTCATCAATTGGCTCTCTAGTTGCATTCTAGTTTCCAATTGAGTTTGACCAATGGTAGCCACCAGGAGGTGAGTAAGGGAGGTGAAAAAGTATAGTTTATTTATTCTTCTGGTTTGCTCCATGCTGATGTGTCAATGGGCAGTGGTTGTATCCCCTCCACCTAAGGTAAGTTCCTATAGTGTGCTCCTCCCACAGTTAAAGCTCTCCCAAGGTTTCCTTTTCCTTTCCTTGTTCCATCAGGATTAGGAACATCAATGGTTCCCACCACCGCTAGTCCCTTGGCACTTAACCCTTATCTTATTGATTCTCTTAACCCTGACCACAGCTCTGTAACTACCCCTTCTATTAGAAAGGCTTGTCAATTATCTTAGTTGAGTATGCCATTAAGTTTCTGCTGTGCCCCTGACTGATAGACTACCATACATAAAGACCATCACATATCTCTCCTTGAAACAATGTTGTGGAATGGACAGAGCACTGTCTGCAAAATCAAACAACTTTGCAATCTTGACTCCACGACTCTAAAAGTGGCATGATGTCCACCCCTACTTGTTCTTGCCCAGTGGTCTTTCAGCTGAATATTGGTCAGTGTGGGGTATTAAAGGACAAAAAAGTACCATAAATCCCTGTGGGTTAACTAGTTTGAGCAGTTAGTTCTCAAATGGAGTTCCGGGAATCTCTAGAACTGGGCTTCTCAAATTTCACTGTGAAACACATCACTCTTGTACCTATTATAATGCAGACTCTGATTCAGTGAGTCCCTCAGGGGTTTGAGATTCCTTATTCCTCACTATTTTCTGAGGTTCTGTGTTTCCAAGTAGCTGCTGTTACTTCTAGACCATATTCTGAGGCTCAATTCCCTTCCATGTCTGTGTTTATGCCTCCAACTGGGTTCCAGCAAGTATGGGGGAGCCTGGGAGAAAGAACTTCTTCCCCTAACATTTTTACTTTCAACTGTTTTACATAGTAGAATTCCAAACAAGATTCCATTCCGGGGCGGGGGGGGGGGGGAAGACTCCATTTCTTCAAATATTTATGAACTTCTACGATACTAGCCTGATGCTCACTTCGCAAGTGATGTCAAGAGGTGAGATTGATTTACTCTAAGTCATAGCTAACTGGTGACAGAGACACAACTAGAATTTAGGTCCTGACACTATAATGAGTTAGTCTTACCACTACACTGACTCTGATTTTTTTTTCCTTCTCTTTTTCTTCTTTCTATTTTTCAATGTCATGGTACTTTGGAAATTGTGAGGAAAATTTATTCATGTTTACACAGGCTGTTGAGCGTGACTGGACCCATCTGGGGGCACTGAGAACTTTCCTGGGAATGGGGTGTAGCACTGAGTCACCATCTTATAATCTTGTCAGAGGACACTCAAGGGAACTACCTTCTTATAAAGGTGGATATTAGTCTAGGTAATGTTTGCAAATGCAAAGAAAAAAATAGTGCTTATGTTTCAAGTTTGGCTGACATTACTTTTCCTCTGTTTTCTAGAATATGTGGACATCAATATTTTTAGCCTTAGGACCCCATGTTGCTTGCAATTCTGCTTTGATTCTCTAAAACTTGTGCTTTTCTGAAAATAGAGGAACAGGAAACATTTCCAACAAGTTTCTTCCTAACTTTTTATATAACAGATGTATTTTTACATTAGGAATATGTGCAAAACCCAAGAGATATTTATCACTAGAGAAATTCAATAGTTAGTATTATCAATACTTATTCATATTCATCTTCAATTTGGCCATTTTCAATAGATACCAAAATTGAAACTTTAATCTGAAGCCCTGACATGGTTGGTTTTACGCTTTTCATCCACTGTGACTCACTGCTCTTGATTAATATCCCTTCAAAATATTTACATTCTGTTTCTTGTGTCTCATAACCAGTATTTACAAGCTTGAAATCCACTTTTTAAACCTATGGCTAAAGGAGAAAAAAAAACCAAGCTTGGGCTTTTTTGATCCTTTACACTATCATGGCAACATCAGAACACCTTTCCAATAAACCATGTTTTGCTTACTATCTTGCCACCCAGCAGAGGCTGTAATGTCCTTCTGCGAATGGGCCTGCCAGGACTAAGGTGACAAGGCTTGCTGCGCTACAAAGGATCAGCTGGAGGACACTACCCAGAACAGCACCTTAATCTTCTCTAACTAACACAATCACAGGCAATCCTTCTGCCTGAGCCTTTCAAATGAGTGAACTTTATTACACCATCTTTCAAGTTACCTTTCAGGCAAATGTGCCAAGAAAAAAGGTTTCTAGAGGACAAAGAAGAGCCAATCCTTGCCATCGGGCAATTCCTATGCTCATGGTCCTATCTGCATTTAAAGGGACCTCCCTCAGTCTCTACGTGTCCAACTTCCACCCATCTTTCCAGCTGGAGTTACTTCTCCCCCTATCAGTTCTCAATACTGGCCGCACATTAACGTCACCTGGAGAGACTTTTGGGGATCAGTGTCCAGGGTCCATGGTCCACATGGGACCAAGGAAATGAGAAAGCAGCTCGCTCATGTTTCATGGAGGCAATATTCTCTTCTTATTTACAAGAGTCAAACAAAACAAACAACAATAAAACAACAATAAATCTTGAGGCCGATGTTTTCTCAAATACCGTCTCCATTTTCCCACAACAAATCAGTCTGAGTCTGTAGGATGTTGGTCTCCCTTGTCCTTTGGCATGGCTTTAGTATTTAGCACCAGTTATTTCTTTACTTTTTACTTGAAAGAAGATAAACATATCTAAGCCTTAGCACCAGAGAAAAACCTGTTATGTGGATCGTCTTTGTTTTCCTTAGAGATTATTTATAGGCTGGGTGATTCCCCTTCCGGTACTGGAAGCTGGAGCACAGGTGCTCCAGCTGACCAGCAGCCATGGAGCCGCACTTATGTCTATTCTGTTGGGCTGGCTGAGAGACAGGGGAACCCAAGATGGCGGGCATCGCAGATGGGGTCAAGATGGCTGATCTTCCCGCCAAAGCAGGCGTGGCCACCATGGCATCTCCAGTAAAATTGAAACCTAGTGGCGGGCAGGGCTGAAAGTTCCCATACCTGACTTTCCAGCCAGGGACCACCCACCATTGTCTGGACCTTCCCCACCCCCAGCCAATCACCTGGGGACACGATGTTCCCTTGCCTAATATGGGGAAAAAAAACACCTGAATCCAGACCTGGAAGATAAGGCTTAAAAACCCTTACACTCCCCAACCCAGGCGTGACTTCCCCGACTCTCCTCTCTGGAGTCTCTGGAGTCGCGGAAACTCGCCCGAGGGTGCTTGCAATAAAGCTCACTCTTTGGACCCTGTTTGCCTTTGCGGTCTCTGTTCTATTTGTGACAAAAAACTTTACATCTTCTATTAAAGAGATTTCATACTAATCCACGAGACAGAAAAAAAGAAGCAGCTCAGCATATTTGGGGCAGCCAGAGATACTTCTTAATGAGGCCACAGTTATGCTTAAAGACTAGGAGGCAGAATTAGAAAATTGCCATTGTACCATAGCCAACCTAATAATGGATTCCAGAGAGCATCATTAATGAATTTAAATCCACTGAGCGAAAGTCTGTTGGAGAACAGGATATGTTCACATGGCACAGAATGTCATCCTACAAAAAACTTATTACCAAATTAAAGTTACCTTTACAATGGAGAGATCTAGCAGTCAAAACCTTAACCAAGTGATCTAAGTTAACATTACAAACAATGAGATAAACTGATATTATGAACCTCTTCATGTAATACAATAGAAAGTACACAATATTGCATAACCAAACTCTTGCCTAAAAAAACTTTACCCTGAAAAGAGAGCGAAAGAGACACAAACCAAGTAAGAGACTCTGAAAGACAGAGAACACACTAATGGTCCCCAGAGGGGAGGTTAGCAAGGTGGGGGGATGGGGAACAGGTGATGGGGTGAAGAAGTGATGCATGGGTGGAGGAAGTATGTAAGTATTGAGTCACTATATTATACACATGAGCCTAATAAATAAACAAAAAAGTGTTCTGTGGTTTTATTTATTTTTTTTTAAAGATTTTATTTATTTATTTGATAGAGAGAAACACAGCAAGAGAGGAAACACAAGCAGGGGGAGTGAGAGAGGGAGAAGCAGGCTTCCTGCCGAGCAGGGAGCCCGATGTGGGGCTCGATCCCGGGTCTCCAGGATCATGACCTGAGCTGAAGGCAGTTGCTCAACCAACTGAGCCACCCAGGCGCCCCTTCTGTGGTTTTAATATACTCAGGTAATGCTATGAAAGCACTTTAATTGGTCTTAAAGAAAAAAAAACCGTGATAATTAGAAAACAAGCAAACAAACAAACAAAAAACACCTTTAACTGAATTCTATTCATGAGGAAACAACAAGAAAAATTTGGATCACGGAACTTCTGAAAATATGTTCAAATCATAAAAACAGTTATGGGAGTCTGTTTATTCTTTATTTTTTTAAAGATTTTATTCATTTGAGAGCAAGAATGAATGAGAGAGAGAGAGAGAATGAGGGGGGAGGGACAGAGAGAGAAACAGACTCCCTGCTGAACGGGAAACCACCCCCACACCCCCTTCCCCCACCCCACCACACCCCAGACCAGGGGGATCATGACCTGAGCCAAAGGCTGACACTTATGTGACTGGGCCACCCAGGCGCCTCAGGGAGTCTGTTTAGAATACAGGTGGCTAAAAAACACAAAGACCAAATATAACATATAATGCTGAATTGGATCCTAGGGGAAATAAATAAAATTTGGGGAACAATTGGGAAAATCTGAATACAAACTATATTTTAAATAATATACTTTCCAAGTTAAACTTTGGGGGTTTGACAATGGTATCACGACTGTGTAGCTGAATCTTGACTTTGGGAGAGAGATGTTAAAATCCTAGGGATTAGGTGGTGGGACTGAATCTCAAATATTAAAGAAGTAAAACTCTCACTATTTGCAGATGACATGGTATCACATTAGGAAAAATCTTAAAGATTCCATCCAAAAACAGAAGTGATAAACAAATTCAGTCAAGTTGTAAGATACAAAATCAATGCACAACAATCTGTGTGTTTCTTTTAAAAAAAATTATTTATTTGATGCAGAGAGAGATCACAGGCAGAGAGGCAGGCAGAAAGAGAGGAGGAAGCAGGCTCCCTGCTGAGCAGAGAGCCAGATGCCAGCCTAGATCCCAGGACCCTGAGATCAAGACTTGAGCAGAAGGCAGAGACTTTAATCCACTGAGCCACCCAGGTGCCCAATCTGTGTGTTTCTTTACACTAGTAATGAATTATTGAAAAGAGAAGTTAAGAAAACAGTCCCATTTACAACTGCAATCAAAAAGAATAAAATACTTTGGAATAAATTTAACCAGGAAGGTGAAAGGCCTGTATATGAAAACACTACCAGACACTAAAGAAAAAAATTAAAGAAGACACAAATGGGAAGATATTCCATGCTAACGGGCCGGAAGAATTAATATTGTTAAAATGTCCATACTACCCAAAGCGATCCACAAATTCAGTGCAACCTTTGTCAAAATTCCATTGGTATTTTTCACAGAAACAAGACAAACAATCCTAAAAATTGTATGGATGCAAAGAAGACCCAAACAGCCAAAGCAATCTTGAAAAAGAAGAACAAAGCTTCAGGCATCATGCTCCTATTTCCAACAATATTATGAAATGATAGTAATTAAGAGTTGGTGGCACAGGGAAGGGCTCTTAGAAACAAGAGGCTTGGGTGCAGGTAATCAGCTCCCTTCCCCCCTCCAACTTCTTCTGGGTTCTTGGGACTACAACGGAGCATCTGACCCTGATGTGGGTGCCTTGTCTTGGACTATCCCACCTTTTTCTCTATCTTCCAGGTGTTTCTGTGGACAGGTAGCTGTGAAGGGCAAGGTCAGAGGCTGGGCTGGACTCTATCCCAGCATCTTTGTGTTGAAATTTCCCAGGACTCTCATGGTTCTTCTCGTTTTCCAAGACTGGGTTCCAGGGACTGTGTCTTGCAGGGTCTGCCGGACACAGAGGAGCAGGAGCAGATGCTGAAGGGACAGATGGAGGTTCCAGAACACCCTCACTCTGCAGACGGTCTCACAGACAATGTTGAGAGGACAGTACACAAGGAGAAGATTCATGCAGAAAGGTCATCAAAACAGAAAGAAGATCTCCAGCTTTGCCAACTTGTGCCCACCTGGATCAGACAGTTATGCCCATTTTGTTACAGGGAACCGCTGTGCTTGCAAAAGAAAGACCATCAAATCCCATTCAATTTCTAGCATCATATCTTTTTTTAAAAAAGGCACAGTTTGAAGATCAAAACCGACTTACTGCTAAGAATGGGAAAATTTGGTTCCTACTGTTGATTTACATGAGTAAGAAGCAGCTTTCATTCCCATGAGTTTTCCCCTTTTTCGAAGTATAGGACCCTTTGGGACAATGTAACTTATTTCCAGAATTGCAGAAGAAGACACATTTTCCTTATTTTCATTTAATAACCATACTTACTTAATGAGTATATTCTGTATGATTTTTTCTTCTCAGATTGTCTGTTTTTAAAATGACCTTCAAAAGAAACTGTTAAAAAAAAAAAGCAGCTTTATTTATTTATTTTTTAAAAAGCTACAGTAATTAAAACAGTGGGTACTGGCATAAAAACAGACACGTAAATCAATGGAATAGAAAATAGTCCAGAAATACACCCACGCATGCATGGTCAATTAATGTGACAACAAAGGAGTCAAGAATGTATGAAGTGGAAAGGACTGTCTTTTTTAAAATGGTGCTGGGAAAACTGGACAGCCACATGCAAAAGAATAAAATTGGACCATCACTTTATGCGATAGACACAAATGAGCTCAAAATAACTTCTGGGTATCTAGCTGAAGAAAATGGAAGCACTAATTCGGAAAGATATATACATCCCCATGTTCATTACAGCACATTTACAATGCTTAGATAAGGAAACTAGCAAAGGGTCCATCGATGGATGAATGCAAGATATATATATGACAAATATATATATGGATATATATTTAACTCAACCATTAACAATAGAAATCCTACCATTTGTGACATGTATGGATCTCAAAGGCACTAGGTTAAGTGAAAATTCAGAAAAAGACAAGTAACATATGATCTTTCTTATACGTGGAATCTTACAATACAAGAACACCAAGCTCATAAATACAAAGAATAGAGAGGTATTCACAAGAGGTGGGATATACAAAGAAATGGAAGAAATGGGTGAATGCTGTTTTTTTTTGTTTTAGTTTAAATAAATCAAATAACAATTTAAAAAATAAATAAGAAGACCCTATATAATCTCACCTTAAGTAACACCTAGGTGTTCAACACAAGTCAACCCATAACAGACTTACCAGGGAAATATAAAAAATGTTCTAATACAAACTGTAAGAGGCCCTTAATCTCAGGAAACAAACTGAGGGTTGCTGGAGGGGAGGGGGGTGCTGGGGGAATGGACATTGGGGAGGGCATGTGCTATGGTGAGTGCTGTGAATTGTGTAAGGTTGACGATTCCACAGACCTGTACCCCTGAAACAAACATGTTAATTTTAAAAAATTATGAAAAAAATGGTCTAACATACATGTAAAAAAAAGCAAAAAATCCAGCAAATTATGTCATAGATTACTCCAGTTAATTTGAAAATATTGTTCTCAAGGATGCCATAAGCTACATTATTTTTTTATTTTATTATCTATTTAAGAGTATTTTTAAATTTTTTATTTAAATTTCAGTAAGTTAACATACTGTTTAACATTAGTTTCAGGTGTACAATATAGTGATTCAACACTTCGATACGTCACCGGTGCTCATGACAAGTGCCCTCCTCAATCCCCATCACCTACTGAACCCATCTCCTACCCCCCTCCCCTCTGGTAACCATCAGGTTGTTCTGGATAGTAAGAGTCTGTTTCTTCATTTGCCTCTCTCTCTCCCTCTTTCCCTTTGCTCATTTGTTTTGTTTCTTAAAATTTCACATATGAGTGAAATCAAATGGTATTTGTTTTCATCTGACTATTTTGCTTAGTATCATACTCCCTAGCTCCATTCATGTTGTTGCAAATGGAAAATATTTCATTCTTTTTTTATGGGTAAATAATAAGACTAATACCCGGGCATACAATTATTAATTTCAAAACATGTATTTTACTGCTAGTGTCATAGTATTAATATACCTATTAGCTATGATCCCAAAGGGATTAGAAGCAAAATAAAAATTACATTTAATAAGATTAGAAAACTAATATTCTGAAGAAAAAGAATTATTTTGATATATAACCAATTTTTAAAATGCTATCATGTAAACCAGATCCGAAAAAATAACCATTACATGAGAAAGAAATCTCTAACTACATGTAAATTATGAATATAGCTAAAATGATATTTCTTCTGACACCAAGTATTTATTTTGTGAAATTAACACTCCTGATGACTCATTAAAAAATAGTACAGTGTTAACAATCACTAAATTTAGATATCAAAACTGCATTTTGTTAGTTTCCAACTTTTCAAGAAGCTTAAAGCTTTCTAATAAAAAGTTGGTGGAAAAAAGCTTCAGATTTTGTGTTAACGTATTAAAGTCTTTGCGGAATTTGGCACATAGTAAATTCACACTAAATGACTGTTAAATACTAATTTTGAAAACCAGTTAAAGGAATCAGTCCTCAATTTATATTATTGCAAGGATTCTCTAATGGTTAACACACCTTAAGGAGTTATTCAGGGGAATCTTTGGGTCGACTTCCCAGAAAGTCTCATGTTTTCAATAGTTTCAATTGTATTAAACCCTATATATCACACTTGTTTATACTCTTTGCTCCTTCTACTGCCCAACATCTATGTATTTTCCTGAAATAGAGAACGAAACAAATAAAATATAAAACTATTCGAAGATATAACACAGGACATTTTAAGTGAAATAAGGAGAGAAATCAATCTTTAGACAGAAATGACATCAATCTTCAGACAGAATGTATCAGGGAAAAAGCTCATTAAACCTCAAGATCAAATACAAATTTCTTTAGGCACTCAAGCAGCAAAGAAAACCAAGTCCCTTCAAGGAATCAAAACCATGCTGTTTCAAACATCCCTGCAAAGAATTAGATTAGAAAAAATTCCTTAGGTGAAAAAAATGTGACCCAAGGTTATCATGCCCAGAATAATGTGTTTGATTTTCCATTCTAGGTAGAAATACTCTTTATAAAAACCACAGTGCCATGCCATATACACATATGGATGCATATATATTTATATATACACAATGTTTTATATATAATATCTATAGCCATATATATGTATAAGATAAAATGAAGATGATCATAACACTTTCACCACAAGGTAGTTGTAAGAATTGAACAGAATCTTACAGTACCAATGTTTGGCACTAAGGAAATGCTTAACCAATCGTCATTCTTAATTTTTTATTATGTAGGATGACTAAGAATTGCACACATAAAACTCCAATAAGGCAAAATATTTTAAAAGCCAAGAGAGCTCTGGGGACCCCAAAGACAAGCAGATCATTTCAGCTGAACCCCATCAATGGAGGTATAATCAAGAGGTGAGGTTCCCCTCCAGATACCCTTTGAAAATTTCTGTGGTGCAAAGACAAATTACCTGTTAATGAAACATCTGATTCTGTGAAAGAAGAGCCCTAGAAAAATCTGAAAGATGTATAATACCATTTTATTTTCTTCCTTTTTTCAGCAAATGTGTCTATTTTTCATGGAATAAAAGGAAAGGACAGGCAGAACAATGCATAACAAGTTTTCAAAGACACTGAAAGAAACAAACACTTTGAAAATGAGAAATGCCACCAATTAATTAAATGGGGAGGCGAGAACGTGATAAACGACTCTAGAAAATTACAGACTTTCAGCAATACCTTTTAACTCTGTCTCTGTGAAGGTCAGCTCTAATTACCAGAACAGCAGCCACTGCTGTAAGATTGCAGGAAACCACAACAAAATAGAGAAGGATCCAGATGCTGATTACCTGAACTAATTAAGTACATTCAATTCTGTAATCTCAATGATGTTCACCATGCAGACATTTAGAAATGAGCTAAGGGCATCAGCTCTACAAGTCAGACAGAGAAGACACGGAAGGCTGGTGAGAACCATGCAACAAGTTTTCTTCCAGTCATTCCTTAGATTTTGTTCTCATGATGAAAAATGAATAGAACATATGCCAATATAAATAGGTCAAAAGTCATTTCATGAGCAGGAAAAAAACCGGAGTTCAAACAGCAAGCAAAGAATCAGTATGTGTATATTATGAATGTGAAATGATTTACTCTTGAGAAGCATATAAAGATACTGTTAAAGGAGTATTATTCTCCTCAAAGTAACACAAAGTAACATAAACACGATAGACAGCCATTCAAGCAACATTAGAACTGAGTACACAACATGTGCCTGGCAATGAGCCAAGAGACTCATTTGCTATAGGGCAGAGCTCAAAACCCACTGTAAAAAACTGTTATTGGTAGTATGTTGTCCTTCTTTGTGAGTGGATGTAATTTTGGAAGCACCCTAAAGTGTTCTGAGCTAAGCCTAGAATAAAGAAGGTGACTGACTTGAGTAATATAATTTTGGCTACAAGCCAGATATGATTAAACAGTACTAAGAGTGCTTATGCATGTAATTTGTACAGTGGCTCTGATAGAAATTTCAAGAGGAAAACTCAAAACTTCTTCTGTAACATCACCATTCATGAAAAAAGCATGTTGCCTGCCAAAAACGTGCTCTGAAAGGTGCATTCATGAATGGTCATTTTCTGAAAATTCCACCTCATTGCCGCGCATATGTATAGAAACTTAACCATCGTGAAGTATTGTCTGCAATTGTTTTTCACTTTGAAATATGTCTGGCAGGAAGATTTATATTTTGAACCTTATGTAGAATTCGAGGAAGTCAAAGTCTTCTAGGCTGAGTGTATTTTACAGTTACCATTTTCTGGATAAGAAAGCTAGCCACTAAATGATGAGTCTTGTAAGAGGGTAGAGAACATCCTCAATCTCCATCCATTCTATAATTTTCTGAATTACCAAAAAGGCCACTCATGGGGATTAATGCTCAAATCCTCTTCCCTGGTGTGGAAACTCACATATCAACTATGCAACTGAAACTCTTACTGGGGAGCTCATAGAGAGAACTGTTAGGTCTTCAAGAACCTGAAAAAGTTCTGCCTTCTACAGACTTACAATTTTAAAATGTAGTGGAATAGGCAGGATATGTAAAAGTAATACATATGGTATCTAAGATATGTAAATATTCACATACATACTGAAGTCTATACAAGCCCACAGATGGTAACTGACACATTTTGAGGTGGGAAAAAAGGCAAAGACAGAAGAGGTGGCAATCAGTGTGGTCATGAACTTAGCTATTGTATTTGCAAGTTAGCAAATAGCTGTTATGGTCAATTTATTTGAAGTAAAGCAGAAAACATGTGCCACGAAACATAAATCATCCTTCCTCCCAGGTCCAAAATTAAATCTTTGATTAAATAGCTTCAGCTACTTTTAGAATAACTGTATAGTCTTCCAAAGGAAAGGCAGCTCCCATCTAATACTCTTTTTTGAGAAATGCCTGATATAGCCAAATCTACCTGATAATTTCAGTAAAAGTGGAACTTAGAAATTGGTCTCCATTAGGCATAAAATCTAAGAAAATTTAGGAAAAATCTCACAGGCTAAAGTAGTTGATACAGAGGTGAGGATATTCTGCTGTCTTCATCATTAACTATTTTATTGAGATATTAACCATGTATCAAAAAATTCACCCCTCGGGCACCTGGGTGGCTCAGTGGGTTAAGCCTCTGCCTTCAGTTCAGGTCATGATCTCAGGGTCCTGGGATAGAAGCCTGCATCGGGCTCTCTCCTGAGCGGGAAGCCTGCTTCCTCCTCTCTCTCTGCATGCCTCTCTGCCTACTTGTGATCTCTCTCTCTGTCAAATAAATAAATAAAATCTTTAAAAAAAAATTCACCCCTCTAAGGAGTATAATTCAGTGGATTTTATAGTGTAATTCACAGAGTTGTGCAATTAACATCACAAACCAATTTTAGAACATGTCATCACCCCCTTAAAAAAACTTTGTACTCATCAGCAGTCAACCCCTACCCCTCTCCTCCTCCTCCTCCACCCCAGGCAACTAATTTACCTCTTGTACATTTGCTTCTTCAGGACATTTCATACAAATGCAATCATATATCATGTTTTCTTGAAGAATTTTATTGCTTTAGTTCGTACATTTAGGGCTAAGATCCATTTTGAGTAAATCTGTTTATAGGGTCTGAGATGGGGGGTCAAACTTATTCTTTTGCAATGCACATATCCAGCTGTTTCTAATCACTGAAAGAAGACTAGTGTTCTTCTTTCCCTGTTATCTTACCATCTTTGTCAAAAATCAATTCACCATAAATGGAAGGTTATTCTAGACTCTCAACTTTATTCCACTGGTCTCTCTCCATTCTTAGGACAAAACCATACTGTCTTGATTACTGTGGCTTTGTAATGAGTTTTAAATCACAAGATGTGAGCCCTTCACATTTCAAGAGTTCCCTTGCATTTCATGAATATTAGTATTGGCCTGTCACAGGTCTTCCCAAAAGGCAGTGGGGATCATAGCAACATTGATTTTGTAGACCACTGTGCCTACTCTTCCCATCTGACCAATATTAAGTTTTGCAATCTATTCACATAGATACCTTTCCATTATTTTGGTCTTTAATTTCTTTCAGTAATCCTTTCTGTAAACTATGTGCCAGTTTTTCACCTCTTTCATTATAGTCTTCCCTAAGTATTTATTTTGAGGGTCTTATAAGTGCAATTCTTTTCCTTATTTCACTTTTGGACTGTTCACATATCGTCTATGGAAATACAACTGATTTTTGTATAGTGATTTTCTATCTGTCTTGCAACCCTGATAAAGTTGTTAGTTGTGACTTTGTGTGTGTGTGTGTGTGTGTGTGTGTGGATTCCTTTGGGTTTTTCTATAGAGAAGATCATACCATCTAATAATAGAGATAATTATACTTTTTATTCTTTTCCAATTTGAATGTCTACTGTGTCTTTTTCTTAGATAATTGCCTGAGTATGAATTTCCCATGCAATGTTGAATAAAAGTAAGAGCAGATACGTTTCTGTTGCTCCTGAAATTAGGCGGAAGACAGGCACTCTCACATTCGCTATGATGTTAGCTGTGCACTTTGGCCGGATTCCCTTTAGCAGCTTGAGAAAGCTGCCTTGTTACTGCTTACTGACTATCACGGAAGGATGCTGACTTGTCAAATGCTTTCTCTGTATTTATAAAGAGCCTGGAGAGGCTTTTGTCTTTTATTCCGTCACTATGTTCTATTACACTAATTGATACTCAGATGTTAGGCAAACCCTATGTTCTTGCGATGAACTGTACTTGGTCAGGTATATCATCATTTTAAATGTTGCCGCATTTAGTTTACTAGTATTTTGCTAAGGATTTTGCATCTGTACTCATAGGGGTATTAATCTGTGCTCTTAGTTCCTTTAGCTGTCTCCGTCTGATTTGGGTATCAAGGTAGTCATAGTGACCCCATAAAATATTTCAGTTTTCCCTCCTCTTCTATTTTTCAGAAGGGGTTATAAGTGTTAGTATTAATTCTTCTTTAAATATTTGGTAGAATTCACCAATAAAGTCTAAGCATTGCTTTGTTTCATTGGCTTTATATAAAAATATGATATTTATTTATTTATTATTTATTTACTTATTTATAATTTATTTATTTGACAGAGAGATCACGAGTAGGCAGAGAAGCAGGCAGCGAGAGAGGAGGAAGTAGGCTCCCTGCCGAGCAGAGAGCCTGATATGGGCCTTGATCCCAGGATCCTGAGATCATGACCTGAGCCGAAGGCAGAGGCTTAACCCACTGAGCCACCCAGATGCCCAGAAATATAATATTTATTTAAAAAAATAATATGATAACCAAAAGAGCCACATTGAATAGAGAAGACCTGTGTTTTTTTCCTTGATTCTGCTATTGAGAAACCGACTTTTGGTAATCTAATGTTCTATGTTTGTAATTTAGAGGTAAAACTATCCATTCTACCTATTTTCAAGGACTATTTTTAAATATTAAGTCGAAATAATAGATGTACAAGCTTTCTGTAACCAGAAAGTGCCATTCCACTGGACTCTACTCTGTTTGGACTTCTTGGATCTACTATGGAATATTCTATCTGCAGACAGTTGGAATTTTAAGTATCTGAAAAGCCTGGCTGGTACCTTCTCCTTTGTCCCTGGGGAAAATACGGTAATCACAGTATACTCTGTCTTGAATGGAGCACTTGTGGCAACGTACTACCTGACTTCTTTTGTTCCTAGCACTCGTTCCCCCAAACCTTTTATTACCAAAAGCAGAAGTCAGAGCGGTGTCAAGTTCCCTATTCAACAATAAAATTGTCTTTATGAGAAAATCAGCCATTTTCACTCAAATTCAACAGTGAAGACTAATCCTCATCATGCTTTTCACTGTTGAGAAAAGAAAGCCAATTTCCAAATAACTGGTGTTTTTTTCCTAAGATGAACTATTCCCTACCTAGAGAATTACCCAAGGAGCAGCCACATACCTACCTATATGTCCAAACCTAGCATGAATAGAATTAATGTGTTTATTTCACTGGTATCAAACTTGGTCTAGTCATAGATCTAAAAACAGCTAGCAAGAACATCACACTACTCCCTGCCTCCACCACTTCTTGAGGTCACAATTTTAGATGTGTACATTTCCTTATTTAGATAATAGGCTTTTGTAAAGTAGCCTGGAATCTAGTAAGTTACCGTGTCATCTGAGCAGAGAACTGCTACATAAACAGCAAACAGCAGACTTCCAGCCTGTTGCAACCACAAGTGGTCAATAGTTGGGGAGTTCTTGACCACATGGAAGCGTAAGAAGGTTGTGAATCTAAAACCAAAATGCCCGTATTAAAATTAGCTCTGGCCTCCTTTGTCATCAATTTTAGGGACTGTAGATTACTGTTACAGTAATTTAACCTACTACTGACATTCTATAAAATCAATTAACAAATTCAGATTAAATGAAAGGTAAGATGGCAGGAATGATAAATATCCCAATGGCTAAAATTAGATTATCAGACACCCATTTGGGACCAAAGTTATTCTGAATTGACAGCTTTAAATCTGAATTAAGTCTTTAGGGCCTATTTTTCTTTTGTATTGAAAGGGCAGAATAAGACTGACTCCATTTTGTGCAAATCCCCAGCTTGACCCCTCCCCAGAAAAACCGCATGCGAATGTAAGAATATTGCCCAACCCTGGCCTTGCCCACCCCTGAGTCAATAAAGAATATGGAAGGACAATACTAAAGTCCAAGGAAGCTGACTACATCTCACCACCAGACCCAATGGCTCCTGGTCAATCGGCATAAGCCAGGAATTCCACCCCACCAGCAGCCCTCAGACCCCTATAAAACTACTGTGCTCTCGAAACTCGAGGCTCCTTCTCTTTCTCAGTATCTTGCTGCTGCATCGGTGTGTGTGGGCCCGAGCCAGCTCAAATAAAGGCTCTTTGCTTTTGCATCAGAGTCGGTGACTCCCTGGTGGTCTTTGGGGATCTCAAAATCTGGGCATAACAGTGAATATTTGAACTACCCTAAAAAATAATAATTTATGACCAACAGAACCTAATAAATATTGTCTCATACTTAACTTGAGCCAGCCATCCAGGCTTAATTTATGTATCTGTTCTGCTAAACTTCATACATATATTATCCCTAGCCTGTTAAGAAATAAATTACAAGAAAGGACAGAGAGTGCCAATGAAATGTTACAGTGGATTTAATTAAGTATTAAGCCCACAAAATTTACTAAGCTTCTAGTATGCAAAAGGTGTGGTCAAAAAATTCAGCAATTAGTCATTAATAGTAATACAAGGTAGAGAATGAAATAATCTAGCTCTGATGGGAAAAAAGGACTTTCATCTGATTCAGAATAAGTATGATAAATAAATGTGTTACCGCACAGCAAATGCCTAAAATAGCTTTTAATAAAAGCAGTTGGTATTACTGCTCAACATGTCTGAATTTTATGAATTACTATAGTTCCTATATTTTTAAATACTCAAATGTGTTTCCATGTTAACATTTCAGGTTAAAATGAGTTTATTATATACCCATATACTGTTCTGCTATTTTATATAGGGTACCCTGATCATAAAATGTCTCTCAAAACTCAGGGAAATATTATGAGCACTGATTTGGGGGTTTTTTGTCATGCAATGTTTTCAGAGGAAAGGGAAAAAGAGAATGTAAATTAAGTATCTAATATTTACTAAGCACTTTATGTATTATGTCTACATGAAATAACGTGTTTTATTTTCCCTGCCATTAGAGTTCCTGTCTTCCAAATTATAGTTTTTTTTCCTTTTAGCTGCACTGACTTCAGGCTTTCCACAGTCACACTTGTTATTAGTAATAGTTCCCCTGCCCTCACTATAGCACATTCTCAACATATTTTATCTAATCTTCTGAGGATTAAGTAACCAGATGACCAAATGTGTTAAACTATGTACAAAGAGCCTGAGTGAAAGTTTAATGGGCTCTAATCAAGCATATGGGAGCCATGCATCTCATGATCTAAATTGCAGCATCTCAGAGCTATTTGCCTTTTCTCAGACTTAGCTGAAATCAGAAAACTTGAGGCTGTCAGACACCACAGCTCCATTTAAAGTATTCATGTCTATGCTTTTGCTCATCGTTCCAATGGCTGAATTAACTCATAGATATTAAAAGGGTACGTCTTCTAGCTGCCACTGTAGAGCTGAAATGAAGAGTTCCATGCCAACCCTCATTTCAGTTTGACTCTAGTCCAACAGATGGGTCACAGACCAAAAAAGAAAAGCTCCATCCCCCCTTCTGTAAAGACAAACTTAAGAAGGAGAATAAAGAGGAAGAAAAGAGGGAGAAGAGGGGGAGGAGAAAGGCAAGGAGGAGGGAGAGGCTGGAGAGGAGGGGACAAGGAGAAGGAAAATGAAGAATTTTCTTTGGTTACTATGGGAAAGGAGGCAGCTGCCTTCCGTCTCTCTCCAGAAAAGGTCTCCTTGAAAACAAAGTGGCCTTCAGTCCTTGCTGCAATATAGTAGAATGAAAACAGATCTCTCCAGGGGTTAGATAAACCCAACCCCTAATTCTACAATGCAAACATGTTACCAAGGTTATTGGCCTCAATCCCCTTGCAAGGTAAAATTACCTCCAGAGTTAATCTAGGAGTCTATCCTGAGATGTAACAGAGAAAATGAGAGACATTTTATTCTATTTTCTTCTACTTTGCTGTGTAATTTGTATGAAATGTCATCCTGACTTCCTGGTTTTTGTGAACTACCTATATGCATGTATTCTCTTGTATTCACTCAGTAATGAATTTCTCTTTTTCCCCCCTGATTGAGGTGGATGGGTTTCTTTTTGTTGGTAAGATGTTTCGCTTACCATTAAATTTCATTTGTTGGTCCTATCTCTGTCAATTTTCAGTCCTGAAATAATCCCCCTCCCCCAAAGCACCAATCTTCAGGTACAAGTGTGGGTTACATTGTCCCACATCATTGTTAATAGCTATCATTAGCAAATTGCATGCGTTTAGGATAATACATTGCTAATTCTGAAGGCAGAGATGTGTGTGAAAGAAGAGCATTTAAAATTGAGATTTCCTTTCATATACTGTGTACTGAAGCTTAAAATATGATAATTGCAATTTTTTTTCTCGAACCAACAAGCTATTAACAAATGAAATGCTCAAAAACAAATACAGGGAAGCCTCTCAAGTTTTTTTTTTTTTTTAAGTTTTCCTTGCTCCATCTCATTTCCCTGTTTTATTCTCTTAACAATGCTTGTCATTATCTAAAATTAGCTTTTATTCTACTTTTAAAAATCAAAGTATATTTTGCACAGAGTAAAAATCACCCTGTGTATATACAGAAAAGTATTTTCTTATCTCAAGTTTTCTGTAAAATCAATCTCTGACAAACAGTGAAAAGAGGAAAATTTCTAAAAGCACTTGTTAAATATCTTATTTGGATTTCCTCCTTACTGAGCACTGTAGAAAAATGTGTGCTTATAAAACACAGTAAGCTAAAATTGAGAAATTGTGTAGTTGGCCTCTTTCTTCATCCTAAAAGGAAGCAAGCTGTTTCAACAGTGTACAGAGATGTCCTCAAGTGCACCACAAGACCAATGCACAAGGATCCTATCAGCAGATGTAGAAGGTAAGTTTGTCCAAGAGAGGCAAGGCTGGGAGTAGAAAGAGGATGTAAGGATGGGCTTGGAATTCACGGAAGATACTTGTTTGAACCAAAGACCTATTACTTATTGATCTCAAAAAAGTCACTTGCCTCTCATTTGCAAAACAAAAATTATAATAGCACTTTTATATAACTGTGGTGAGGATTAAGTTAAGATGCAGAAAATACAGACGATGGACCAGTTTCCTCTACCAGCAAGGACACTGAATGGTGTGGTAGCTGGTGGTGTTGTTAGCATGTAGCTACTCTCACTGCCCCAGCCAGAATCATCTCATTCTTCTCGGAACAGCTCTGGAATGTCAGGCAATTCTTTGTGAAGACAGGCCCCTAAGGGGAAAACCAGAGGAAGCAGCCCCTCCCTGAGAGAGGGAAGAAATATCTAAGACTTCCTTCACATCCTAGGCGATGCCCAGAGAAAGACAGTAACTGCTTTCTACCTTTGAAAGTTAATGCTCTATCATACAGTTTTGACACAGCAACTAGAAATTCGGGTCCAGTCCTTTCCCTGAGCACAGCATGGGATGAGGAATGAACTAGAGTTGGAAGTTCTTTGGTTCCTATCCTGGAGTTTGAATTTAAGAGAAGTAAGGTATGAGCGGGAAGGCAGATGGGGGTGTGCTCTGGAAACTCATCTCACACCTCCAGCTAGACGTTCAGATCCATGAGGATGAGGAATGTGGTCACTGTAAAACTCTTCTTTTTTTCAGTGTTTCCATAGTTGCTCTCTTTCATTTTGACTCCCAGTGAAGACTTCTTTTGGAAAAATGCTATACCTTGACAACTAAGGTGGGGGAGGGATTCTCCCAGCTTCGGAGCATTTATGAATCCTCTTGAACCAGGGGCTGAGGCGGATGTGACTGGTGCTGACTCTGCCCACCCCCCACTCCCTGTACTCTTCCAGGGAAGCTGGTGATAAAGAGATATGCACTCAGACAAAAGCAGAAGGAAGGAAAAGATGACCCCACTTCAATCCTGCTTATGTAGGATTAAAAAACAAAAAAGGCAACAATGACATATATGTGACTTATTGCCTCTGGGAAGGCAAACTGCTTGAGCAAACAGCCTTTGCACATTATATAGCACCTTACAAGCGGGAGGGGCGCTCAAGCTGACAGCATTTTCTTGTTTCATAAGGAGGCAACAGGTATGCCACAAAAAGACCAGGATCAGAAAAACCTAAGGTCGAGTTCTAGCCCTGCCACTGCTCAACCTATCTGGGCCTTCATTGCTTCAAATCTAAAAAGTTGAAGTGGATCATCTCTGATTCAACTTTGAGCTCTAAAATGAAAGGGCGCAAGGGAGGGAGGGGAGAAATGGTACTTGTATCAGACAAAACACAAACAGAGAAAAATCCCTAAGGAAGCATACTTGTCAGTTAATGGCTTCAGAGACTGGGAAAGTCACTGTCACTGTTTTATGACAGATTGAGGTAAATTAAAAAGGATTTGGGCCAAGAATAAAATTTTCCACCCCAGCCAGATGCAAGACAGAGAATGTGGATTGAGCCAGTGAAAATGACCAACTTCCAGTCATTCTGGAAGATGGTCCTGCTACCTTGAGTTTGCACATCAGTACCTTTTCTTTTCTCTGGCCTGCGGTAACAGTGAAACTTCTCTCTTTATTTGCTAAGGCCTGAGCACCCATCCACCTCCCAGTCTTTGGAATTCATAAGGGGAAGAGTCAAACCAGTGGATTAAAAGGCACAGTGTCAGAACTGCGCACTTTCATGGTTTGGAGCGGCTATGCAGGGCTCCACAGAATAATGCACAAGAGGAGAGTCATTTCGGAAAAGCAGATAACAAGAATCCTATCTTGCAATAACAACCTCCAGCAATCAATTATGTTGCTACTAGCTGATAGCAGTAAAACCTTTCTCAATACACGGAATTTATTTTAAAAGACAGCAGAGATCCTATCTGTCCACTAAATTTCCACAAGCCCTAAATACTCCATTCCCTTACATTCAAATGTTAACCAATATTTCCTTCAACAACACCCTATGTACTTTGACACCTAACTTACATTTCCCCTAAATGAATGAACGGGCTAATTAATTAATTAAAAAGAAAGTGCTAGCGGGCTCCCTCCTTTAGGAAGCTAAAACATCTGAGGGTTCTCAGGAGGAGGCAATTATAACTATTTCGTATAGTTGGCTTACTATAAAAATGAAGGATTTATTTTTGAAACCTCATTCAAAGGATGGTACAGGGTAAACACGACACAGGGAGGGGACCTGGGTGGCTCAGTCAGTTGAGCACCCAGCTCCTGATCTAAGGGTTGTGAGGTCAAACCCCACCTTGGATTCCATACTAGGTGTGAAGACTTACTTTAAAAAGAAAAAAAAAAGAAAGAAAGAAAACACAGAAGGAAATGAAAAACACATTTAGATATTTAGCAGGCTGCAGTTACAACTTCAATCTTATTTTCTACTACCCTCCAGTGTGAAGATACTGCACAATCATGGAGACAGAGAGGCTCCCCAATTAGGAAGAGAAAGCACGGCACACACCAAAATATAATCACTTTCTAGAGGAGATTGTTGAGAAGACATTTCAATTTCTTAGTGTGTCCAGAATCCTCTAGAGGCAAAATTTACTCAGACTGGCTAATTTTTAGTATTGCGTCACTGAAGATTCAAAATTCCTAACCAGTACCTTATACCATATTTAACACAAAATAGAACAAATTAAATCCCAGTTCAAAGTCCCCGTATGAATGCTAAAGGCCACTGCAACGCTTTACAAGCAGAATTCAAGTTAAATACATGACTCCAAATAAGTTAAAAGTTTCAAAACAAAGTTAGACCAAATGTAATTTTAATGTACAGCACTATAAATACAGCTGATTTTATACCAAAGACTAAGAGATCAGTGCATTGGTTGAACCACCGTATCTAAAGAATACCTCTTCTAATTTTTGAAGCATTTAGAACACAAAAGAAAGGAGAAGAATGCAAGGCAACTAAAGTGTTTTCACTGCCCACCTTGTGGCAGCTCAGCATTGGTAAACACAGGGTTATTTAATAGCTAGTCTCAATAGAGAATAATATGAATTCCCAATTTATTCTTGAAGCTAGGTAATAATTGCCTTCTCTCACCCTCACTCCTTCCCCCTATAAAAAACTTTTCCCTGGTCTGGGCAAATTAAAAGAAAATCCTGAGGAGTCACAAATACAGATTTATTTTATTTCATGAGATCCATGATAAAATACTAGGAAAACTAGGTAAAATCCAGGTCTGGGGACATAATCTAAAAACTCATAGCCACTGGGGCGTCTAGGTAGCTCAGTCACTTGAGCATCCAAAGCTTGATTTCGGCTCAGGTCGTGATGCCAGGGTCATGAGATCGTGCCCCACTTCAGGCTCCATGCTCAGTGCTGGAATCAGCTCAAGTTTTTCCTTCTCTCTCTGTCCCTCACCCCTTACCCCCCCCCCGACCTTGCTCTCGCTCTTTCTCTGAAATAAAGAAAATCTTTTAAAAAATAAATAAATAGGGCACCTGGGTGGCTCGGTGGGTTAAAGCCTCTGCCTTCAGCTCAGGTCATGATCTCAGGGTTCTGGGATCAAGGCCTGCATTGGGCTCTCTGCTCAGCAGGGAGCCTGCTTCCTCCTCTCTCTCTGCCTGTCTCTCTGCCTACTTGTGATCTTTCTCTCTCTCTCTCTGTCAAATAAATAAAATCCTTTTTTAAAAAAAATCAAATAAATAAATAAATAAATAAATAAATAAATAAATAAATAACTGGGAGCTACAAAGCCATGCCTCTGTTTGGAAAAAGCAAAACTGAGTAGGTAAAGCAATTTGTATGCTCATGGCGAATGATTTACGATGAAGGAAAACTACAGCTCACATATGTTACATTACAAGCAGCACCGTTTTGATCAGAAATACTGCTTGAGAGTATGCAGAGGTCCAGAGAAACAGAGTGATGTTGAAAGATAAATGTGATGACCATAGACACAGTCTTGGAAATTCTCGGAGAATGTAGCGTATTGTTGACAGGTGGCTTTTAAAACATCTTTATGTTTAGTGTAAATAGTTAATTAAGGGATGTAAAGTTCACTGAGAAGTATCCGATTCCATGCAGACCAAGGGGATTAAAGCAAAATTTTCTTTTACATTTAAAAATAATTTTTTTTAAATTCTACAATTCCCATATTACCTCAGGAACATCCTGTTCTTAAACGTCTAGGTCTGTGAGGTTTGCTAAGGAAGAATTTCTCAACAAGAGTTTTCTAATACAACTCTTATATTTCAATCATTCTATTTTCTTAATATTGTTGTTCAAGAAAGATTTCATTAAAATAAATGCTTTTATGTGTGAGTCCCTTCTGATTTGGTATCTGGATAGCTACCGCTATTTACAAAGATTATATATTTGAAATACTTCTCTTTTTAAAAAGAAAGTCTGAAATCCTATTTATGTTATCAAATCTTTAAGACTGAATATAATCAGTACAATTTAGAATAACTTGAGTATGTAATATAGTTTAATTTCAAGTAAAATTCATCTTTAGTGTCAACTAAAACAAATTTAGGTATTTTGTCCAGTTACAGGTTCACAAGGTTTTATCAAGTCTATAAAAATCAGTGCTGGGGGACGCCTGGGTGGCTCAGTTGGTGGAGCGACTGCCTTCGGCTCAGGTCATGATCCCGGAGACCCGGGATCGAGTCCCACATCGGGCTCCCTGCTCGGCGGGAAGCCTGCTTCTCCCTCTCTCACTCCCCTTGCTTGTGTTCCCTCTCTCGCTGTGTTTCTCGCTGTCAAATAAATAAAATCTTTAAAAAAAAAAAAAAAATCAGTGCTGGGCGCCTGGACGGCTCAGTGGGTTAAAGCCTCTGCCTTCAGCTCAGGTCATGATCTTAGGGTCCTGGGATCAAGGCCCGCATCGGGCTCTCTGCTCAGTGGGGAGCCTGCTTCCTCCTCTCTCTCTCTGCCTGACTCTCTGCCTACTTGTGATCTCTCTCTCTGTGTCAAACAAATAAAATCTTTAAAAATCAGTGCTGCCCAGTATAATAACCATTAACCATATGTGGCTACTGAACACTGGAAAAGTGGCTTGTGTAACTGAGGAGCTGAATTTTGTATTTTATTTTATTTCAATTGATTTAAAATTAACTAGCCCCACATGGCTAGTAGTTACCATATATACAGTGTACTTCTACATATTGTAAACTTATATAACTTATTATATAAGTATGTTAATTCTGCTCTCCAAAGATAATAGCCAAGTTCAGCACTGAAAGTGATTGACTCATTACCTATAAAGACTTAAACTTCAGGAATTTTTAACCCACCACTGGTATTTTTAACCCACCACTATATCCTAACTGTCAGAATGCCTCAGCAATTACTATAGATGTGAACAAATATATAATGCTAAAAGATGAAAGAAAAAAGGAAAATATTCCTATTTTGTTCCTACTTTATTTAAATCTTCAAACTGGAAAGAAGAGAATGAAGCTGACAGCAAATAGGCAAGACCAGTTTAAAATGCTGCTGTAGCATCTCTTGCTTTACAATGTCGTCCTCCGCGGGCACCTGGGTGGCTCGGCTGGTTGAGCACCTGACTCTTCAGTCTTGGTTACGCTGTCGTCCTCCGCGGGCACCTGGGTGGCTCGCCTGGTTGAGCACCTGACACTTCAGTCTTGGTTACGCTGTCGTCCTCCGCGGGCACCTGGGTGGCTCGCCTGGTTGAGCACCTGACACTTCAGTCTTGGTTACGCTGTCGTCCTCCGGGGGCACCTGGGGGGCTCGGCTGGTTGAGTACCTCACTCTTCAGTCTCGGTTACGCTGTTGTCCTCCGCGGGCACCTGGGTGGCTCACCTGGTTGAGCACCTGACTCTTCACTCTTGGTTACTCTGTCACCCTCCGGGGGCACCTGGGTGGCTCGCCTGGTTGAGCACCTGACTCTTCATTCTTGGTTACTCTGTGGTCCTCCGCGGGCACCTGGGTGGCTCGGCCGGTTGAGACCAGTTACATCATGGTCTCAGGTCATGAGATCAAGCCCCACGTCAGCCCTGCACTCGGGGCGGAGTCTACTTGAGATCCTCTCTCCCCTCTCCCTCCCTCTTCCTCTGTTGCTCCCCTTACTTAGCCTCAATCTCTATTAGAGAGAGATAAAATCTTTAAAATGCTGTAATACAATATTTTTCCAAACAGATCAACTGGCAATATTTTTAAGAAAATGTTAGTCATGTTCTAGAATACATTTGGTCCAAGCATATTTTGAGTTATAATAAAGAACTGCTAAACATTTTAAGGGCTTTTGTATTTGAATTTTTGTTTTCTTGTCACAGGTTAATGAGAAAGAAACAGCTTGCATCTGTGCTAAGTGCAAGAGAGCGGTTATCAGAAAGGACGTGATGGTGAAAGTTTTACAGTTGTTCACAGAGAGAAAGCTGACATGAACATGCACTTCTCCAAGGAAGACATAGAAATGGCTAACAGGCACATGAAAAGGTGTTCACCGTCATTTATCATCAGGGAAATTCAAATCAAAACCACATTGAGATCCACCTTACACCAGTCAGAATGGCAAAATTTAACAAGGCAAGAAACAACAAATGTTAGAGAAGTTGTGGAAGAAGTGGAACCCTCTTAACTGTTGGCGGGAATGCAAATTGGTGCAGCCACTTGGTAAACAGTGTGGCGGTTCCTCAAAAAATTAAAAATAGAGCTACCCTATGAGCCGGCAATTGCACTACTGGGTATTTAGCCCAAAGATACAGAGGTAGTGAAAAGAAGGGTCACATGCACCCCAAGGTTCATAGCAGCAATGGCCGTAATTGCCAAACTGTGTAAAGAGCCAAGATGCCCTTCAACAGATGAATGGATAAAGAAGTGGCCCACATACACAATGGAATATTACTCAGCCATTAGAAAAGATGAATACCTAACTTTTGCATCAACATGGATGGGACTGGAGGAGATTACGCTGAGTGAAGGAAAGGAAAGGAAAGGAAAGGGAAGGGAAGGGAAGGGAAGGGAAGGGAAAGGGAAAGGGAAAGGGAAAGGGAAAGGGAAAGGGAAAGGGAAGGGAAAGGGAAGGGAAAGGGAAGGGAAAGGAAAGGAAAGGAAAGGAAAGGAAAGGAAAGGAAAGGAAAGGAAAAAGGGAAAGGAAAAAGGGAAAGGGAAAGGGAAAGGGAAAGGGAAAGGGAAAGGGAAAGGGAAGGAAAGGAAAGGAAAAAATGAAGGGGGGGAAATCCAAGGGGGAGATGAAACATGACAGTCTGTGGACTCCGGGAAACAAGCTGAGGGTCCCCCTCACAAGGGATGGGTGAGCCCAGTGATGGGTATCAAGGAGGGCATGTACTGCATGGAGCACTAGGTGTCATACATGAACAATGAATCATGGAACACTCCATCAGAAACTGATGATGTACTGTATGGTGACTAACATAACACAATAAAAAATAAAAATACATAAAAAAATAAAAAGAGAAAAGGCAAAAAAAAAAATAAAAATTAAAATTTTAAAAAAAAAAAAAAAAGAGAGAAAAGGCTAGTGCCGGAAGTGACGTATTCCCCGTATATGGTGAGAACAACTACAGTATGGCCAGGATGCTCCCAGCTTGGCTTGCAGGCTTGAAAACATGTGATTGGAAAAAAGCTAGGACTTCTGTTCAATCATTAGGTTTTTCTACTTCCTCTTATTAAATAGTCAAGAATTTGCCTTGGATAGAGTTAATTTTTGCTCCTTCTTATCCCATTACAAAATTTTAATGCAGAAGAAATGTATTTCTGTCAGATTTGCATGAAATTTTATTAAATTGCCAGACATGCTCTTGGCTTCTGGTAGGCTGGGAAGTCTCAGCAGGGAAATTGCCTATTTTCATCTAGAGGTTCCAAAGACAATGCTGATTTTATGAATGTCGCACAGACAGGTGAAGAGATGTTACTCCTATAAAAGCACTAATTAAAACCTTTAAAAAAAATTATAGGCTAGCAGGGTATGATTTAGCCTCAAAAAATCATTTATTTTCACATAACTTAATATTTATAAGTTGAAATAGATTAGTTTTGGGGGGTTATACTATTTTGATTAAAAATACATTTTCACTTGTATGAATTATATGCACAAAAAATCCAGACACTTAAAAAAAAAAAGATTTTTTTATTCACCTTAGAGAGAGAAAGAGAAAGAGCTAGGAGCAGGGGCGGGGGAGGCAGAGGGACAGAATCACAAGTGGACACCCCACTGAGTGTGGAGCCCCACAGGACTCCACCCCAGGATTCCGAGATCATGACCTAAAGCCACAAGCAAGAGCCAGAAGCTCAACTGACTGAGCCACTCAGGTGCCCCAAATATTCCAAACACTTTTATGTCTATGCATAACTAATTAAAGTTAAAATAAAAATAACTGAAGTCAAAACTGGGGATTAATACTGTTCTGTTTTTTTGCCATTATTTGTCCCCTTTGGAAGAGTCTGGCTTAGTGCTCAAGCTGTCTGGAGGGGCTGACCGTCACTTTAATGGCTGCTTATGACCTTCAGGAAGAAATCCACACTCTATCATGAAGGAGCTCTGGCCACCTCCTCCAGCATTCCTAACATATCTACTTATCTAAATTCCCAGAAAGCTTCTTGAGTCTCATATATTCAGGCTATATCTAAGGCTCTTACATTCCCCAGATTTATTTTTAATTAATAAATATGTTCATCTACCTATCTGTTTATTTCTTTTTGGCTTAGGCTACTGCCCAATATGAATATATTATACTATATTCAAACTTAAATTCAATGTTATGGTGAGTTTCCCAGGGAAGGCATATTCCTCATGCTTTCTCCTGGGATTATGGTATTCCTCTTTCAAATATTCTATATTGTACTGGTATTGTAACTGTCTTATCACCCTTATTTATCCAAAAACTCTTCAAGCCCAGGAAGGTATCTGTATTTCCAGTTCCTAGCTGATTTTCAAATATACAGTTAGCAACCATAGATAGTTTTAAATGAGTGAACAGTAGGGTGCTAGATCTCACTACTTGAAAATTGTGTACACCTAGAGAAATTATATCATAGAGGATTAAAATACTTGGAAATGTCACTATCAAACCATCTACAGTAATCTTTGCAGAATTACAGAGAATGAAAACATTGACAAAAGAATTAAGATGAATATATATGGGCCTATCTTCAAAAAGGATGGTACAAGTGAACTCTGGACCCTTATGTCCATGCCTATGCGTTTTCTAGGGCTGCTGCAACACCGAGTAGCCCAAACTCAGTGGCTTAAAACAACAGAAACACTTGCTCTTAAATTTCGGGAAGCAAGAAGCTCTAAATCAAGGTTTTGACAGGGCCATGTTCTGTCAAAAGGCTTAGGAGGAGAATCTGTTCCACGTCTTTCTCTTTGCTTCTGATGTTACTGGCAATTCTTGGCATTCCTGTGCTTGTCGACATCTCACAAAGTTCCGCGCCAACATGCGGCACTCTTCCTGGGTGTCTGTCTCTGCATCTCTCCTTTGCTAAGGACACCAGGTACCCTGGGTTAGGGCTCGCCCTGCTGACCTCATCTTAATTTGATTACACTGGCAAATACTCTACTTCCAAATAAGGTCACATTCACATAGAAAACGAAATGGAAATTTCTGGGGCTTAATAAATGTTCGTTCAGTAAGAACAAAGGGAGGCCAAACCAACAATATTTCCATTTGCTCTAACATTATTACACTGCTTGATCTGGATAGTGTCAAAGACATAGTGTACTTTGATTTCAAAAGGCATTCAACAGTTTCATTATTTCTACTTCATATTTCTGTTCTCCTAATTAGATGGTTTAGGTGAATTCAGAGCTGATTAGCCAAATTCCCCAAATACTACATATTGAATATTTTGCATATTATCACACTTGACAGGTGGTCTAGAGTGCTCTGCAGGACCTACAATATGTGCTCTGAAATTGTCTATTTTTATCAAAAATTTATGTTTATCTCATTTGGAGATGATTCAAAAACAGAAAGGGCTGATAACAAAGAAAAACAAAATAAATATTTAAGCATCTCTACATACAATCATGCTAGACTGGTATCAAATTTAAATCAACTGAATTGAACAAGGATATATGTGCTTGTTCTTCTAATTCTATAAACAGGGAAAATATGAGAAGAGGAATCATCAACCAGGTTCCAGCTTTCATTAAGACCATGAAATTCTATTTTCCAAAATGCTTTCATGGGTGTTACTAATAATAGTATCATATGTGCATAGACTTTCATGACTGCAAATTATCAGGAGGTAGTGAGGAAGTCCAGGTCATTCCCACTGAGATTACAAAGTGAGCAGACAGGACAAGCAATCTGAAGACTTCGGCCAACATGCCAGAGGAAAACCTTGAAGAGCACATGGATCCCAGGGGAGATTCTATGCGTATGTGTATGGTATTAGAGTGGAATCCTGATTGAAACTGGGGAGATATAGGGCAAAAATAAGTTAAAATGATGAAGAAAATATACTGGTTTATAAACCAAAAGTGCATGGAAGAATTTCAGCCTCAGTCATAGTTGGATCCTGGGGCTCAAACAGTTATCACCAGGACCAAATGCTCTTTCTTTTCTTTTCTCTCCCACTAGCTTTGCTCTCCTATGCACTGGCTTTATTACAAGGGAAGCTCTCTCTAATGGCGACTTTCAGCAGCCCAGACTTAGACCCTACGAGCTTGATCACCCGAATAAGAGAGTGGGCACCTCGTCCTCAGAAGTTCCAGCAGAAGTCGTCTCAGGTCTGTCACTGACTCAAATTAGGTTACAAGCAAGCAGTAGAATTCATGGTTCTGACACTAGCAAGAGTTGGGTGAGGGTAAGGGCAAAACTTATGGACTGCAATAAGAGAAGGATGGGAGAGCATACAGCTGCTAGGTAAGCAAAAACAATAAAACATCTATCATGCATGCAGTACTTTCGCTTCAGGTGCCAGAGCCCATGTGGCCCTTCACACTCATGTTAAATAGGATTCAGGCTCTATGGCTTTATAACAATGCAAACAAAGAAACAAAAAAATACCACACATCACAGAAGATATCCTGCTACAGTTAGAAGGATTGTTTCTTCTTATCCAATTAACTTTTCCAGTTAAAAGCAACATTAAAGCTTCAGTTCAGAGGCATTTAAATATCCAGTCTGGTAGAAATACCTTCCATTGGTGAAGAATTAATCAACTGATTAATTTAAAATTAAACAGCCCCATGTGGCTAGTAGTTACTATATAGGAAGATAATTAATGAAGATAAGAATGGATGAAGAAAACATCTAGCAATGTCAAAAGACATAGCTGATCATCACATTACTTGCACAGAAACAAGGGAGAGTTCTCCAGTTGAGAAAAAGAGCACCTTCAGAATGGCCATGGAAATACAGCCGTCTGGGGGAACACGAGACTGTGAGGAAACAAGAGAAAAACGCTGACTGATCCCTGAGTTAGAGCCTCACATCAGAGACCGTCATGGTCATGAAATAACCGTGACTAGCGACTAAATTTAGATAAGAACTAAAATTATGGATCGGTGAGAAGTTCAACAATGGCCACTCTAATTCAAGTCTTTGATCAAATGATCTACAGATGTGTCTTAAATGTCCATACATGTGAAGGACCAGCAAGGAAACATCCAAGTCTCTAACTGCTGGTCTCACTGCTTCCGACTCCCCCTCTGCCGGGCTCTTCCACAAATCCTACCTACCTAATCACTTATAAATACTATTTTCACAAGGCTAGCGGCTTTAATAAGTGCATGAAACCTAAACCTCGCATCCTCAATTCTAAAGCTCTAACTCAGACCTGCCCAGTAGCCAGTCTTTTGGCCACAATCCCTAAAATGTACTCTACATCTTATTTTGATCATTTTACTCCTCAACTACACCCTCCATGCTACTTACAGAATTTGGCTCCTGTTGATTCCATACTCAGGTAGGAAGAATAATGTCTCCATAAAGATTTCCCTATCCTAATCCCCAGCACCTGTGAACACGTTACCTTTATGACAAAAGGGATTTTACAGGTATCATTAAGTATCTTAAAATGAAGAAATTATTCTGGATTATCCAGATGGGCCCAATATAATCACAGGGTCCTTCTAGCAAAGACTCAGGAGGGTCCCAAGGAGGAAGCAGAGGTTGCAGGGATGTGCATTAAAAATAGGCCACAATACCAGAAGTCTCTGGAAGCTAGAGAAGTCAAGGAATGGATTCCCTCCTAGGAACCTCTAGAAGGAATGCAGCCCTACCAGTACTTTAATTTTAGCCTCATAAGAATGACTTCCAGAACTGCAAGCTACTAACTGTTTTTAAGACACTGGGTTTGTGATAGCTACAACTGCGGTCAGAAACAAATATATCCACCAACACCACCTTCGCTAAATAATAATTTTCAACACCATCCTCTTTACGAAGACTTCTCTGACCCCTCTCTTATAGAGAGATGTCTTCAATCAGTGGTTTAGGTACAGAACGTTTTTTCTTTCTTAGTGTGCTGTCTTGAGTAGACGCAAAACCCCTTGACAGAAGGGATCACCAGAAATAATGCTTCACATTCTCCGCTAGAGTTATGCACAATGTGAAAAACACACGCTTGTTGGTTCTGTCATGTAGTCAATCAGCTGACATGCATCCAAAGTGTGACTCATACAGAGTAATGTGCCAAAACCTGTGGGACTTCATACAAAGAACTAATGTCCTTGTCTCCTAGAACAGTATCTTGGGAGTGACAAAACACACACTCAACCAACTAAGAGAATGCAGGACAGACTAAGGAAAATGATGGAGGTAAGAAGGAAAAGTTTTTGGGGCGCCTAGGTGGCTCAGTTGGTTAAGCGACTGCCTTCAGCTCAGGTCATGATCCCAGAGACGCCGGATCAAGTCCCACGTCGGGCTCCCTGCTCAGCGGGAAGCCCGCTTCTCCCTCTCTCACTCCCCCTGCTTGTGTTCCCTCTCTCGCTGTGTTTCTGTCAAATAAATAAAATCTTTAAAAAAAAAAAAAAAGGAAAAGTTTTAGGAGTTTAGGTGTGCAAGAGTTCTGAGATAATCTCACAGAAGAAGTGGCATGTTGTCATGCCTAGGTCTGATGTCCTTCCTTCCTATCTACTTCCCTTAAACTAATCGTCTTCCTCATGATGCTTTCTGGGATTTTTATTTGGTTTGGGAATCATGCCAGTGAGCCAAGCACAGGGCTCAGGAACCTCTTCCTCTGAAATTGGGACTCCTCTCCTCTCTCCTTCTCTTCAGCCTGTTGCCACTACCCACACCTTCCACCTGTATTGACATCAAAATTTCTACCATCTTCATGCTCTGTGTTCATTAAGGAGAACTTCATGCTCTCTCCTCAGTCCCCTCGCTATGCCAGGAACACAAAGTTTCACCAGCACATCTTGAACACTGACCTCCTTAGTGAGAGACTACCTGTGTATGTCATTTGCTCTGCATCAGCTAACCTAATTTAAAAAACTGACCTGTCATTTGATTAGACTATGTAAGAAAAGGTGATTTGACTAATTTTATGGCATTCAAACTTCTTTAAAACGTACTGTTTCATACAATTGAGATTCATTGATGACAAATTGGGGGGAAAATGGATTAAACAATTCTAGAACCTTTTACTATAGAGATTTTCAGAGCCCTTGCTTCACTAATGTGCTCTGTAAATCCATAGGAGGTGTATAGGAGACAATATGTCAAGAAATTACCTCATCCCAAATCCTAATTTTACAGCTGCTGTTTGTTAGTTTTGTCTGCTTTGGTAACATTCATATCAACAATTTTGGAGATGACAGCCAGGAACTATTAGTACAGTGAAGAAAGCTCAGAAATCTCACGGTACTAGCTCTTCCACTAACTATTTGTGTGGCTAAATCTTCTGGGGACTGTAATCGTTTCCCCATTTATAACTGAAGGGGAAAATTAGATCATCTCTGAGGTTCCTTCCAGCTCTAACCTTCTATGATTTTATTTTCCCAGAATTAATCGAATAGCCCAATGGTTTGGATTGTGTTCAGGTAATGAACAACTTTCATTTTCAATTACACTTGATTCTAGAAAAGGCACCTCCATTTTAAATGTTGGCAGTCTTAGGACTTTATGTACAAACAAAGAAGAACTACTTACAACACCAACTGCGTGTGAACACAGGCTCCTCCACAAGGGTTCAAAGGATGAATTACAAGTGACGTAATTATCGGTCACACAACTGGAGTAGTCCTCAAAAGATAGCCAATCTCAGTCTATCTGACTTCGTGAATTATCACGTTTATTGTTTGGGCTTTGGGTTTTGTTTTTTTTTTTTTACATGAAGTCCAATACAACCCAGAATGATTATGCCATTTGCTAGATCCAATCCGCAAAACTAGGGATTATTAAGTCTGCCTTAAAAGGCAATATTCTTATTAAAATTTTATTACACATGAAAAGGTATAAGACTACAAACACCCATTCACCCACTATCCACATAAAGAAATAAAATGTTGACAATAAGGATGAAGCCCCTTAGAACTCCTCTCTCTGAATGCACTCTTCTTCTTCTCTTCAGAGGTAACCAACCATGATTTCAACAGTAGGACAAAGAAATATGCATGGAAAGCTCTCAAGTAAATACTATTGCAACCAATCCTCCAGAATTTTCCAGGATAATTTCTAGACATATCAATCTTATTCATTTCAAAATTCTCTGCATGAACACATTTTGTTTCATAGGATTTTTGAAATGTTAATCACTAACAAGGATGTACTTGCTATATACTGTTATATAACTCACCTGAAAATAAGTGAGGTGTGATACGAGCATCCTCACAACATATGAGAAGAGCATCTGTCAGAAGCTCTTCATAACATCCCAGACTTTTCCCTGATTTATCAACGGCAAAGCACGATGAGTCATTTCCCCTCATTGGAGATTTCCACCAAGCACTTTCCTCCTTCTCTTTCTTCTTCTCTCCCTCCCTATCCTTTTTCTCTCTCCCTCCTGCCTTTCTCTTTCCCTTCCTCCCTCCCTTTTTCTTCCTTTCCCTCTTCCTTTCTCTCTTCCTCTCTTTCTTTCTTCATTTCTCTTATTTGCCAAAAGAAAATAAAAACTGGCTCAGCTCCCCACACTCCATTTCAGTACATAATATCTGGAGGTGGGATGTTTAGGGAGCATCACCACCATCTGAGTGGCCAAAGAATGTACTCAAGGTTATTATGTAATTTGTGGAGATGATGAAGAGAAGATTCAGTGAGTGGGAGAGGCCTTGCCTTGTTCAAAATGGAATTTTACATGAACCAAATAATTCAGATGATTTGTCAACTGTGTATTTCACTTTTCTCTAATAGCTCTAGATTCCAAAATACTCATGTATGAATTTAACATGGTCATGATCTGTAAGAAACAGCTTAAAACAAGGTGGGGGTTGAGGGGAGAAGGATAAAGGATTGCTTAAATAATCACTAAATTACCATTTCCTAATGGCTGGGTTAAGATGAACTGTGCACTTGAAGATTGAAAATATCGAGTGAAAACAAGCACAAAGTATTCCCTCAAGAGTTCATAAATCTAATCTACAGAAGAAACTATCTTGGACCTAATGCTGAGGATGGATGTTCATTCTCATTTGACAGTATCTTCAATTTTCCCACTATCATTTCACAGAAAATTACACTTGTCAGCAATGTGCATTTTGTTTTTTGGTTTTTGATTTTTTTGCCATTGATATTTACCTCCAAAAGAATAAAATTTGTCTCTAGGGTGAAAAACATCATATGCTTGGTAATGAAAGAGAGTATAAGATAATGACCAACTCACAGGTTGAGTAGAGAAGTGACATTAAGACTCTATCAATTCTGACCCCAAACTACAGAACTGGCTCATGCTTGCACAATTCATCATTCAAGCCCTCAGACTTTCACCAGAGAAATACATGAAAACTGAGTATGTGAGGGTCACCATTTTAGCTAACTGGCACACTGCTCTGTGTCATCTTCTCTGCATACAAAAGCATGTGTTTGGTTAAGGAGAAATGGTATTTGCCTCTGATATCATATATGGAAGGTACCCAGAGAAAGCAAATTCCTCTTGCAGGGGACTAAGGTGACACTAACCTTTTGTACTCATTCTGTTCTGCATGTTTAATAGCATCTTTCACTCCCACAGTGCTGTAGAATAAGCCTTCATTTCACCCTGGAACATGAAGATCTGCCATCTGCCTTTCATTTTTTGACTATACATCCAACAAGAGACGTGTTGGTTGACAACATGGCCAACAAGAGAGGAGACTTCTGGATATAGTTATCTCCACACGTATAACTTACACAAAGGATGTGTTCATACTGACTAGTGTATGCCCACAAAAATGCACTCATTCACTCACTGACAAATAGTTATTGTGAACCTAGAGTGTGACAAAGATTGCAGACACTGGGGATTAAGTGGTGAGCCAAATATGGATTCTGTCCCTATGGACTTGTCTCTCTGTTATGTCTACAAGAGGTGAATCACATTATGACAGCTAGAAGACACAATTTTACTAACCAGAATTCAAGGAAGGCTTCCCTCAACATCCTGGTGAAATTTACATCTAAGAGACTAACTGGAGCTAACCAGGTGATATTTGAGAGAAGAGTATTTCAGGTAAAAAGAAGGGCACTGCAAATGGTCTGAAGTGAGAAAGACAAGATAGACAAAAAGGTGGCTGGGGAGGGGAGGTGAGGGGAAGAAGGGCTCAGAAACAAGCCCCATCTCATGGTTTCATGGACAAGGATGAGTCTGTAATGTAAACCAAGAAGGGGCAAGTCTTTGGGGGTGTGGGGGAAGAAGTCAAAGTTATAGAAATAAAGTATCTCCAATTATCCTCTGTTTTCAAAAATCCATGCCATTATTCCTTTATATTAAGCCCTAGAATAGGGGGCAATAATACTAATTCCAGTTTCAACATCAAAACATAGCATTCCATTTCTCTGGCAATAAAATGGGGATAGTGCTGTCATCCCATTTACTGTAGAAATGCTAGATACATTATATGCAGTGGATGTGTGAGGTGCGAATGTACTTTGTAGATATGTTTAAATATCTATCACAAATGTAATTGATGATGATCGTCTCATGCAGTACGTACTAAGGCAACTATTTAAAAAATCGTTTTGAAAAATGCTTGTACTTGCAAAATGTTATTACTGCCCATAAAATATGTGATTTTGTGTGTCTCCAAATGGAAGCACTTCTAAGAACATGTCAACTTCATGCCCGCACACTCACATATTATCTAGAGAGAATGACCGCAGGGAGAGGAAACTCATGCTTCTCTGTGGCAGGACTGCTAGATCTCATGCTGTCCTCCTTCTTCCCCTCTTCCTCCACTGGGGAGCCATCACTGTTCACCGGGCATATTGCCATCCAGAACAGATAATGTTTTATAGCTTCTCTTGCAGCCAAGTGAGGCTGTTAGGCTAAATTCTGGTCAATGGGATGTAAGTTGAAACAGCAGGTTTATATATCCTTAGAGTACAAGGGTTCTTAAAGTAAAGGTTATCTGTTTCTTCCATCCCTTCATCCTTCCTGTTAGTCAGAATGTGTATACAATATTTGGATACAAGTTGATATCCAGGCCATAAGGAAGTAAAAAGCTGTATTTCTTAAAGAACAGCCTGGATGCTAAGGGAGATGGAGAAAAAAGATAAAAAGAGTCTGGGTTCCTGGGACACAAATACCAACTCTAGACAGCCTACATATTTTTCATATGAGAGACAGAAATACTTGGAGTCTTCAGTTATTCACAGGCAAACCATTAGTGTGTGTGCTTATGTTAACTCTATATGCACAATAATTTACAAACACAAGCACAGATTAATATATATGTACACATATCCGTACACCCTTAATGTAAAACAAAAACAGAAGACTATTTCTACTCAACTGTTTCAGGGAACAGATACTCCAAACATGGAATGCTCCAGAAGGTCACCACTTTTTAAGTGATTTATCCAGAGTCAATGGGGTAATAACTGCTGGAGCCTGGTGAAGAACCAGGCAGGACTCCAGCCCTATAATATATAATCTCTACACAGCCAATAAAATGGTCACCAGAAATTCTAATTCCAAATCTGCTTGTACCACCTCTCATCTTAAAATCCTCCAATGGAACTCTAGTTCCTTGAAGATAAAGTTCAATACAATATCAGGCACACAGGTCCTTCCTTAGGAAAGACCTGCATCGAGTCCTCTCCTACACCCATCCCAAAATCTCTACCTGTGCACAGAGAGGCATTCTTCCCCAGCCTCTAAGTCTAGCCGGCAGATGGCCAACTATCCTTCAGAATTCAGCTCAAATCGTAGCTCCGCTAATGTCTTTCCATGATACTCTTCTGTAGTAATTCCCCTGTTGTCCTTGCTGGGTTAGTTCCTTCAGGTCCCCTAGGACTTAAGGCATGTGCTTATTCCTTCAACAAAAATGTATCTACTGAGTAGCAGGGACTCTCTATATACCTATCATAACCATCAAGCATACTGTGACTGATTTTCTAATCTTTTACCAACCATCTTAGAGATTATAAATATGTTTCCCAATCCTTTTCATGCTTACTGCCCCATAGAGATGTTCAGTAACTGATTAACTGATTAATCATTAGGAGTTGGCTCTACTCACTCTTCAGCTGGATGACCATCCAATACAGGTCATCGTTCCTTAACTCCATTTAATTTCATTGCCCTTCCTTTCTCCACTTACATGGCCTCAACTTAGGATCATCCAGAGACAAAGGTATCTTAAATCTCAAAATCTGAAAGCTGCCTTACTCATCCTTCCAGCCACCAAACATCCATTTAAGCAACCAATCCCTTGACTTCATGCTTTTCTCCAGTCACTAAATCCATATGGACTCCCTTCTTTCCTGCCCAGTGTGGACCTCTTCTCAAGCATTTCCATCACCCTCTCCTGCATGTATAATGCCCTCATTCCTCTCATCTTTCTATTGTGCCACACCTACTCCACTGTTACACCTGGTTTAAATTCATCATTTATTTACAATGCTGGGTCTACCGGAATAAGAATAGGTGACAGAGGAAAGGACTTGGAGGTTAAGTGCTAGGCATCGAAACTAAACCAGGTCATTTCTCCTTTCTATAATATTCTGAGATCTTGTCATTTGGGAAAAGCCAGAGAATTAAGTCTCTCAAGTCAGAATACTAGCCTTATATTCTCATTTTTCCACTAGGGACTGTCACACACCACAATTTATAGGCTCATCTTCATCTTTGGCCAGTAGGGCTGGAGTCCTGCCTGGTTCTTCATCAGGCTCCAACAGTTATTACCCCATTGACTCTGGATAAATCACTTGTTGCCTGAAAAAGTCTTTCTTTGAAGGGGGAAAAAAAAATGAACAGTCACCTTCCCTAACTACTATGTTCTAAAGGTAAGTCATCTGAAAAGAGTCTTATAAAGATGCTCAGACCTAAAGCAGATTCTGAATGAGTCACACTATTTTTAGTCCACAGACTTTGCCAGGGAATTCATCACTGTGTGCTATTGGGAAAGTAACACAATTGTTTTTATTTCCCTTGCCTTTTGCTTTCATTGAAGGGCTAACTTTTTCTTTATAGCCAACAGGTTTTTGTGCCACAATAAGGATAAGGATTTAGGAAATACCTAATTCATCATTTCTGGTTGCTGGATAGTGTGGTTACAGCGATCCTTTGCATGTCTCGTAAGAATAGTTGGAAAAGTTCATTTCTTGGGTGCTATATTCTCTTTGATCATTGGAAAAGCAATTGATTTCCTTTCCAATTTGGCATCTTGATGTATCCTCCTACTTTGGCCAATTTTCTACCTTAGAACAACTAGTTCTTTTAAGATTTATTGAGGACAGGAAGAGCAGCATGAGCTTTAGATCGTACAAAATGGCTATTCAAGACAGGAAGAAAAGTTCTCTTCAAAGGTAAAACATACAAGGTTGTATTTTTATCCAGCATTCCTTATTTTTAAAAAAGGAAGACTCAAATGGTCCATCAGCTAAAAAGAAATTATTTGTAGTGCACTGTATCTCATCTTCACATAATATATATAAAATAAATGAAAACTGGGTCCTGTCAGTGTTTTTCAATGTCACACCTCTGGAGTTTGCATTTTCTATTCCTTACTCTTCTTGATGATTTAAAGTCATTTAATAGTATTTCCCGGATAAAATATACTTTAACTCTTGTCTCTCACAGTATACATTTCACAAAGGGTTAGGCATTATGTTTTTGGTAGTCTGTTTTGTTTTCTCTAGGATGAGCTCCCCTACATTTTAAAGGGTTCAGGAAGAAGTTTGAAGAACAACAAATCAAAATCAAATGACAGCAAATAAATGACTTGGTCATGTCAGAGATTCCCAGAAACTTCTGAAGAGATAGAGAATCTTGTCTTTCTAATATCAGATCTGCCTAAATCCGACCCAAACAGCAAGCTTCATTCAACCTTTGAGTCTCAAGCATTTCAAAAATCTGTTTCTACTATCTCATGGCTCACTCCTGCAGCATTGAAGTATTTATTACAGGACCTCTGAAACCTGAAGAAATTTTAGAGCAAAGAGGAAACATGGGATTTTTATTTTACTCAAGGACTAATTTTTTTTAACTTCAAAATCTCTTGGCATGTCTACAAAATTGTTGTCTGTCTTGGTTGCTTTACCTCCCTCCTACTGTCCAATAAAAATTTCAGTTGTTTCACAGTATCAGTTAATGACGTCTTGTACATGCATTTCTGTATTACTTGCTGAAAAGTGTTGAAAGAAACAAATCCACGTTACAAGCAAAGCTTCTTCAGCGTGACAAAGCATGTGAATTTTTAACCATTATGCAATTTCTTATCTTCACAGGATTCTCACTGAGGATTTTTTTACTGATAATAGAAAAGCAGCTACCAAAACATTCAAGCTCACAGAAACTTTCAAACGGGGCACATCTTATGTAAATAAAAGTATTGACCTCTCAGACCGTCACTTTGCTAAAATGATGCATCTGCAATTATATGTCAATACTGTTTCTGTTGTACGGACCACTTTAATATCATCACCTAGTTCATCAACCGAACCTGCCCCAGGCTGTCTTTTCTAACTTTAGCCATCCCAATTAAGTAATAACAGATTGTCAGCAGATGTCCATTGCCCATAATCTGCCATTGTGTTGGGGCACCTGGGTGGCTCAATCGTTAAGGGTCTGCCTTCAGCTCAGATCATGATCCCTGGGTCCTGTTTTGTAGCCCCTACTCAGTGGGAAGCCTGCTTCTCCCTCTCCTACTCTGCCTGCTTGTGTTCCCTCACGCACTGTCACTCTCTCTGTCAAATAAATAAAATCTTTTTTTAAAAAAAATCTGCCATTGTGTTTTCTGTCTTTAAGGCCAAACTCTATTAATTTATTATCTATATCCAATAAACCTACTCCATTAAAACTCAACCCTCCACTAAACATTTTGCTGGTCTTGCATTTGTGTTTGCATAGCCAGCAATGTATCCTCCCTAAATCCTGTGTCTTCTCCTTTATTATGCTTCCCCATCTAATAATAACAACAAGAGGGCACTACTAGCACAACCCTCTCCTGCTCCGCTGACATGCTTTAGCATGCTGTTCTTGCCCCCTGGCTAACCCCTCTTCACTCCTAAGCAAAGTTTGAGTTCTCTAACAGGCTGAGCATATGGCCATCATTACATTGCTTCTCTACTCTAGGAAGTTCAAGATTCTAATTTCCTGTTTAGGTGATGGTTCATGAACTTAACTTCTCACCTTCAGTACTGTATTTCTGCTGGCCGCAGAACAGTACCACTTTTATCATATGCCATCCACACTTTTTACACAAAATTTCATCTAGCAAAGTCACCTGCAACACCACCTAGAATGTAAATGCAATCTTCTCAGCTCTATGTGCCTGCATAAATGTTGTTAAAAAAACAACAACCCATGTAAAGAACATTAACCTTCTGATAAAGATAGCTCTTTAAGTCTAGAGAAACCACTGAAGTTGTATCATATAGTAATGTTGAACAAAATACAGAAAGAGAACATTATAATGTTGCAACCCACTAAAGAACATTAGGATCATTTCCAGGTTGGTGCAGTTGTTAATAAAGCTACTAGCAACATTCCTGTGCAAACACTTTATGAACATCACACTTATTTCCCTTGGTCATATTCCCAGCAATGAAATCATTAGGTCATACGGTGGGAACATGTGTACCATTATTAGCCATTGCCAAAACAGCTTTGCAAAGTGGGTGAACCAACTCCATCTTCTTTTGTACATATAGAGTTTTATCTGTTCCCCATCCTTGCCAGCATTCAGTACTGTTGGTCTTTTTAATCTGACTTATTTTGTAATGGTACAACATCATGGTTTTAGTTTACATTTCCCTGAAGACAACCATTTTAAGTGTCTTCTATACTTTTTGTCAACTTACAAAAATGTGTGAGATTTCTGCCCATGTTTTTTTACTGAATTTTCTTTTTATTGAGATATAGGAATTCCTTATATGTTGTAGATACAAGTCCTTTGTCAGATCTATGCATTCTCAACTTATGGATGGCTTTTTCGATTTCTGCCTTTTGATAATAAATGTTTTTGATTAAATCCTATTTAAATTGTTTTCCGTTATTGTTAGTACTTACTATGCCCTTAAGAAATCTTTGCCTTCCCTAAAATCATGAAACTATTTTGTGGTTTGCTGTAGAGCTTTTGTAATGTTAACATTTACATTCACCCTTACGATCCACCTTGAATTAATTTTTGTTTATATAGGAGATCAGTATGAAGGTTCATTTTTTCCCCCCATATGAAATACCCAGTTACTGCACCACCACTTTCTTGCAAGTTTTTCTGCTCCGTATGGAATTCTCTAGGTGCCCTTTGTCAAAATCATATATATGTTTGGGCCTATTTCTGAAGTCTCAATTCTGTTCTATGAATATATTTATCTATTAAAGTGCCAGTACTCCACTGTGATAATTATAGCCACTTTATAGTAACTCTTGAGTCTGGCATGTTCTCCAGTGTTGTTCTTTTCTTTCAAGACTATCTTAACTATTCTAGCCATCTCGCATTTTTTTATCAATTTTAGAATCATCCATATCTAGCTATATTTTGACTGAGAAGCCCTGAATTGATAGGTCAATGTGTAGAGACTGATATCTTACTAACAGTTTCCAAATCCATGAAACATAGAATACTTCATCATTTGTTTAAGTCTCCTCTCAGCAAAATTTTGTAGTCTTGAGTGCACAGAACTTGCATATCTTCTATTAACTTTTCCCTAAGCATTGGGTCCCATGCTGTCCCAGAGACTTAAGTATTCTAGATATTTCCTAGACATTATTCATTGTTATTGAGAATGGTGGCTTAAACAGATGATTTATAGTTATTTACTGCATTTTCCAGTGGTTTGCTGGCAGCACACTGATGCGTCCACAGTGATGGAATCAATAAAAACAACAAATTTAGGGCTCTTTCTCCATGACTCATGACTCCCTCACCGGGACTGGCAATAGGCTTGCATTCATCCTGCTAGCCAGATTGTAATGAAAATTCTCTCATCATTTCTTGCTTTCAGGATTAACAACGCAACACTGAAATGATAATAGAATCGTTATTTTTCTTTTTTGATTGATATGAGTTTGCATTCCCAATAATAATTAATTACTTATTAAATGCTTTTCTCCAGAAATATCAAGGAAAGTACTTAAGGGGCCCTTTAAAGTGATTTGTTCTTTTCAAGTACACAAACAAAAACCCTGATAGATAATCTTTAAAGATCGTCCCTGAAGTTCCCCGTAGCTCTAGGGGACTAGCATCACAGGAATGAAAAAGTTTACACAAATCCAGAAAGGGATTTGACAGTGGAAACACCACATGTTTACTCATAATTGCTGAATCAAAATACATTGGTTAAAGGCATTTGGCTAAACTCAAAATACATAAACTCTCAGAGAGTAAGAGATGAACTGTTTGGTGTTTGAAGAAAATATATACTTCCTCAATATCTGGGTGAAGCAATATTCTGAGTAATTCTTTTTGTTCTACTATTTGTGTCACATAATAGCCCTAAGCTCTAAGCCAAATGTAAGCGACATCTATATTAAAATACAAAACTGTAAATTACAACATGAGATACATAACCTTCAAAATATATGGTGGTGACTTCTGGTTGCTGGGTCAGTGTATAAAATGTTTGCAAGTTGCTACTCTGCCTTGACATCAAGTGAATTGCTGAACTGAAAAATTGGCTCTTCTTAGATCAATAAGAGAAGTGAAATCACAGGGCCAATTTCTGCTCCCCAAATCTGAGAGGTTTGCAGGTGTAAACAGAGCAGCACAAAAAACCACAGCAAAACCCTATGAGCAGAACGCTCTAAGAGCCAGCAGTGAGCAGGAAAATCTCAACTGTAAGAGATGAATTGCTAAAGGCTCAGTGTATTAAAGTCTGGGAGATTAAAAACCACAGGGAGTCTAGTCATGGGGTGGGTTTGGGGGGTAGGAGTCTTATAAGTTTTACCCCCTGAAGCTCTACCAAGTTCTCACAGATATCAGAGAAAAATTCTCTAGTACTTCTAGTGAAGAAAAGGAAAAATGAGTGATTGTGAAATATACCAGAACATTCTCTTCTTTTTTATTTTTTTTTTAAGATTTTTATTTATTTATTTGACAGAAACACAGCTATAGAGGGAACACAAGCAGGGGGAGTGAGAGAGGGAGAAGCAGGCTTCCTGCCGAGCTCCTCCATGTGGGACTCGATCCTGGGTCTCCGGGATCCTGACGTGAGCGGAAGGCAGTCGCTTAACCAACTAAGCCACCCAGGCACCCCGAACATTCTCTTCTTAACAAGGGCCTGCCCAGGGGCACCTGGATGGCTCAGTTGTTAAGCAGCTGCCTTCCACTCAGGTCATGATCCCGGATGTCCAGGTTCCAGCCCTGCATCGAGCTCCCCGCTTGGCGGAAGCCTACTTCTCCCTCTCTCACTCCCCCTGCTTGGGTTCCCTCTCTAGCTGTGTTTCTCTCTGTCAAATAAATATAAATAAATAATAAATCAATCAAACAAACAAACAAACAAACAAAGGGCCTGCCCAGAGGAGAAACTACTTTACCTGAGCCTAGCCACCTGAGGTTTTATCAGAGCCTAACTGACAGGCAGGAAGAGAAAGACCTAAGCTCAAACAACTCTAGCCCTCCATGTGGAGAAAGGAAAATACCCAGCTGCAGGCTACTTGAACCATCCTATTCTACCTAAGGTAGGAGGGGGGCACAAAGGAACTGAGATCTGTGAACTTCACAGTCCGGAGGCACAGACTCACAAAAAAGACTGAGAACTAATCATAGGAAGATAGAATGTCTACTCTTCCCTATACCTTAGCACCACATTACTAAGGGCTAGTTTACCCAGGACATCGTGTTTAACTATCAGGAAAAAATTACAAGCCATATTAAAAAGCAAGAAACACAGTTTACAAAATAAGCATCAGAATCAGATACAGATACCACAGGGATTCCAGAATCATCAAACCAGGAATTTAAAACAATTCTGATTAATATGCCATGTGGTATCTAATGCATAAAGTAGATATCCTATAAGACCAGACACACAGTATAAGCAGACATAGAAATATCAAGGGGAAAAAAATCCAAAAATGCTAGGTAACACCACAACATAACTGAAGAATGCCTATGATGGCTTTGTAAGCAGACCAGACAAAAATAAGGTAAGGATCTCTGAGCTTGAAAATATCTCAACAGAAACTTCCAATAACAAAAAGGGAAGAAGGAAAAATCTGCCAAAAAAAAAAAAAAAAGACTATCCAAGAACTACTGAAGGACAGCTACAAAAATGTAACATATATGTAATGGTAATACCAGAAGGAAAACAAAGAGAGAAAGGAACAACAACAAAAAATTTAAATAATAATGATAATTTACACAAATCACAAATCCAGGAAACTCAGAGAATGCTAAGCAGGATAAATGCCTGTTTATTAAAAAATTAACTATGCATATACATATCATATTCGAACTACAGAAAAACAAAGAAAAAAATCCTAAAAGCAGCCCAAGTGGAAGTGGGGGGAGCTTAACCTAGAGAGGAGCAAAGGTAAGAATCACATCTGACTAATCAAGCAGGAAAGAAGAAAGTAGAGTAAAATACTTAAAGTGTTAAAAGAGAGAAAAAGGATTCTGTGCCCTGTGAAATTACACTTCAACAGTGAAGAACAAATACTCTCTCAGACAAAAATTGGAATAATTTATTGTCCGTAGACAGTAAATGGTATAAGTCAGAAAATCAGATCTACATAAAGAAAAGCATTAGAAAAGTAATCAATGGAGGTAAATACAAACCTTAAATTTCTGATTCTCAGTTGATCTAACAGATAATAGTTTGTTCAGAATAATAAGATAAATAATGTGTCTGATTATGTTTTCTTATATATAAGTGAAAATAATGGCAATGATACAGGGGAAGAGAGGGAGGAATTACAAATATTTTGACATTGTAAGGTACTCATATTACCCTTAAAGCAATACAGTGTTACTTGAAAGTAGATCTGGACTTATAAAAATATATTGCAAACTCTAGAACACCCACTAAAAAATAGAATAACAAGTAAGTAAGAGAGAAAATGGAATCTTTTGAAAGTCTCAATTAAAACCAGAAAAGGGAGAAAACGGCCACAAGAAAAAGAGACAATAAGGGCAGCAATAGAAAACAGTAAAAGATATACTAAATATTAACCAAATAATACTAATAATCATTTTGAACATCAGGGGTCTAAATGCATCAATTAAAAAAACAGAGACTGGCAGGCTGGATTAAAAAAAAAAAAGATGAATTTTGTCTACAAAAAAACCCACTTTAAATATAAAGAAATAGATTAAAAGTAAAGGGATAGAAAAATACACTTCATATCAACACTGATCAAAAGAAAGCAGGAGTAGTCATACTAATTACACAGAGAAAAACTATCCAGGAAAGTCATTGGAGATAAGGAAGGGCATTACACCAGAACTAAAACAATCGATTCTCCAGAAAGACAGCAATCTTTAATGTGTATGTACCTGACAACAGAATGTCAAAATACATGAGGCAAAAACTGACAGAAATGTGAAGAAAAATACATGAATCTACTATTATAGTTGGAGATTTCAACATCCCTCTATTAGGGATGGATTGATCCAGCGGGCAGGATTAGTGGGACATATATGAACTCACTATCAATCAACTGAATATAACTGAATTCTACAGACTACTTCATCCAATAGCAGAGTATAGATTCTTCTCAGGTTCACATGGAACATTCACCAACACAGACCACATTCTGAGCCATAAAATACATTTAAAAGATTTTAAAAGAACAGAAATCACTGATGTCAGCTCTCAGACCACAAAGGAATTAAACTAGAAATCAGTAATAGAAAGATGACTAGGAAATCTCAAAGTACTTGGAGATTCAACAGAAACACTTCTAAAAAACACATGAGACGAATTTCAAAAGAAATTTTAAAATACTGTGCACTCTATGAATATGAAAACACAACAAAATTTGTGAGATACAGTGAAAGCAGCGCATGGAAAACATACATAACACTGAATGCATATGTTAAAAAGAAAGGTCTAGGAAATCTAAAATCAGTAGTCTAAGCCTTCACATTAGAAAAGTAGAAAAATAAGAGCAAATTAGATCCAGAGTAAGCAGGGGTGCCTGGTCAATTAAGCTTGGTCAATTAAGCATCTGACTCTTGATTTCAGCTCAGCTCATGGTCTCAGGGTTGTGTGGGTTTGAGCCCTGCAGGGAGCTCCATGTTTGGTAGAGAGTTCTGCTTGAGATTCCTTCCCTCTATACCTCCCCTACTCAGGCTCTCTCTCCCCTTCTCTCTCTCTCTCTCTCTCTCAAATTAATAAATAATCTTTTTTAAAAACCCAGAGTAAGCAGAAGAAACAAAATAATAAGAATTATAGAAATCTTTTTTACAACAAGAATGAAATTGAAAATAGGAAATTAACAGAGAAAATTAACAAAACCGAAAGTTGGTTCTTTGAGAAAATCAACAAAATTGATAAGCCTCTAGTGAAGCTTCCTAAGGAAAAAAGAGTGTACAAATTACTAATATCAAAAATGAGAAAAGGGACATCACTACAGATTGCATGGACTTTAAAAGGATAATACTAGAATACTATGGCAAGCTCTGTGCCACAAATTTAATAATAAAAATGAAACAGACCAATTCCTTAAACGAGAGAATTCAAAGAGCAAGAAATACATGATCTGAATAGGCCCATATCTATTAAGGAAATTGAATAAATAATTAATAACCTTCCAAAACAGAAAGCACCAGGCCCAGAAGCATTCACTGATGAACCCACCGAACATTTAAATTCAAAATTATACTAGTTCTCTTCAGTCTCTTTCAGAAGACAGAAGCAGAGGAAATTCCTAAGTCATTGTATGAAGCTGCAGCACATTAATACCTAATATTAAAACCGTATAAAGACATTACAAGAAAACCACAAAACAGTATTTTTCATGAACAAAGATGCAAAAATCCTGAAAATATTAACAAACAAAATAAAACAATGTGTAGTAATACTTATACACCACAACCAAGTGGGATTTATCCCTGGTATGTAAAGTGGTTCAACATTCAAAAATCAGTTAATGTAATCCATCACAACATCAGGTTAAAAAGAAAAAATAATAATATGATCATATCAATAGATGAAGGAAAATCATGTGACAAAATTCAATACCTATTCACTCTAAAAAAACAAAACAAAACAAAAACCTCTCAGTAAACTAAGAAAAAGAGAGAACCTTCCTTAACTTAACAAAGAATACCTTTAAAAAATCCTACAGTTAACAACTTACTTAGTGGTAAACAATTAGAAGATCAGGAACTAAGGCAAGGACATCCTCATTACCGCACCTCTTCAACACTGTACTAAAAGTTATAGCTAGTGAAGACAAGAAAAGTAAATAAAAATTATAATAATTGGAAAGGAAGAAATAAAACTGTCTTTGCTCACAGATGACATTATTGTCCATGTATAAAATCTGAAAGAATTAAAAGGATAATCCTGGAACTAATCAAAAATTATAGGAGGGTGAAAGGATATGATGTTAATACATAAAAGTCAGTCACTTTCCAATATACCAGCAACAAACAAGTGGAATTTGAAACTAAAAACACAATACTACTTATATTAGCACCCAAAAAAATACTTAGGTATAAAACTAACAAAGTATATACAAGAGCTGTATAAAGAAAACTAAAAATCTCTGACCAAAGAAATCAAAGAAATAAGTATATAGAGATATTCCATGTTCAAGGATAGGAAGAGTCCATAATGTCATTACTTTTTTCCGAACTTGATCTACAATGCATTCCCAATCAAAATCTCAGCAAATTATTTTGTGGTTATTGAAAAACTGATTCTAAAGTTATATGAAGATCACTTCTCGGCCTTTTGGCTAAGATCAAGTATAAAGTTATATGAAGAGGCAAAAGACTCAAAACAGATAATACAGTGTTATAGAAAACAGTAAAGTTGGAGGACTGACACTATCCAACTTTCAGCACTTACTATAAAGCAACGGTAATCAAGACAATGTATTATTAGAAAAAGAACAACAGACAAGATAGCAAAATACAGAGTTCAGAAAACACCTTTATAAATGTAGTCACTGATTTTTGACAAAGAAGCAAAGACAATACAATGGTGAAAAGAGTATTTTCAACAAATGGTGCTGAAACAACTGGACATCCACATGCAAAAAAATAAACTAAACACAGATATTACGCCCCCCATAAATATTAGCTCAAAATGGATCACAAACCTAAATGTAAAATGCAAAACTATAAAACTCCTAAAAGGTGACAGCAGAATATCTACATTACCATGGGTTTGGTGATATCTTTTTAGACACACTGTCAAAGACATGATTCATGAAATAAAGAATTAATAAGCTAAACTTCATTAAAATACAAAATTTCTACTCCACAAAAGACACTGTCAAACCTTGGTGAAAATACTTATAAAATGCATATCTGATAATGGCTGTTATACAAATATACAAAGAAAACATATAACTTAACAATAATAACACAACCTGATTTAAAAATGGCCCAACACCTTAACAGACATCTCACCAAAGAAGATACACAAGTAGCAAATAAACACGAAAAGAATCATACGTCATCTGAGAAATGCAAATCATAACCACATTGAGCTACCACATATTGATTAGAATAGCCCAAGTCCAGAACACTGAGAACTGAAAATGTTGACAAGAATGCTGCATAACAAAAACCTTATTTTATTCATGGTGGGGGGCTGGGAGGCGCAAGGAAAATGGCACAGCCTCTCTGAAAGACAGTTTGATGGTTTCTACAAAACTAAATGTAATCTTACCATACGGATGACCCAGAAATCATACTCCTTGGTACTTCCCAAAAGAAGTTGAGAATTTATGTCTACACAAAAGCCGCATAGGAAAGATTATCACTATTTTATTTACAGTTGACAAATGTGGAAGCAAGCAAGATGACCTTCATTAGGTGAATGGATAAATAAACTTCAGTCCATCCAGGCAATGGAATATTATTCCATTGAGCTATCAAGCCATGACAAGGCATGGAGGAATAAAGGTATATCACTAAGTGAAAATAGCCAATCTGAAAAGGCTACATATTGTATAATTCCAGTTATTGGAAATCTCCTAAAAGGCAAAACTATGGAGATAGTGAGAAGATCAGTGGTTTCTAAGGGGGATGGAGGGATGAATAAGCATAGCACTGATAATTTTTTGGACAATGAAACCCCTCTGTATGATTTTATAGTGGGGGATACATGTTACTACACATTTGTCAAAAACTATAGAATGTACAATACCAAGAGTGAGTGGTGATGTAAACTATAGACTTTGAGTGCCTTTGTGGGTTCATCGTTTATGACAAATACTACTTTGGTGGGGATGCTGTTAATGCAAAAGGCTATGCAGGTATGTATAGGTACAAAGGAGGGATGGGAAGTATCTGTACCTCCCACTTGGTTTTGCTGTGGACCTAGAATTTGTCTCAAAAAACAGGCTATTATTAATACATAAAGCCACATATTTAAAATTTGGGCATTCTGCTATATGTAAGTTGTAATTCAATAAAAATAAAAATACATCATGAAACACTTACATTCCCCAAACAAAAAACTTTTTTCAAGGAAAAGATACCAAGAAATATCAGGAGAACAAAAAATACTGGAATATAGTATGAAAAGGAAATCAATCCACACAATGAAAACGTGAGTCATTCAAAATGTATTTTTTAAAAAATAATTTTTACTCCATCTCCAGAAAGAGTTGAAATGAAACAATGTAATCTAGAAAAATATAGTTTTAAATATAAAAGTGGAAATGTCCTGCATATGGGAAATTTAGTATCAACTGGAAGCATGGAGTAAATGGTTTCCATGGAGTAATAAATAGAACAAGTGCGGGTCAGGTTCATACACTGTAAATTAATCCAGACACAATGATAGGATTTGCACTTTGTGTAGATAACGCCAAACAACACATACAGGGAGAAAATTCAGGCAACCAGTTTAATCTATTTTGTGTTAAAAAAACGTATTTTCGGGGCGCCTGGGTGACTCAGTTGGTTAACGACTGCCTTTGGCTCAGGTCATGATCCCGGAGACCGGGGATCGAGTCCCATGTTGGGCTCCCTGCCTGGCGGGAAGCCTGCTTCTCCCTCTCACTCCCTCTGCTTGTGTTCCCTCTCTGGCTGTGTTTCTCTCTGTCAAATAAATAAAATCTTTAAAAAAACCCAAAAAACAAAACAACAACAACAACAACAACATATTTTCAGGCGTCTGGGTGGCTCAGTTGGTTAAGCGACTGCTTTCGGCTCAGGTCATGATCCTGAAGACCCAGGATCAAGTCCCACATCGGGCTCCCCGCTCAGCGGGAAGCCTGCTTCTCCCTCTCTCAGTCCCTCTGCTTGTGTTCCCTCTCTCACTGTGTTTCTCTCTGTCAAATAAATAAATAAAATCTTTATGCTATAAAGTATATGTAGCCACTTCCTTAAATCTAAAAGAGTTAAGGGTATGTATTTACAAGAAAACTTTCTGATAATCAGATGGACCTTCTCCTCATAAAAAATTATATACCAAATTTTGCATATTAATAATTCATGAGTTCCTAAATATATCCTTATGTCTTTAGTTAAGAACCTATGAAATATGTAGTCAATGTATGATTTTTGGTAACTGCTATCCTACTTTAACAAAACATGCATAATTATGAATCTCTTAGCCATAATTAATTACATGGCTCAATTTAGAAAAAAAACTAATAATATATTTATACTCAAATAAAAACATAATACCTATAAGAAATCTGAAGAAGAATCTTGATGTTTCTAAAGATAAGGCTTTTTTTTCTTAAACATCTATATTTTCAGGTTATGCTATAATCTCCCATGAAATGCCAAGATAAGCGCAGTAAGAAAACAGATCAGAGGCGCCTGGGTGGTTCAGTTGGTTAAGCCACTGCCCTTGGCTCAGGTCGTGATCCTGGAGTCCTGGAATGGAGGCCTGCATCAGGTTCCCTGCTAGGCAGGGGGTCTGCTTCTCCCTCTGACCTTCTCCCCTCTCATGCTCTCTCTCACTCTCTCCCTCTCTCTCTCAAATAAATAAAATCTGTTAAAAAAAAAAAAAGAAAATATATGAAACTTATTTTCATCACCAATCAAAAAACATGTTGAGTATTACACTTAATCAAAACACTGTATAGGTGCACCCAGGAGACTCAGTCGTTAAGTGTCTGCCTTCAGCTCAGGTCATGAGTCCCAGGGTTGAGCCCCACATCATGCTCCCTGCTCAGGAGGAAAGCCTCCTTCTTTCTCTCTCACTCCCCCTGCTTGTGTTCCCTCTCTAGCTATGTTTCTGTCAAATAAATAAATCTTTTAAAAAAAAACAAAAAACACTATAAGTATTATTTTTCCAAAAAGCAACTGTCATTCTACTAAAGGAGAAAACTGGAAATTTGGGCATTAAGGAAAATAAATAATCCTGAGGCCATGGAATTTAGGGACTTTTCGAACAATAGCGTTGTACTTTCAAAATCAAACAGAAGGAACAGCTTATGTATGTGTGTGTGTGTGTGTGTGTGTGTGTGTGTGTGTGTGTATGCCTTCCCTCTTCTTTGGTTATCCTATACCTCGAACTTCTACACTTTTAAAATGTGAGTCTCAGACCTTCAGAATTTTTAGAAGTAATTTCAGGACATCCACAAGGTAAAACCTGTTTTCAAAGTAATACCAAGACATTATTTGACTACTTCGCTGTGTTGTCATTTCCACGGATAGTGCGGGAACAATGATGGATAAAAGGGCTTTCACCTCAGCACAAATCAAGGCAGTGGCCCCAAACTCTATCAGATGTGCAGGAGTAGCATTTTCCATTAAAGTCTTGAAAGCATTCACGTGTAACCTGATTACGAAGGGAAGTCCTGCAAAAACTGTTCAGATACATACACATTTTAACCCAACCTCTAACACATGTCCAGTTACCTATCCTCAAATTCTGATTTCATTCTTCAGAAAGCAAACTTTCTAAAGGCACAAATAAAACTGTATTACATTAAGTAGATGCTACCAAAGTCCCAAACATAGGAGAGTCTTAAATAAATGTATTTAACAATGATTATATCCACTGAGATTATTAAAAAAATTTTTTTCATTACCAATTTCTCAAGCTTTGTACGGCCAGACTCCATTTCATTCAACCGTTGCCTGGCCATATCCAATTTTGTCCATTCAAATGCACCACTTCCCTATCTTGATTTGATCTATATTTGACCTTAACTGAACTGTCTCCATAGAAACAATGATATAGAACTTCTTTATATATTTATATATTATATTATCTTTGTATTATATTTCATCCTTGCATGACCCATGATGGCTTTATATTGCACCACGACTTAAAGGCAAGGCCACTGGGAATCTTACAGAATCTCCCCTGCAGGCCCGTTAATTTCAGTTTACCACACCAAAGAAGTATTGGTTTCCCGTAAATTTCCCACAACAAATTTCAACTTAACCAGAACCAAACTTCCTTTCTAGACAAAATGATGAACATTTGGTCAGAGTTCATTTTTACTGTTCATAGTGCTCAGGCCCTGATGGAATCCATAGCTAATCACATCAAGGTAAGCCAGCTTTTTCTGACTTCCCTACCTAGTTTGAAATGGCTTGATGCCAAATCAAATGTAAATTCAGGTTTTTCTTTAAACGTTTTTGTAGGGCAGTTTTAGGTTGGCAGCAATATTGAGTGGAAGGTATAGAGGTTTTCCATAAACTCCTTGTCTTCACACATCTATAGCCTCTCCCATTATTAATCCCCCCACCAAAGCGGTCCATCTGTTATGACTAATGAACCTACAGTGACATCATAATCACTCTGAGTCATAGCTTACACTACCATTCACTCTTGGTGCCATGCGCATAATATCATCTATTTATTATGGTATCATACAGAGTAGTTTCACTGCCCTAAAAATCCTCCATGCTCCACCTGTTCAGTGCTCCCTCCTCCCTAAACCCCTGACAACCACCGATCTCCAGTTTGCTTTTCATTCAGTTGGAAGTACATGTTACATAGCATTTTCAGAGTTGCTTTTCTCACTTAGTACTATGTCTTTAAGCTTCTTCCATGTCTTGTCATGGCTTGATAGCTCATTTCTTTTTAGCACTGAATAATATCCCACTGTCTGGATGGACCCAAGTTTATTTATCCATTCACCTACTGAAGGACATCTTGGTTCTTCTCGGATTTGTCAACTGTGAATAAAGCCGCTGTAAGCAACTGTGTGCAAGCTTTCGTGTGGACCTAAGTTCTCAGCTCTTCTGAGTAACTACCAAGGAGTGTGACTGCTGGATCAATCATATGCTAAAGATTACACTGAGTTTTTTATGAAATCAACCATCTTCCAAAGGTCTGTACCATTTTGCACTCCTGCCAGCAACGAAGGAAAGTAGGATTTTTTTTTTCCAATAAAAATTCTGAAATCTATCATCAACTAAATAGCAAAGGAAACAAAATCCCCAATGGTAGGGAAAATGCTAGAAAAAGACAAAGGGTTTTCTGTGAAGTATTATCTCTAATGTACCATCAAACTACAGCGTGGTCACACTTGGGTCAAACTGTCTGTAATTGCCTGCAAGCCTTCTTGTAAGAACACTCACGATATAGTACCCCATAATTCCCAGGTAATAATACAAAGATGAAACAGCATTTTCATATTGTAGAACATTTTCCTGCAGGATAAGAAGCATTTTTCCATCTGAGCCTTAAAAGCCCTTTTTTGTATCACAAACTAACTACACGAGGCAAACTCAAGGAACCAGGATTATTCTCACCACCCCACAGAAAGCTTTCAAGTCACTCCTAGCTATCATAGTTTATGGAACCTGCAATTCTTTCTACACAATCAAACTTACTGGAGAGCAAGACAAAGCCTGAGTTACTGATGTTAATAGTCTCAAAATAATCAAACAAACAAAAATGCTAAACAAACTATTCTCCACGTGACCTGCACGCTGTCCTTGGAGGTAAAGCCGTTGTCACTTGCCCCATAACACAGAGCACAGCTCTGAGGGACTTCTCTGGAGGACATCCCGGTATCGTATCGAAAATGGAGACAAGTAACTTCCTGAAAGCGTTTATCACAAGAAGTTTTCTCACTTGCTTTCCTTACCTCCCAGGATAATGGCAGTGCTTCAATTCCTGTAATGTCTTAGTATTGCATTATGTTGATTAGACATAAAGAAGATGTAATCATCGATTATTTTGTTAATAAACATCTCTATCTTAGTAACTCAGAAGTTTTCACAAACCTCTTTGGAGAAATGGCCATAATTATTATTCTGTGAGAAGCACTTCAAAGTCAGAATACTATATAAATGCACACATGGATTAATTTTGATATGAAGAGGTTTTATGTTGTTTTATATGTATAACAAATAACTACTCATCTATTGCCCTGACACACTTCAAGCATGGAAGAAGGTATTAAAGAAAGCTAAATAAAGACAGAATTTCTATACCCATATTTACAACAAAGCCCATGGTTTTTGTATTTAAGATTTTATTTATTTGGTAGGCACACACACACACAGAGAGAGAGAGAGAGAGAGAGAGAGAGAGAGAGCACACAAGCAGGAGCTATAGGCTGAGGGAGGCTTCACGCTGAGCAGGGAGCTGGATGTGGGACTTGATTCCAGGACTCTGGGATCATGACCTGAGCCAAAGGCAGAAACTTAACTGATTGAGCTACCTCACACGTCCCAATCCCGTGTTTTATTTAAATCCCAAATCTACTACCGATTTAATACACTCAATCAGAAAATGAGGTCTCAAAAGTAGATATGAGAAAACATTAGAGTGTTACGACAGTTTCCTGAGGAAAAATAGGTACAATACCAATTGATATCAAAAACAATGAAAGTGCAATTATCTGATTTTCTAGATAGCTCTGAATCTGAAATGCCCCCTGTTCTGGGGGGCGGGGTGCATAGAAGCAATACTATTTTGCACTTCAGAAGCCTAGGTTACTGAAGTGTCTCAGGGGACCTAAATAAATTAGACAGCAGAATAATTTCATAGCTGGAGTGTTGGAAGAGCCAGGAAATGATGCACAGAGCCACACCACGATGTAAGGCAGAAAGACAGGGCTAGCAAATGTCGTTGCCATTTCACACAGTTCATTTGGAGTCAGCAAACAGGGACAGATATAACCCATGGCTCATTTATTTTCTTTAATGCCTAAACATGACAGAACAAAAACAGACTCTAATAAAATGATTTCTAATGGAAAGCTGACTCATTACTCTATCTGCCGGAGCATTAATTAATATGGCACTCATTAGGATGTCAGACTTCGGGCGTTAGTTAGCTCAAACTGCCATAACAAAATACCGTAGACTGGGTGAGGTAAACAACAGAAATTTATTTATTTTTTTCCAGTTCTGGAGGCTAGAAGTCTGAGATCAGGGTGTCAGTACGGCTGAGTACTTGGTGAGACCTAGGGCGGGCTCTTTCAGGCCTGCACACAGCTCCCTCCTCGCCCTGTGCTTCGGTGGCAGAGAGAGAGACCTGGTTTCTGGGTCTTTTGGCTGCACTAGTCCTATAGGGCCAGGACTCCACCCTGATGACTTCGTCACCTACGTAAGGGCTCTATTTCCAACACAGTCCCAAGTGAGGGGGGTAGGTCTTCAACAGACGAATTTGAGAGGAAGGCAACATAATCCAGTCCACCGCACTTAGAGAATTGAGACCACCACATATCACTGGCAAAAAAAATAAAAAAGAAGTCCAAATAAGCCCAGCTCCATTTTCCTGGGGCTGTTCCAGCTAGAGTCACAACACAGCAATGGTATCTTCCTGTGAGTAAGCTCACCAAGCAATTCCAAGAAAGTAGAGAGTTTCAGATCCTTTGGAGAGACTGCTATCATTAAAATTTATTAAAAAACAATAATAAGGGAACATTTACAAGCATTCTAATGGAAACATATGTATAACTATTACAATAAGTACCTAAATGTTACTACCTGTACAGCAATATGTACCAAAAATGCAGTAAAAATCATTCAAGCTTGGCTACTAAAAGCATCATCAAAAAGACATCAGGCAAATGACACTAGGGCTCCCTTGTTACAAAAGAGACATTTTCAAGTGTATTGTCTCTCATTTAGACCTTTCTTTAGGAGGCATGTACTAAATAGAGTGATAAACTCAATTTTTCTCAAATTAATCTAACAGTTCAGTGCAATCCTAACCAAAATCCTAGATAACTATTTTAAAGGACTCAATAAATTTATGCAAATTTATCTGAAATAATAGAGAAACAAAAATAATGATGTCATGTGAACAGATATAAGACACACAGCACAATAACAGTTTCTGGAAACGTGAAACACACACAAAACGGTACAGGCTCTGTAAGAATCCATCCATATCCAAAGCAGAAAACTGACCATGGGATGTGGAGTATGGGAGCTGGAGCCAGCGATAAAGAAGAAATGATAAATAATCAAATGAATAAAGTATGAAAAGAAGGGCTTGGCACAGATTAATAACAGAAAAGGGTTATAAGCTGAGAATGTAAGGAATATCATTAATTCAGTTCTCCTGTGTAAAGCAACTTGCAAAACAAAAATGTGCTTGAAATAAGATTCTATTTACTCTTGATAGCATTACCTACTGACCTAGAGCATATATGTAGGTACAGAGGGTTCATTATGCACTATGACAATCAGGACAGTTGCAGAAGTCCCTTGGCAATTACTCTATGTCTAAAGAAAACAAAAACACCAATTTAAAAATCAGGCTGAGCACTCTGGAAAACAGTATGGAGAGTCCTCAAAAATTTGAACATAGAGCTACCCTATGACTCAGCAATCGCGCTACTGGGTATTTACACTAAAGATGCAAATGTAGTGATCCAAAGGGGCCCATGCACCTGAATGTTCATAGCAACAATGTCCACAATAGCCAAACTATGGGAAGAACCCAGATGTCCATCAACCGATGAATGGATAAAGAAGATGTGATGTGCGTGTACACATACCCACACCCACACCCCCCCACACACACAATGGAATAATATGCAGCCATCAAAAAGAATTAAATCCTGCCATTTGCAATGATGTGCAAATACTTGGATGGTATTACACTGAGCAAAATAAGTCAATCAGAGAAAGATAATTATCATATGATCTCTCTGATATGAGGAATTTGAGGCAGGGGCAGGGGGTCATGGGGGTAGGGAGGGGAAAAATGAAACAAGATGGGACCAGGGAGGACAACAAACCCTAAGAGACTCTTAATCTCAGGAAACAAACTGAGGGTTGCTGGGATTGGTGGGGAGGGACAGAGCGGCTGGGTGATGGAAAAAATAAAAATTAACAACAACAACAAAAATAAGGCTGAGGTCAGAGTTGCCCTAAAGACAAGTCAGTGAAAGATTTGTGATCATATCTCAAAACTTTGAGATGACTATAGATTAATATGTAGTTTTAAGAAATAAAAGCAATCTCAGTTTCCCTTTGCCCAGTTTCCTCAAACAACAGGATAAGAGGATGAGGAAATATTTTTTGGAATTGCAATTATATTGGGAAAAAAATGCTAAAAAGTAAAAGAAGACTATGGGAACAAGAAACAATAAAAGAGCTCACCTATATTTTGAATGTTTAACTATCAACCAGGAAAAGTACTGAGAAAGGCAAAATTTCCTAATTACAACTCAGAAAAGCTTACACACCTCAAACAACAGAACTTTTAAAGCTACATGATAAATTTGCACATTTTTTTTCTAAAGATTTTATTTATTTGAGAGAGAGAAACACAGCCAGAGAGGGAACACAAGCAGGGGGAGTAAGAGAGGGAGAAGCAGGCCTCCCGCCGAGCAGGGAGCCCGAGGTGGGACTCGATCCCGGGTCTCCGGGATCATGACCTGAGCCGAAGGCAGTCACTTAACCAACTGAGCCACCCAGGCGCCCCGCACATTGTTTTTTATAAAACTTTGAGATGACTATAGATTAATATGTAGTTTTAAGAAATAAAAGCAATCTCAGTTTCCCTTTGCCCAGTTTCCTCAATGATATCTTACAAAACTTTAATATCAAAAACTAAATAAAAAATATATATAATAAAAACTGAATACTGACATTAATACAGTCCACCAGCAATCTTGTTCTGATTTCTCCACTTGTTCTCAATTGTGTGTGTGTGTGTGTGTGTGTGTCTAATTAGTAAATCTACAAAGAGCAGGAACATGTTTTGTAAACAGGAAATGAAACAGCCAGAAATTAAATTTTAAGGTTTTTAAGTTGAAAACTAATTCTAATAATGTTTATCTTTACATAAGGTACTGATAAATTCTGGCTCAAGATGGCCATCCATGAATGATCCATGAGCATTAACTGCAGATCAAAATCCATTTCTCACTTTTTTCTAGTTATTGAACTGGATTCCATTTCTATTTTTCTTGCACTTAGTATGACTATGTGAATGGAACTTAGGTATTACTGTCCCAGGTCTGCTTCATAAACTTCTCTTGCACAACATTCCATGCTTTCTTCCCCCTTACATGGGCTGTTATGGCAAATATCCAAAAGCCATGTCTCAGCCTGGGTCCCTCAGTGACTAGGAAGAGCAGATCCCCATTCTTCTGATTGGAACATTTGCCAGGCACTGCTATTTGAGAAGGACTTCAACTTTTCTTGAGCTATCCTATGTTGGTGATGGTTGTTACAGCAGCATAGCTTAGCCTCGCTTCTATGACAACTATGACGATTCTACTTGCACTGAAATCAGTCAGCTAGTTCTATCCAGAGACAGATACTTGATTGTGCCCTTGGTTTGACATGAAAAAAATTAAACAATTTCCTCCAGGAGGTCCACTGTTAAGACGTAAGCAGACACAGACACCTGACACATAGATGACATTCAGTGTCTGTTATGAGAAAGGAGGAGGAAGAAAGGATGAAGGAATGAAGGAAGGGAGGGTTGAAGAAGGAAAATGCACACTGAAGAAAGAAGTTCAAATTGAAAACAAACTGCCCAATCTTAAAAATGTTTACCCAAGGGAATCTCAATGTGTATACTAAAGATAAAAATATTTAAAATGCTTCAAGATCTCACAACAGCCACTTCTACTGAAAACGAAGCATTTTAAAGCAGTCAAGCCCAAAGTAAAAGCAAATTCCTTCCTATCCAGGAAAATAGAAACATCAATTGTCTGAGAACCAGAGAGCTGATGGGGTGAAGCCCCTCTTGAACTGCTTTGTTTAAACTCTACCTCCAAAAACTAACCATCAGTCCTAAAATTAACTAATTTGTATTGCAGGCTCTATTTTTTCCTCCCTTTTCCTTGGACAAGATTCCCATTAGCAAAGAAATAAACAATAAACAGAAGGAGAAGTTAAAGTATAGGATTTAGATAACCCTCAGATTTGACCATCATCCCTTATATGTCCAAACATTGGTTTTGCATGTAAAGTATAATGTGTGAAAAATCCCAAGGGCTATAATAAAAACTAAGGGATTCACAAAATGCTACCAAGTTATGTGCACAGCATTTAATATTTTTGTTTACCATCAAGAAGACTTTAATCTCTGAAAAAAAAATTAACTAGGCTTTGAAAATAGTTTTAAAATGTTCTTTTTTTTTCATTGTAAAGGAAACTATTAAAGCTTTCATAAACACATTAAATTAGCTTGAGAATTTAGAGGTTTCATTTTAAAGTTTTACTCTCTAGTCACTAAAATAATGTTGCGGATTAAGAAAAACAAATATTCTAATATTTTTGGTACTTCAAAAATCACTTGCACTGGACTGTTGCTTGAATTATTGAATGCATCTAGAGTGTTTAAAAGAAGTGACAGCTTTATTGTAAAGAATCAGTCTGTGTAGAAATCCAAAATCACAGGAAATCTATAGTCACTGCCTATTCTTGGTTATTCCTTTAGCAAACGGCTGCTGGAAAAAAATTTTTAAAAAGTTTTATAGGGGTGCCTGGGTGGCTCAGTTGGTTAAGCGACTGCCTTTGGCTCAGGTCATGATCCTGGAGACCAGGGATCAAGTCCCGCATAGGGCTCCCTGCTTGGCGGGAAGCCTGCTTCTCCCTCTCTCAATTCCCCTGCTTGTGTTCCGTCTCTGGCTGTGTTTCTCTCTGTCAAATAAATAAAATCTTGAAAAATAAAAAGTTTTATACTACAAGTCACTTGAACACTTTATATATACCCAACAATTCACATTAACTCACAGGTTCTTAATTCATACGTAAATTCTGCATCAACTCCCATCTTTTTTCATATCCAGCTCTCAATGCAAATCCATCTCAAAGCCACTAAAATAAACTTTCCTCAAAAACAATTGCCATCCCACCCTGGAATACTGCCCTCCACTTAAAAAAATATTTTAAAAATACTTGAGCTATTCACTGGTTCATGAATTTTCCCACCATTTTGAAAATACATTGGAGCAAGGAAGGCCAAATTTTCAATTAAACCCAAGCCTTCCTCTCTGACCCGGATATTCTTTGTATTTAAAAGAATATTCTCTCCTGAACTCTATCAGTGGCTCTGAAGGATAGAGAACAAGGTAAATCTCTATTCTTGTTTTCTACCTACACACACTCCTACACTAAATTTCCCTCTCGGAGTTGAGATAACTGCAGTAAAGGCAAGATTTGACTCTGTGATTCTCTGTATTTAATCACAGTGAAGGCTTGGGAAGGAGCTCAGCACAATCCTGTCGGCAGAATAGATTGAATGATCTCTCCTAGCCCTAACAGCACTTGGATACTAAAATGATGCAGATAAAATACCAAGCTTTGAAAAGAGCGAGCAAAAAGAAAATTGTTAACAGTGCCCACTAATGACACCTGTGGTTTCCCTGGGGGAGTGAAGTTAAGTCTGCACAGCACTGGAACCATCTGAGCAGGGAAAAACAGTCAATCAGCTAGGAGCTTGGTCGGCTTGCTTCCTACACTAACTGCTGCCATTACATTCATCCTAACAAGCAAATATTTTTGCATCATATAGATACGATCTATTTGCATTTGGCAAACCCACTGGGAAGATGTTCGCCAAACCTAGGGAAACATGTTGACTTAGATACAGCAACAGCATTCTACACACAGTAACAGAAGTAAATTGATACTGTGCTTATGCTATGGAATTTTTTTAATAGAAACTTATCTAAAAGCAAATGTTTCAACAGAATTTCTATCATCCATGAAACACACCAAAATACAGTTCTTCAAAATACAAACTCAGTAGCCATGTGAGGCTACAATTGTGCAAACCTAAGGTACTACATAAACTTATAGTCATGACTTGCTTTATCTTAAAATTATTTAAATAAATCAGTGAAGTTTAACCCAGTAAATTATTCTTAAATCTCAAATAGATTCCTGGTAAGGAAAAATGCCCTATACGTGAGGGCCAAAATATTCCTTAGCCACAATAGAAAATGTACTAAACCATCATGTATCGTTTGGGCAAAGACTAAAAGAGTGCTCATGTTTGTCAAATTGTTGATTCATATCAGATATGGGGAAAGGACAAAAAGGGCGGTCAGGAAATAGGCAGGTCAAAGAAGCAAATACAGTGCAGTAAATATGTGCTGAACTCTAGGGAAGTGTGCAGTAGGGGTTCTTAACTTACTGTGAGGACATAAGCACCTAGTCAGATTTCCTTCCAAAGACATTTCCTTGAACTTACTAGACCACACCACCCCATAGGTCTTCTCAGCAAATATCTGTCCACAGCTCCACTATGATCAACATAATTAATGCGATACTGACTCTATTTCAAATTTTATAGAGATAAAATTTAACTGCAGAATGACTTTGGTGCCATTAGCAAATGGTGCTAACAGACATGGGGATCATGGTTAGATGCCTTAGTCAACTAACACAGTCAAGAGTCTCCAGGTGGCATGTCATTTTTGTGTTTTATTTTGAGATATTTTGAAAACATTACTAGCCATGACATGTCCATTAAGTGCAAATACAATGACAATATTAAAAGTGCTAATAAAAAGAGAAATCAGTACCAAGGGGATTAGATTAAATATATTTACTTTACTGAGAAAACTAAGACTACTGTATGAGGTTTGGAAGTTTCCAATAGTAAGAAGTATTTTGAAGGAAAAAGAGTAAGTCACAAAGGGACTTCCATTTTGTGAATGTTCAGAGTCCAGAAGTAATTATCTCATCTTCCAACAAGGAAAAACCTCACCAAACTGAAAATCAACAACTTTTCTTGGATCAAATACTGCAACCTCGAATTCTATATCCAGCAATCCTTTAAAAGTAAAGGAGACATTAACACCTTGTCAGATCAACAAAAACTAAGGGAATTCATTACCAGCAAGCTTGCCCTATAGGAAAATGTTAAAAACATTCTTCATGGAGAAGCAAAATGATATAGCTCAGAAACGTGGAATATAAAGAAAGTTAGGAATGCTAGATAAAGAATAAATAAATGTAAAATAATTTTTCTTGTTTCTAATTGACCTAATGGGCAACTTTATTCAAAACAGTGAGTGTATTGTCTGAATATAGCACATGGGTAAGTGCAATAAATGATAACAATGTTATAAGGGATGGGGATATTCTCTGCTATACATTATCTGGGTTAAGTGTAGGAGTATAGTGTTATTTGAAAGAGGATTTAAGCGTAGTTGTAAATACATACTGCAAAATCAAAAGGAACCACTAAGATGAAGTCACAAGAAATGTGACGTGTCATGTTTAAATAATCAACACTTCGTTATAAAAAAAAAACACCTTCTCAAGGTGTGACTAAAAGGAGCACTTGGGTGGCTCAGTTGGTCAAGCCGTGGACTCTTGATTCGGGCTCAGGTCATGATCTCAGGGTCCTCGGATCAAGCCCCATTGGGGGCTCCATGCTGGGCAAAGAGCTGGCTGAGGATTCTCTCTCTCCCTCTGCCCTCCTCCAATTCCACTCTCATTATCTCTCTCTCTCTCTCTCTCTCTCTAAAGTAAATAAATAAATAATTCTTAACAAGCATGACTACAATACTGCATACTGTAGGGTTCTTATGTTAAGCCTGGGTAAGGTAAACATGTATTCATGAACATGATGAAAACACACTGACCGTCTTGCTGGGGACCCAGGAACCACGGAAGCATTTCTAAGTCACTTCTGGAGATCACCAAAAAGGGAACTTCTTCCTTCAACTCAATTTCAATATAGACAAATCACATAAACCAAGTGAAAAGAAAGACTACACTTGATTCTAAGATTTCCTACTATTTGTACATTTTAAATCTCACACATGTTTGTGAGAAATACATTTGAGCACTACAAGTTGAAATGCCTTTAGCTGCACTGGACTTACCAACTGGGGGTGGGGTGGGGGAAGGGAAGACTTCTGGAACCTAACCTGAAATAAAAGAGCTTCTACATACACAGAATATTTAATCTATCATGGTTCATACCACTCTCACTGCAAAAACACATCAAGGGGAATAAAGGCACTCGGGAAATTAAGATACATAAAGAACATGATCAAAGTATACCAAGATCAACACACTAAGCTGTGGCTTTCTTTTTGAATCAGATTTCTACACACTGGTCACAAAAAGTACTCCTTTCATTGAAGCTTAAAAGACGAAAGATTCATTTGACAGCTTAGTCAAACACATAAATTGCTTTTTAAGTTAAATATTAAATTTAGACTACTTCATAAATCACAAATGACAGCAGCTGTTACATCAATCCTCTTCATGATCCATTTTAGTTACACAGGAAAAAATATCTGTGTAGCAAAAACTAAATCTTGAAAATCTCAAAGTTAATCAGTCTGTATACACAAAATAAATACTATAATTTACTGACTCTCTAATCCCCCATTGGTAAAATGAGGATACCCTATTTCATTCTGTTCTATTAAATGTAACCAATTAAAGCACTCCTCTTTAAAGAATCATAAACTAGTGAATTCTTAAACTCAAAAATCCCTTGTATGATTACATTCTAATAAAGCTCAGAAATAATATACACTAAGGATTTATATATGTGTGTATAATATATGTATATATTATTAGAACGCCATTAGAAACAAAAATCAAAACCTATAGGAGTGATAACAATGAACCCAGGATGATTAATTATCTCTTAGCAGGTGGAGTGATGTGGGAAGAGGGTGGAAAAAAGAGAGTTGATGCAACAAGCTGCCCAGTAGAAAACTGAAAATGTTTTAATTGTCACATTAAGGGGTATCTTACAGGAGTATTACCTTATCTTTATTCTGCATAACTTGCATTAATGTTACATACATATTATATTCTTGTCTGTACAGAACATCATTTAATAAAAATTTACTTAGTATAAAAAGAGAAAAGAAAAATTTTAGCGGTATTTAAGTGTTCAGGGAAAATCTATCCCTCACACTGAACATTTTGGTCCATCAAGCCCAGATTTAACACTGAAGTCATATAAACTATTTTAAAGCTAGGGGGAGTTTTACAAAATCAATCCAGAGATTCCCATTTCTAGACAAAGGGCAAATCCTTACACAAAGAAAATCAGTGCAAAGTTCCCAAATAATTCTCAGTTTAAAGGCAGTCTGTTATTAACTGTTGAGAGTTACTAAATTTTAATATGTTTTTAGATTTGACTCCTTAAATCCCAAATTAGCAATAGTTGGAGGAAGCTAAAAAGACTAGATTATAAGCAATTCATAATTTATTATTTAACAAACACTTTTAAAAGACAAACATCTTGGGCACCTGGATGGCTCAGTGGGTTAAAGGCCCTGCCTTCAGCTCAGGTCATGATCTCAGGGTCCTGGGATCGAGGCCCGTGTTGGGCTCTCTGCTCCGTAGGGAGCCTGCTTCCTCCTCTCTCTCTGCCTGCCTCTCTGCCTACTTGTGATCTCCCTTCAAATAAATAAAATCTTAAAAAAAAAGATGAACATCTTAATTTTTATATGACTGGCACATAATAGATCCTCTATAACTTATGTGTGAATTCAGAAAAAATTCATGAATGAGCTTTAGTTACTATAAAAAAGAAATACATATATATGGACAGATACGTATATATGGACTTTTCAAATGATTTCAGATCATTCTTTCTTTTTACTCATTGTGTAGTGTTCCTATTAACTATAGTCTTCCTAAGCACTAAGAGTGGGGCTTATATGTGTGTGTGCTAAACTGAAAGAGGGAGAGTGAGAGAGAGATGGTCTTCTATTAACAGTATTTTAGAATCTTATTTCATGAAATTATACTTTCATCTTTTCTAGAACTTCTGGTTTGTACTTTTCTACTCTACCCCATTTTCCACTCTACTATTAAATTTAAGGATGATATGATCAGGTTCTTCCGAGATTCTTACCATTTTCCTTTCCATAACCCACCATCCTTGCTAGAAAGAAATAGGTCTAAGAACCGATCCAGCCATTACATACTTTCATACACATGTTCTAGAAGATGGAGTTTTCAGCAAAGCAGGTAAAAAAAACTCATCCATGTGCTGTTCTTCTACCACCCTGCCAACAGACTGGCAAAATGGAGGTGCCTCCATGGATCAGAGCTGGATATTAATTAAACAATTTCTGCTAGGGCAGCATCAGTCACATCTTCTGGCCCATCAAACTATCACTTCAGTTTCTCTCTTTTTAATTGTACCTGTAATGCTTTCGTGCTTTGCCCACTGGGTTTACATGCAGATCTACTTCTCTCTTCATCTGTGTCTCTTATTTCTGTTTCCTAAAACAAAATTTACTTTCCAGTGGAGTTACAGGGCTCTTAGTAATGCCAGTCATGGGACTGTGATGTATCACACTTCCTATTTCAATGTACTATTACCCAGCAAATGTATATCACTGTGTATCTATCAGAAACCCTAATAATTGTTCTTGACTCCTCTTCCCTCTTTCTCCTGTCAGTTATTATGCAAAGGCATCTTTCTTTCTCTGTCTTCTGACACCCCGTTTGCCAAAACTTGTCTAAGCTTTACAATAATTGTCACCTGAAATTTTAGTTAAAGACCTCTTGGGGGCACTTCGGTGGCTCAGTGGGCAAAGCGTCTGCCTTCAGCTCAAGTCATGATCCCAGGGTCCTGGGATGGAGCCTTTAACTGTGCTCCCTGCTCAGTGGAAAGTCTGCTGCTTCCTTTCTCCTTCTCCTCTGCTTGAGCACTTGCTGTCTCTTTCTCTCTCCCAAATAAATAAAATTTTTTTAAAAAGTCCTTTTGGTTAGGTCATTTAGTGGGTTACTAAACGCTGGGGTCTTTGAGGTGTGACCCTATTCCTTCCTACAATAGCAACCCCTGGTATCATAAGCCATGTGTGTAGAATACAGTTGTGGGCTTTGCACTGTCCAAGTACACTTGACTTTTCTCCTCACACTTCTTCCTTTCTCTTTGTCAAGGATTTACCTTCATTTGTCACAAGAAACAAAGCTCTCAATCTATTTGGGATCTTTTTTTTCTGTAACTACTATGTGGTTCTCCTGAATCATGAGAACTTGTCAGCAGTCTGTTGGAAGGGATGGATTTTAGGAAGAACACGCACTTAGGAGTCTTCCAAGCCAGGACTCTAGCTGCCTGCCTCCATGGCTCTCACAAAGAAAGCATCTGCACTGTTAGTACCTCTTCCGTGTCAAATTTAGGAAGATTCTTCACAAACCTAAGTGCTTGTAAATCCTTCTGCAGTTCTGTGAGGGAGGGCTTCAGCACTGGGGCCCCTAACACCTGATTCCACAGTCTGCTGTCTTCGGAACCCTGTGGAAATCACTTCAGTTCACTGACCTCCAATGTCCTCATTCGCAAAGAAAAAAAATTCAAACTCATATAAATGTTGTAAGAATTAAATTAGCCACATTTTGTATAGCTACCATGTCTTGACCCTTAGGATTTATTTAGTGCATATTGAATGAATTAAGGAACTGGCGGGCGACAATTCTTTAATGAGACTTCACTCCCTCCAGCCCTCTCCTTTCTACTTAGGCCACATCCTTCCCCTTACCTACTTCTCGTTAGAAAGCTGATTCAGGGGTTGCCTTCGACTCAGGTCATGATCCCGGAGCTCAGGGATCAAGCCCCACATCAGGCTGCCTGCTCTGTGGGAAGCCTGCTTCTCCCTCTCTTACTCCCCCTGCTTTTGTTCCCTCTCTAGCTGTGTTTCTCTGTCAAATAATAAAATCTTGATAGAAAGAAAGAAAGAAAGAAAGAAAGAAAGAAAGAAAGAAAGAAAGAAAGAAGGAGGGAAAGAAAGAAAGAAAGAAAGAAAGAAAGCAAGCGAAAAAAGAAAGAAAGCAAGCTAGCTAGCTAGCTAGCTCATTCAGAGGCATGGCTGGTGAGTGTCCTGAACAGGATGAGATGGTACATACTTTCACTAGTCACTCATCAACTTTTCCTGGTGACCATGCCCACAGTGCCTTGACTGAGTCTTTATTCCCTGAAAACTGTCTGATTGCTGTACCTGCTCACCACAGGGCTGCTGAACTGGGCAAATACCAGTTTTATATCTATTTACCAAAATCTGCCACATGTTGGGGGTCATTTCTCCCAGCCAGGGACCTGGCCAGTCAACTGGGCGAATGTGGGTCTCAGAAAGCCAGGCACGCAGCCGTTCAGCTCCTCTGGCCTGTCAGCAGGCCAGGCCCCTAGTCTGTTCACTCCGAATTGAAAAGTCTTCACTTCCTCCTGAAAATCCTAAAAGCTTTCCTTAAACTAAAGCACAGCATGTTTATTTTTTAAAGTTTTTAAAGTATAAGAGGCTGATGCTATTTTAAAGGTGAAAAAGTCCTTTATATTAAAAATACTAAAGAGGAGGGAGAGAAGCAGGAATCTCCCTCCTAGGTAGCTGTGCACTGCTTTTAGGCAATGGTTTGTAAGAATAACCTAATCGTCATCAACACGAGTCCACAAGTACCTCCTAGCCAGCTTTACTGACCTCGTGATGTTTTAAAGCAAATGTAAGCCTTTTTTTGGGGGGGGGGGATTTTTTCTTGACAGAGCCCCCCCCACAAAAAAAGCCACCCAAGAACAACTTTATTCTTTTTGATTCACATTTATCAAGAAAAGGCAAGAATAAATTTCTCCTATTGAAAAAGAGATAAAATTGAATTAAAAGGAGGTGAAAAGTGAGAATCTCATGGAGCAGGAGAAAGTCAATGTCAGCAGGGCCTTAGAACGAAGACCTGAGAGCAGGGGAAGGGCCGTCCACTCACGCGTTCTCACTGGACCAAGCGTTTTGCGGCACTGATGCTAGACACAGAGAGAGGACTCCGTACTGGCACAGAGAGAGGACTATGGCATGGCCCATCACCCGGGGAAGTAGCACTGGCCCAAATATGCACCAACAGACCCAAGAGTGTTTCTACTCTGCTGTATTACAAGACTATTTCCGGAGTACCATCGGGTACTACATAGGTACTCTGTGAGAAATGGGGTGCCACTGAGCGGATTTAAAGACAGAGTGGTTGTCCAGATTCACCCGTCAGGAAAAGCTTCATGGGATGGGGGGCAGCTCCTGAATACTGAATGAAAGCTAGCAGTTCCTCACTATGTGGTTGGGTGAGGTAGGGCATATTCCAATGCAGTTTATTTACATCTTCTCCTAAAATTTCAGAGATCACAGAAACAGACCTTAAAGCCCTAAGAACAAAATTATAGGAGTTTTAAAAAAAATAAGAAGAATCAAAGGGTATATAACCAGAGACTATACAGAAAAAAGGTTGATTTATTGCTTACTACTAACAATTTATGAGCATTTTCTGAAAAGAATTAAAAGCACTGTGAAATCCTTCACTAATGTAATTACAGAAAAGAGCTTTCAGTTGTCAATCATGGCAACAATCACATAAATGCATTTACTTAAAAAATATTTATAAATAAAGTAGGGAATACAGGTTAGCCTGGTAGAAAGAAAAAATATTTAGCAAGGATGTTGTATATGTTTTGAATAGATGTATCATGTAATTATGGTGCATTATTACCAGTAATTACCTCTGAGAGCACATATAAATATGAATGGAGAGTGTTACCATGTTGGAAATGGGAAGTAAACACTATATAATACCAACAATTACTCTTAAAACTTCCATAATGCCATCACTGGATAGGTTTGGGATAGGAGTTCTCTATATTTTCTCCCGTTTCCCTTCCCTTTTTGAAGATATGCTAAAATGTAGCCTTCCAGAAGGAATTTCTGATATACTAATATATACTGATGACAGAATCAATGTTCAAAAACATTCTAATAACTACAGCAATAAGCTACAACTAAGACAATGAGATTTTCACAGTGATAATTTACACAAAGACAAAATTCAAAGGCAAACAGAGGACTTGATTTAAAACAGTTTAGTTCAAAATGATCTGGGTGTGGAAACTGACTACCAATCCAACAGGAGCCCAAAGCATATGTTTCTGGAGGGGGGAGGGGAAGCACTAGGTTCACTAATAGAAGAAGCCTTATTTCCAAGTCAAACACTGCCACCTCTTCCAACCCAGACTACATCCAGACTGACATTCATTTCAGGACACAATGAGAGCCTGTCCATTGGTGAAGTAGGCTGGATAATGCAACCTCTTAAAACTGGATCACAGGAGCAAAGTCTAAAGAAATCTACAATTCTTAGTACCCCTCCCAAATGATTTACATTACAGTACTTTCATGATCTTTCAAAAGGTAACATGAGAATAGGTCAGACTATCTATATTTATTCAGCATAAGAAGACACGCTGAAGACAGACAGATATAACTAGGATTCAAGCAGAACTGAACTAATTAGCATGCAAAAAAATGCAGATTAAATGCTATACCTCTATCACTGGAAATAAATGAAAATGTCACTAAATCACATTCCATCAATTCAAAATGTATAATGTGTGGGTGAAGTGTAAATTTATTAAATCTCTTAAAAGTGTAAGCAAGATTGCTGTTTCAGGGCAATTTTAATCTATTAAAAGACATTCAACCATGCTTAATGGCTTCATCATTTCCAATTGTGGGCATTGTAGAATATAACAACATAGGACACTTTTACAGCCACGACAGCAAGTCCCACAAGCTGCTTCTCGATAACAGTTTGTTAACAGTTCAAGTGAGGAGAACATTAACCTGTTGGTTTCCTTCATAATGCCGAATGAAAGTTGAGTGTAAGAAAATTGCATCTCTTCTTAAAAATCTATTTCATGAGTCCCTTCTTCAGACTGTCCTTATTGCAATTATGCTCAAAAAATGACATTTCAGTGCTTCATTATCTACTGAAAGCAAGGACATTCAAGTCATAAAAAGCAATGGAGCCTCTACTTTATCTGAAATTGCACTATATTCGAATCGTATCATGAGTCTAGTCTTGATTTTTCTTTTCATATTTTATCATCAATTTGATATAACACATCCTAAAGTCACTGAAAGCTATCACATTAAGGGCCAACTGCCATCTACCCTGTCCTATGAGGCCTGTGTGCCATGTAATGTGATTATATGACCCCATGGGAAAAAGTCAGGGACAAGGCATGGAAATCCCCTATTTTTAAATCTTGTTTATGGGTTTCTCATCATTATTTCCATGTTCACTGAACTCAATTTCCCATATCCTGAAATGCCCCAAGCCCAGAACGTGCAGTATGATTTCTGTTCCTTCTGGACCTGACCAGAAAAATCCCTCAGATGTTTCCACATTTCCAGCCAACTGGAACATTCTAAGATGTCCTTTCCTCATGTTCCCAGGGATGTGTGCCAGAAAAGTGATCCTCAAGACAAAATGTGATCCAAACATGACTTTGAAGGTGATTAAAAGACTAGAGTAATTCTGATTTAATATTGTCACATATTAATAATATGCTTTTTACTTTTTTAGATTTATTTATCTTAGAGAGAGAGAGCGTACGCGCACAAGTGGAGAAGGGGCAGAGGGAGAGAATATTTAAGCAGACTCCTGGATGAGCATGGAGCCCAATGCAGGGCTCTTTCTCAGGACCCTGAGATCATTACCTGAGTCAAAGCCAAGAGTTGGATGCTCAACCGACTGAGCCCCCCAAGAGCCCCAAGAATATGCTTTCAATTAATCTCTTAGGGCTCTTCCTAAACCAGTAGTATAATGTCCTTCTTGTATTACCAATGTCCTTCTCCAATTCCTTTATAAAGAACCTATTTCCCAGTCTTTGATAATCTCAAAAAAAACCAATATTCACATGATCTATTTTCTTATCTGTGAAACCCGAATAGCAGTTTGACCTTAGAGGGCCCTTGGAATGATTCAATGAGACCATGTGTCCAGATAGGGCTTTGCTCATGGTAGCACTTGACAAACAGTAACTAAGGAGACAAGCCAGAGAAATACCCACTTTCCATTTATGGACTACAGCAATGTACTGGTATTTACCACCATGAGTTTGGTCTTGCCCTTCTCCAGGATGGAAATTCATTAGCAGCAGATGGCTTCTTCAGCATTGTGTCCTTCACATTGAGCACAAGTTGGTGACTCGTACAAAGCAGCTTCTCAAGAATTAGTAAAGTTTCTGAGCTGAAGAAGCTCATTTCCTTTTCCAGTTAGAATCTGGTCATTAGAAGCACATCAATTCAACTCCAGAAAAGGTATTTGTCCTGTAACAGTTCTGAACAATAAGCTTTTGCTTAGGCTGCTTTCCTCATGGAAACGATTCCAGGGTTCACACATTTCTATCACGGGCCCCTGTGTTTCTTCCCAATAAAATGGTGGTAACAAATACCTTCCTTCTTTAAGATGTGAAGGCAAAACAAGAACCTGAACTGAGGTTTACACGTGAAATGGTTTTACGTGTGCCCTCCCAATAAAGGATGAAGTCACCGTGAGTTTATTTACTCGATCGATGATGGCGTGCCCATTTTCAGCCAGGCACTGTAGGGGGTACTGAAGAAATACAGGTGGGTAAGAGAGAATCTGTGTTCTTACTCTCACAATTTAATGAGAGAAAGAGAGAGAGAGAGAAGAACAAACAATAGCAGTAAAAAATGTACGCAATATATGTATGAGCGATAAGAGAGTCCGTAAGGCCTGGAACTGTGTCATATTCAGACGTGTGCTCCCACAGGCTTGAAATGAAGTAAGTGTTCACTGAATGCTCTTGCACTGAATCATGACCAAATAGGTACAGGCAGTAATGGTAAAGGAAGGAGGGAGATAACCATGACGAGGGACATAAGGTCAGAATGTGGAATGCCCATTGTAGAAACATGCCAGACGATGAAGGAGAATTATGTAGTAAGAATTACTTATGTTTTAGGCAATGATTGAAATTGGACTAATAATCTATAAATGGGGGCCCATTATCAGAAAATTACTTTATTAGGATTTTACCTGAGATCTTTCTTTGACCTTTTCATTTTACTCCAGGCAGTTTATGATGACAAGTAAATTAGAGAAATATTGTTTAAGTAGTCCAATTATTTTCCATTAACAGTGAAAGTTTAAATATGACCACTAACTAAAGAGTGCGTTAATTTTATCTAATAATACTTCCTAATTCAACAGCACTTTGCAAAATGCCATCGCACATATCTCACACTTTGACCTTACTAAAGCAGAAGCAATTACAGAATTGTTCACTCCCTCCCTCAGCAGACATTTCCTGAGTGCCTGCTGTATGCCAGACAAGGGCTCACTGTCAGGAGAGGAGTGATGGACAGAGGCCAGAAGGTCTGACTCTAACGTGAAGGGAAGACAAAGTGTGACACACATGACTGGCTCACAGGAACTCACATGCCAGCACTTCTTTGGAAAGCCCAAGTCCCCTAAACATGCTACTGTCAAAAGGACATGAATCATGGGCAGAAAAATCCAATATTATGGAGACATTTTAAAAAGTCATATGACAAATAGATACACTGGAAGTGACTTTTTAAAAATTTTGATTTCAGCAAATATTAAAATATGAAATGGGGATAGTAACAATATATCAAATTTCTATGGAATAAAACCAAGAGGAGGATGGTAGATTTAAGATTTTAAGAATATCCTATAATGCCATCAAAGTAGTATCAGAAGTTCCTGCACGATTTTATAACAGATAAAAAACATGAATTAGCAGTTTGTTCATACCACAAAATAATAACAATAATAATAATTATAGTAAAAATACAATTTGTTATCATTTATAGTTGTGCCCATAGATTAAAAAAATCACTTAAATGTGATATTTACAAAGAAAGTTAGCATCTCTCAAAGAAAATATGATAGACTCATGGTGACATTAAGTCAATAACTTCTTTGTATCTTTTGTATTAATTATAAATTTCAGGGGCGCCTGGGTGGCTCAGTCGTTGAGAGTCTGCCTTCAGCTCAGGTCATGACCCCAGAGTCCCGGGATCAATCCCCGCATCAGGCTCCCTGCTTGGCAGGAGGCCTGCTTCTCCCTCTCTCACTCCCCCTGCTTGAGTTCCCTCTCTAGCTGTGTTTCTCTCTGTCAAATAAATAAAATCTTTAAAAACAAAATTATAAGCTTCATAAATATTTCCCAAGTTGATTTATGAGAATACAAACTTTATAAGTGCCTGTAACCGTCCCTTTTGCAATAAATGCTCAAAAAACTATTGGCTATTTTGATAAACCTTCAACAGAATACACCAATGACATTCATTTCAGGCCATATACGGTAGGACAGGCTCTGAGCCTGACTATTTGGGTTCAGTTGGCTTTGCCAAGGACCAGCTCTAGAAACTCGGCAAGGTTTTCACATCTTTGTAGTTCACTTTTCTTGTCTATAACGTGGTTCTTTGTAGTGGTACCTGCCTCACAGAGTTGTTATGGGAAGTAAAGGTGGAGAAGAGGGAGTGGTCGTGAGCCCTCGCCAATCATATCAGCCTCTAAAGGGCAGCAAAGAACCATGATGTAACCCATCAGGCTATTATAAGCTGTTTTCCCAACTGGAGGTCACTAATTTTAAAGAAATTCCTATTAGTTTTAAACTATAATCAAATTAATTAATCCTTCACAATAAATGGGGCACCTGGGTGGCTTTGTCAGTTGAGCATCTGCCTTCAGCTCGGGTCATGATCCTGGGGTCCTGGGATCAAGCCCCTCATTGAGCTCCCTGATCATTAGGGAGTCTGCTTCTCCCTCTCCCTCTGCCCTGCTTGTGCTCTCTCACTCACTCAAATAAACAAAGAAAAATCTTTTTAAAAAATCGTTCATAATAACTGCCACATAAAACCTGTTTTATATCTGCACCATCAGTGACAAAATTTGGGAGTATATTGGGACTATTGTAAATTATCCTTAGTTCTGAAAGGGTAAATGGTATCAGGAGTTGTAGGCCTCACTTTAAGTTAAATAAAAATAGATTTTTTTAATGTTTTGGTTAATTCTAGTGGGAAAAAATAAATAGAACAAATGGACAATTTTCTACCCTCATTTTTGACAAGGTGAATGAAATGATTTTTGACATTTTACACTGAAAATAAAGGAAAATACCTCTACACTACAACACATAGTAGTCATAAATGAATCAAGATTCAGTCTTTTTGGCATCGGTGCTATGAATATTATAAGGCTTCTTCTCAATCATTAAGTGTACTTTTCAAAAACAGACTCAAATTTACAATAGGTAAAAATAGTGTCATAGTCAACCTGGCAATGCAAAACCAAGAAAACCAACCCCAACACTGAATACAAACAATAAAAAAAGGAGACAGATCAAACTGAGGAATGGAATACCTCAAATAAAATAAATTTTAAAATTTAAAATAAACCATACATTTTGGTGGGAACAATTACTATTAAGATAGAGTGAAGGGAATATAATCAAAATTTGACCCACAAAATCCTTATACCTTTGATACTATACAAGGGAAAAGTAAATATAATTTAGGTATTATAACTCAAGAATTATTAAGATAAAAACGGGAAAATAATAAATTACTTAATTTTTTTACACACAAGAGAAGCATTTCAAAATTTATGAGAAATTTTTTGCTCCAGGAAACACGACACCAGAACTTTGTCCAAATTATAAAGAACATTTCATACCAGACCCATTTAATAATTTCTTCCCCTTGGAATGATCAAATTAGTGGTTAAGGGAAACAAATGAGACGTACATATACTCTATATTTAGATGTTAAGAAGGCTCTCAAGACACATTTTTTTAAATTAAATTACATTGTCATATGATAGTGGTGAGAAGCAGTCACATAAACTGAATCTGGGCAGGAGTCACAAGGTCACACTGCAGAACAGTGGTTCTCTTCAAAGAAATGTCTGGGGAAGGCTTAAGAGACCGAACTAGATAAAAGGTCTTCAGGATAATGTTCTTTAAGAAAATCCAGGAGTGCCTGGGTGGCTCAACTGGTGGAGCGACTGCCTTCAGCTCAGGTCATGATCCTGGAGACCCAGGATCCAGCCCCGCATCAGGCTCCCTGCTTGGCAGGAGGTTTGCTTCTCCCTCTCTCACTCCCCCTGCTTGTGTTCCCTCTCTACCTGTGTTTCTCTATCAAATAAATAAAATCTTTAAAGAAAATAAAAGAAAATCCAATACATTTTTGTAGTATCCAGTGATCCTTATCAGGAACCAAACATTGGAATCCTTTTTCTCATAGAGACAAAATTATTCCTTCTCTTCCATAATATAGTAACATGGGTTCAAGTTTAAAAAGGCACAACCATAGGAATAAAGTTTCAGTAATGCAAGAGGAGTAAGTTCTTGATGTCTGCTATATATTGTCCTGAGTTTAAGAATATTATATCACACATTTAAGAATCTGTTGTACGTTTGATGTTAAATGTTCTTATCACAATGTGATTTTTTTAAAAGTATCTATTATGAATGGAAAAACTGACAGACATGTAAAATCTAAGAAATACACAGTCACATATATCAAAAGGATTAGAGAGAAACCAAAAACAGAACCCATAAATAATTTATTAGATATTATTTCTATCTGTAAATGTGAGGGGTGCGAATAAGGACTCGAACTTGACAAAACTTTATTTCCCTTTCAGTTTATATAAAATGTAAGTATTATATATAAATAACATGTAAATTATTTCACAGAATAATAAACTCAGAGTATGGGAAAAAACTACAGAGCAGACTTGAGTGGTAATTAAATTACTGAAAACAGTTGCTCATAACTGGTCTCAGAAAGATCTTAAGATTGGAATAATGTTAAACATACCTAGGAAAGGTATCTGAGATGCAAACAATCTTTTCGATGTAAAATGTTTATAAAAATTTCTAACACTGTTTACTCAAATTCTAGTATTAGAAGTCCATGCATTGCATTTCTAGTACCATTGAAATTAGACAGTATGGAAATGCAAGGTACCATAGATCCTGGTATAAATTCTCTGTATACGTAGCTGGAGATAGATTCTAGGACATAATTAATAAGTGGAAGTATTTCTGAAGCTGGCATTCTATGATCAAAAGATAATTATTCCATTCACTCACTCACTCATTTTGAGACACAAAACTTAAAATCTCAATCCTTTTAAGGAGTGGTACATGGTGTCATAAGCACTCTTGATATTCACCATCAAGAACATCACAGATGAGTCTGTTGTAACAAGATACAGTTCCTGACCGCTCCTTCAAGGGAGAAAGTTTAGGGGCTAATTTTCTTTATCTATTTGTCTCTGTAGCCAAGATCAGACTTTGATTCCTCTGAACCTCCATGAAAAATGCACACGCTATCATAGAGGAAAAAGTAAAACCAAACCAAGACGACCATGTGATTCAAACTTAAATACTGTGATTCTTTTCAGAAAAACATGATGTGGTGAACTCCTTCTCTCACAAAATAAGGAAACACTGAAACATGACCAAGGGTTCTCCATCTTATTTTTCAAAAGTACCACAGAAACAGATCAACCTAAGAAGAAATGAGAGTCTTTAACCACCAATAAACTAGAAATTGAAACTTGTTATTTTCTAATAAATAAGCCTCAATAAAACTTATAAAAGACTTCTAATGACTTATTTTAAGGTTGCCTAAGGTTCAATTTCACAGATGCTAAAAAGCACAAATGAATAACTTTCTTATAAAGCACACCCATAAGTTGAAAATATTGTACAGGCAGCTTTTACTCTGTTTTACTATCCATAATAGGTCACGGAAATCAAATTTTCATTGTATTTTGAGGAGTGGAAACTGGCTACTCAACCAGGGAGCATGTCAAAGATACTTTGGGGAGTTGAATTTTCCAGGGCACCATGTACTATATTTTAAAAGAACAAAGAGTGATAAACAGAATTATAGCTTTTACAAAATCACCTATCTCACAGTCAGGAGTTTTCCAGGTGAAATCATATCTATGGCAAAAATGAAATGGTATCAAAGTTGATGCTCATAACAGCATAGAAAGCCCGTAAGTGAAGTCAGTCAGAGAAAGATAACTACTGTATGATTTCCTTCAGAGGTGGCATCTCACAAAACGAAAGCAAATGCATCAGCAAACATAAAGCAAAAACAGACTTGTGAGTCCTAAGAACAAACTTTTGGTTGCCAGAGGGGAGGGGTGGGGAGGAGGCAAACGGAATGGATGGGAGGAGGAGATGCGGGTTCCAGTCGAATGGCACCTCTTGTGGTGAGCTAGGGTCATGTTCAAGGTTGTCAGATCATCACACTGCACACCTGAAACTGTGTGTAATACTGTGTGTCAACTATACCCTCCCCCCAAAAATTAAAAACATAAAACTTAGCGCAGTGCCACCTGTCAAATGGTAAGCACAGTAAACGTGAGCTGATGTTACTGACAAAGAGAAAAAAATAGGTACTACTCTTACTTCTTAAAACAGCATTATAAAAATAATACAGTATTATTTACCTACGAAGATTTTTCGGGTTCCCTCTCTGAATCTGTGATAAGTTATCTCTAAAAGGTTATCTCTAAGAGTTATCTTAAATATCATTTAAGATATTTTGGAACTCCCAAGTATTGCAGAGCTGACTATCTCACAAGGAAACTCACTCTGTTTTAAATATAGTTAATGTTGGGAAAGATCCTCTTAATCCTAAACTAAACCTACTTATTTACCATCTACAATTGGATCCTGGTTTTGCCTTCTGAAATAAAGTAGAATAAATACTATCCTTCTTCTATTTGATAGCTATTTAAATATTTGCTGGCAGTTTCCACATCTTTCTTATAAATATTTTCATGCAAGGTATTTAATATTTTTCAGTATCTCAGATATGGTTTGAGTGATTTGCCTAAATAAACACACACATACACACACACTTTTTAAATATTAAACCACATTAAGAATGAATAACACTCAAATTTAAGAATGGGAGTAGGGCTTAATCAAAAGTAAGATTTTTTTTAATTCAATTAGCCAATGTATAATACATCAAAACAAAGATTTACAGATACGAAAAACCATCAAGGAAATGTTAGGTAAATGTATTGGTCAAATGGAAACAAGTGGTAAATTTATTTGTAGACATCAGAAGAATGTGATAGTTGTTGCAAGGAAAATGGGAGGGGACAAGAAAGGCCCACCAGCCACAACCACGAAGTTAGCAAGAAAAACAAGTTTTTAAACATTGAATTGCTCAAGGTCATCCAGCTAGTAAGTGATGGAGACTTTTTGAACCTGGGAAGTTCTGTTCTGGAGCTACATTCTTAATCACACACAATATTGCCTCTCAGTACCCATTCTGTACTGCTCAAGAAAGATGCCCAACCAAGAAACATGTAAAGCTAACTCTTCAATCAGAATGAAAATAATTATACATTGTCATAAAATCCACCTGAAAACAGAAAGACAATATAGCCTACAGAACGACTTACAAGCTGCCATCAAGGAGTAAGTCGTGATTGGGGTTCTGGAACTCAATAGTAACAAATCTCGAAATCCTTGAAGAGTAAAGACGTGATGTGTCTAAAGGAGTAAAGAAAATCTAGTGTATTGTGCTGCCAGGCCTGTGCTATCTTCAGGAAGACAGAGCCATTACCAAGATCACCCAAGCTCTCTTCCCATCACACAGGTAACAGCGTAACCACATGTTGTGGGGGCATCCTTTGATGAATACAGGGTAAAGTTTACGGAGACAACTGTTGTGTGTTTTCTTAGGGGACACATCCTGTGGCATGGTTGTAACAACACTGACGAGGCAATAATGTTTGTTTAATGATCCTGGAGTACTCCACTGGCCCCCTCATTCAGTTGCTGCTCAGAGAAAAAAGGGAAGTCCAAAGGTACTTATGACCTCATGGTTCAACTACAGCTGCAGGGTTCCCATATGGGCATAAAAAGAACCCAGATATATACCTGTCGTTTCAACCAAATGCTACGAATAAAAAAGACAAGGAAAGGAGAAACCATAAGAGAAGGAGAGACTAAAATATACAAATAGTGTTGACAGATAAAGGTTAGACTTACATTTATTCAGAAAAGAGAGGTTCCTAAGCACAAGTTTCTCCATTACTACTCTTTACAGGAGAGTAAACTGAAGATTGTACTAGGCAATTACATGGAAACTAACAAGGATAGGGTTAGTAGATGTGCCAACATGTCAGGCTGCTGATGAGTAACCAGAAAATAAAACATACAAAAAACCAAATGCACTACTAAAAACAGTCTGAAAAAACTGTAAAGACTAAGTCAGCACAGGATACTCTTTTATCAGAAAAATAATTTTTAATCCAATTACCTACAACTATATTAATCATGAGTTTTATAGGAAAAAGAAAATAGGTAAATCAAAATATTAAGAGTGGATATTCAAAGTACTAATAATAAAAATGGATTTTTTTCATTATGTTCTGTATTTTTCGAATTTGTACAAAATATAAACTTTCATAATAAAAGAACTTAATAAAAAGACTCCAGAAACAAATTGAAAAATATAATCAAATATCTGCAGAAGCCAAAAAAAAAACCCCAAAAAACTATAGCTTTTATTATTTAAAAAAAAAGCAAGAAAAATTAAACTGGATACCCCCCAAAGGAAATATATATGAATATATATATGTAATGTATATATGTGTGTGTGTATATATATATATATACCTGAAATATATTTATTCCTTTAAAAAAATCACATGTCACATTCACAGTGAGGTCTCCTCTGCCAATCAATCTCTTCAACCCCTAAAACCACTCATTCTCTGTTAATAGCCATGTTCTATGTCCTTCCTAAAAACAGAGAGGAAGAATGATACAATTAGTAGCTAATTTCTCATTGGAAACAACGAAAGCCGAAATACACTGAATTGAATATTCAAATGGCTTGAAAAAGGATAGGGTCAACCAAGAATTCTACAACCAAATAATCAAAACTGAAGGCAAAATAAAGACATCCCCAGATAAACAAAAAACTAACAGAACTTGTTGTAGCAGATGGTATTAATAGTACAAGGTATACTAAAGGATCTCCTTCAAGTTTTAAAGAAAATATATGAATATATGGGAAGAAATAAAGAGCACTGTTGATAGTAAATGTGTAGACAAATATAAGACTATAAGACTGATAAATGGATAAGCACAATGTGGTATAGACATATAATGGAATATTACTTGGCTGTAAAGAAGAAATCTTGTCATTTGCAGTGATGTAGACAGAGCTAGAGAGTATTACGCTAAGTGAAATCAGTGAGTCAAAGACAAAAATCATATGATTTCACTCATATGTGGAATTTAAGAAATAAAACAAACAAGCATAGGGAAAAGAAGAGAGAAAGAGAAAGAGACAAACCAAGAAAGAGACTCTGAAGTATAGAAAAAAACTGATGGGGGGGATGGAGGGGGGGATAGAGGAAACAGGTGATGGGGATTAAGGAGTGCACTTGTTTAAGGAGTGCACTTGTTAAGATGAGCACCAGATGATATATGGAAGTACTGAACCACTACATTGTACACCTGAAACTAATATGACACTGTATGTTACTTAACTGGAATTTAAATAAAAATTCTTAAAAAGAGTATACAACACACTGAAATATAGTTTTCCTTTCTTTTTCTAACTCCTTTCAAAAAACAAATCTATAGTTACAATTATTACACATATTATACATAATAATCATCATTATTATACACAACTAGGTTTATACATATAAAATAGACTATAAGTGGTGGTGGGAGGAGGAATGGAGCCACATAAGAACAAAAGTGTTGACCAACACTAGGGCAGAATTTGAAATCAATTTTGATAAGCTAAATTATACATTGTAATTTCTAGAGAAACCACTAATAAAATAACTTAAAAATGTATTTGTAAAATCAATAAAGAAATAAAATGCCATGCTTAAGATATTCTTTTAGTACAAAACAATTCTTAAAAGAGGAACAGGGAACAAAAAGACATGAAACATGGTATAAACAAACAAAATGGGAGATGTAATTCCAACCAAGTCAACAATTACATTAAATGTGAACACATTATAACCCAATCAAAAGGCACAGATTATTGGACTGTATGAAAAGGTGAAAGCCAACTATATCTGTTAGAAACACCTTCAGATTCAAAGAAAAATCCAGACTGAAAGTGAAAAGACAAAAAAACGATACTATGCCAAGAGTAACTATTTAACAAAGAAAAAAATGGTAATAATCCTATACACAGTCTTTCATAAAAAGAATAAGAATAAACTCTTCCCAACTCATTTTCTGAGGCCAAAGACATCACAAGAAAGAAATGTTAAAAGAAATGAAAAAGTCTATACACCAATAACTTCCATGAACGAAGATGTAAAAATCCTTAACAAAATGTTAGCAAACCAATTCAGCAACATATAAAAAGGTTTATAACATATAAACATGACCAACGGGGATTTATCCCAAGATTTTATTTTTAGTTCAACATCTGGAAATTGTTAATATAATATGCTCTATTAACAGATTTAAGGAAAAAGCCATAAGACCCTCTAAGTGGATAGAGAAAATAGACTTTACACAATCTAAAACCTACTCATGATCAAAAGTCTCAATAAACTAGGAAAAGAAAAGAATTTTCTCAATCTGATTAAGAACATAAATCACCTACAGCTAACATCACACCTATGGGTAAAAGACTGAATGCTTTTCTAAGTTCAGAAAAAGGCAAGGATATCCACTATCATCTCTTCTATTCAACAATGTACTGAACGTTCTAGCCAGTGTAAGAGTTAAGGAGGGACAGGTAGGGGAAGGGAGGAACACAGGGAAGGAGAGAGACAAAGATAAATTTAAAAGTTAGAAGGACACTTATCTTAACTCTCAGACTACACAGCCTCCCATGTAAAAAATCCTAAAGAATCTACCAAAAACAGCATTTCTTCTATTCTGTAATATTAAACCATTCTAATATGACTTAAGCAAGGCCACAGGACTCAAGATCAATACACAAAGAATAATTTTTATTTATATATATTAATAAAAATACAATTTCAAAACATTCTCTGTGTTATATCAAGAAAGAAAAAAAAGAAAACAAAAGAGTGGAAGACCTGTGCACTGCCAACAATAAAACCTTTATTGACCAGAGCCCCTCGTGGCTCAGTCAGTTAAGCCTTCAAGTCCTGATTTGGGCCCACATCATGACCTCAGAGTCCTGGGATTGAGCCTGACATTGGGTTCCTCCCTCAGCAGGGAGTCTCCTTGAGGACTTTCTCTCCCTCTTCTTCTGTCCCTCCCCCACTCATTTGTGCATGCTCTCTGTAGAATGACTCAGTCTAAGAAAAACCTTTGCTGACAAAAATTAAAGATCTAAATTAACTGAGAGAGATATCTTCATGGAATCAAAGACTCAATATTTTAAGACAGCTATGATAAATATATGTAAAAATTATATATATAATAAATAAAATAAACCTATAGAATTGCAGCAATTGCTATCAAAATCCTAGAAGCTCTTTTAGAAATTGACATGTATCCTAAAATTTACATGGAAATACAAAGGACCAAGAATAGTGAACATAACTTTGAAAAAGAGCAAACTTGAAAGACTTAAAATACCCAATTGCAAAACTTACTTGGATACAGCAATCAAAACACTGTGTTATCACCGTATGTTTAGATATTTTTTAAAAATGGAGAGGAATAGAAAGGCTAGATAGGAGTTTATGGTCTTGATTCTTGACAAAGTTGCAAAGTCAATTCATGGCGAAAACAGTTTTCTCAAAAACTGGGCTGAGACCACTAGATGTCCATGTGCAAAAAAAATTAAACAAAAAATAAAAACAAAAACTTGAGCCTTCCTGGCATACACAAAATATGCCTCGAAATGAATCCCAAGTCTAAATATAAGAGTTAAAATTATAAAATGTCTAGATGAAGACAAAGGGGAAAATCTCTGTGTCTTTGAGTTATACTAAGATTTGTTAGCTATCAGACCAAAAGCAACTAATAGTACCATCACAATACCTCTGTGCTTCAAAACTTCTGACAATGTACTGAACGTTCTAGCCAGTGTAATAGGTAAGGAGGGACAGGTAGGGGGAAGGGACATAATACCCAGACTGTATCTATATTTAAAAATATATAATTCAAGAGGAAGACAAACAGACACGGGCAAAACATTTGATTAGACATTTAATCAAAAATTATAACAACGGGTAATAAGCACAAGAAAAGATGCTTCACATCATTAGTCATGGGGCAAAGGTAAATTAAAACCCAAGAGATCCTACTTTACATTTCCTGGAACGGTCATGGTCAAGAAGAGTTCTAGTACCCAGTGTTGGTAAGAACATGAAGAAACCTGGACCTGCCTATGTTGGTCAGATGTGAAAGGCAAAAGCCTCTTTGTCCAACAGTGTGGCAATTCCTTTAAAAAGTTAAACTTAGAGGGCTGCCTGGGTGGCTCAGCTGGTTAAACGACTGCCTTCGGCTCAGGTCATGATCCTGGAGACCCAGAATCGAGCCCCACATCAGGCTCCCTGCTCGGCGGGAAACCTGCTTCTCCCTCTCTCACTCCCCCTGCTTGTGTTCCCTCTCTGGCTGTGTTTCTCTCTATCCAATAAATTAAAAAAAAAAAAAAAAGTTAAGCTTAGCAAATGACACAGCAATCCCTCTGTTAGGAATGTGTCTAGGAGACATGGAAATATACCCAACACAAACACTTATATACAAATGTTCACTGCAACATTATTTCTACCAGCTAAAATCTGAAAACAATCCAGTGTCCATCCACTGGTAAGTGGGTTAAAAAACAAAACAAAACTGCAGTGTATTTGTGCAATGGAATACTGTACTAAAAAGGAACATGTTACTCATGCATACAACATGGATAAACCTCAAAACCATTATGCCAGACAAGACGACATATTTGTATGATTACATGTTTAAGAAACATCTACAAGAGAAAAATGTATGCAGATGCAAAGAGACCAGCGGTTGCCTGGAGTCAGGAGTAGAAGCAAGGACTGGACTGACCACAGATGGGCACAGGAAATTTTGGAGGGTGATAAAATGTTCTAAGACTGTATTGTTGTGATAGTTGCACAATCATATACATTTCCTAAAAATCACTGCACTGTGAAAAACATGCATGTGAACGAAGAGAGCACATTAAAAATGAGGGAGGCAATGAATTCAAAACAGCTTTTCAGCTTTTAATTTACCAAGACTGAAAGCTACCAGCTAAAATGAAATGATTCTAAGCTAAGAACCAAAGGAGCAATTAAAGATTCTGAACAATTTGTGACTAAAGGGACCAGTACTCCCCACCCAGAATGTACCACAACTAGGACTCAGTACGAGGCACCTCCTTTTTAAGTTCAAGGGTGCAATCTTTTCCTGCTAACAAAAATACAGACATGGTAAAATGGGCACATGAAGCATAAAGATCACTGGGAATATATAATTCACCAGGTAACATCCACCTGACTATATACAGAATTCAGTAACTATACAGTAACAAAGCACTGTACAGGGATTTTAACATTATAGGTATTTTTTTTTAACTGAAAGACCCAGAATGAACCATAGCAACACCTGTATCAGAATCTGAATTTGTCCAACCTACTTTAAAAGGCAGTTCATGGTCGGGGAGCAGTTCCAGAGAACAAACAAACAAAAAAGTAAAGATCTTATTTGTAATTACAAAAGCAAAGCAAACTCCAGATAATTTGGCATGAACTTACATCTACGTTCTCTAATGCTGACTGATAGAGAAAGCCCTCCTGGCATTTTGTCCATCACAAAAACTATTGTGTGATATTTATTTAAATATTGTGTGATATTGATTGAAATATTGTGTGATATTGATTGAAATTCTGATAATTTGGCATTAACTTACATCTATGTTCTCTAATGCTGACTGATAGAGAAAGCCCTCCTGGCATTTTGTCCATCACGAAAACTATTGTGTGATATTTATTGAAATATTGTGTGATATTGATTGAAAAACTATTGTGTGATATTGATTGAAATTCTGTAGCAGAAAGGTTTGATCTGAAGAGGGGGAAATGCTCACCTTTTCCTGAATTAAATTAACATTCAAGTCAAATACGTATCCTTGACAGCCAGGTGAAATCTGTCTGTCAATGGTGTCATTACGGTATGGTCAGATTAATAAAAACATTTTCGACGTTTCAGTCATCACATCAGAAGGTGGGCTCGTGTCCAGGAAAGAGAAAGGACTAGTTTGGAACCTGAGTTGACCACAGAAAATCAGAGGTTAATTCCTCCTTTATTCTTTGAAAATGAATAGCATTTGTTTTGCAGCTTCTAATTAATAAGACAAATGTGAGACTATTTCTAGGGGTTGACAAAGAAATGTGTTTTGTTAATGCTTTCCCCCCAGCTCCCACCCTAAGAACAAAGGTGAAAATGAGTAACAAGGCCATCATGCCGTTGTAGGACTGATGTATTTCAGAAGCAGGACTCCTTCCACAAAGTTATTAAAGTTCTTGGAAGCACGGCTACTAGGAAAACAAATGTCAAAAGAACTCATGTTGTCTATCGTTTCTCAAACCCGCTGCTATTTCAGATTGCACCTGAGCGAAGCAGTCTAGTTCAGAATCCATGGGCATACCCACAGGTGATAAAAACTTGATTCCAAACTTTAGTGAATCTGAAAAGGAGACTAGTGATTTTATAACAATAATAGTCTATAAAGAAGTAGCATCCCCAGGTCATATTTTAGGGAGATGCTAGGTAGGCTTAACAGTTCCCTAAAATTATTAAAGCTACCGATGTCCGGTGCTTTCTTCTCTAAGGTAGAAAATGAGGAGGAGAACAGATAGGACCAAGGTTACAAGTGTGAAGAACAACAAAAATAGGAGAAGTAATAATCAACAAATATTCAGTGATCGACACTGGAGCTGAAGAGAGAAAAATGTTGCATGAACTGTCACTGAATCCTCACAAGAGTTGGAGGGAGGCAGCCTAAGGTGTCAGAGAATTACTTTCTCTCAGTTCTAATAGGATATAAGCTCTTCATGGGTGAAAAGCCAGATTCCCCTCTGCTTCTCTTTGAAATGTACCTGAATTCATTGAACCAAAGGGATGATAGAGAGTTCCGTGACCAAACAACTTCCTATAAATTTATACATGTTGGGCGCCTGGGTGGCTCAGTGGGTTAAAGCCTCTGCCTTCAGCTCAGGCCATGATATCAGGGTCCTGGAATGGAGGCGCACATCAGGTGCCTGCTCAGCAGGGAGCCTGCTTCCTCCTCTCTCTGCCTGCCTCTCTGCCTACTTGTGATCTCTCTCTCTTTCTCTCAAATAAATAAATAAATAAAATCTTTAAAAAAAATTTACACATGTTAAAGATGACCTCTAAAGCACCTGCTCAGCAGGGAGCCTGCTTCCTCCTCTCTCTGCCTGCCTCTCTGCCTACTTGTGATCTCTCTCTCCCTCTCTCTCAAATAAATAAATAAATAAATAAATAAATAAATAAATAAATAAATAAAATCTTTAAAAAAATTTACACATGTTAAAGATGACCTCTAAAGCGGTAAAAATAGTAATTATTCTTCTAGGTACCTTAATTTCCAGATGAATTCATCTGAGGTTCAGATTATAGGAGCTTGCTAAAATCACAGTCGTCAGAGACACCCCTCCCCGAGGCTGTTGCTGTTCCCCCGCACCACCACCCCAAGCCATCAGCTCACAACGCAGAGAAGAAAACTCTGTGCCATTCCTCCAGTTTCTAGCTGCTCTACACAGCTGCCTCCACACAAGGAGGCTTTGGAATCTATGTCAGTATTTGATTTCTAGGACCAGACATGAACCCCCAAACTGCACATCAGACTGCAACAAATTTCTTCTTAAACTCATCATGATGCCGCAAAAGATCAAGGTTATAAACTTCCAGTTTTTCAGGACAATGGTGAGAACTGAATGACATCACAAGACACAGCACCAATTATAAGAGATTCATAATTCACCATTAATTCAGATTCAAATACTGAATCTGTTTTTTAATAATGAATTAATTCACTCATCTGTAATGCTTGACATCTGATAAGGGAAGATGATGAAAAGAAGTTGAGCATCCAGGAAAGATAAAAACACAGCTACACCATATGGGAGGACAAGAAAAGAGAGAGAGAGAAGACTATGTAAGGCCTGGGTAATCGCTTAGAATATGCACAGGGAACCAAATAATGGGACTCAAAGGTTGGCCAGTCCATCGGGAAGAGACCCTCCTGATCCCAGAACTCTGTTGAGTTGGAGCCTACCACTGATGACTGCATCAGTTGCCTCTCAGTGACATTCTCCCTTCTGGTAACCAACCGTTCTATCTTTCTAATTCATTAGTGCACCAGAATGCTGGCTTTCTGTTTCATTTGTATATCACTAAATTGCTCACAAGCGGTATTCTAGCTCCAGTCTATATAGTTAACCAACGACTGACACAGAATGGCAAAGATCATGGTTTGGCAAAAACATGACAGTTCATTCTGTAAATGATTTACTATCCCTCAGTTGCATGATTAGCTCTAGGTTTTCATTCTGGGGTGTCTTTTTGTCTTCTTTTGTTTTTGGACTGCAGGAGTGGTGGTTCATTGGTATTAAAGGCATAGCCAAAATAGCTGAATTATCATGAAAGCCTTCATTGTTAGACCACGGAATATCCTCAATTATTTTAAATATTGCACTTTCTTATCAAGGCCCAGTAAACAATTAGAAACTTCAGACAACATGGACTAATTTATTAACAAGAAGAGCTCTGATGGGGAAAATAATGAATATCAAGGTCAAATTTATCAATAGACCCTTAACTTTTAAACTTAATTCTCTTTCCTCTTCCCATGTGTTCAGAAAATACAAATTTGGGATTTGGAAACACAGTAATTCAAAAATGTTACTCGCCTGGTTAAGACTCCATGCCCTAACTGTACTGACTACAGCTCCAATTTGGGCCAACACTGGCTTCCCAAAAGTCCCACATGACGAACCCAGGTGAACAGACAGAAAGAGCAGCAGAAGGATGAGAGGACTGCTATCTTTATTCTAACTAAAAATCCTGCCTATTGTTTTCTTTTTAAACTGTCACTGCCATGTTTAAGTTATAATTGCATCTTCTCAATGAGAACTGTGCCTTATTATTGGAATTGGCAGAGGGCCTTGACATTTGAGTCACCATTTCATTATGCCTATTCCTTACCCTGGTATACAAATTAAACAGAAATATAAGCCAGATAGGGGAAAAAATCTGAAACCATCCCTTTCAACTGAATTAATTTTTCTCAAATCTACAAAATAGAGCAATTAGCATGGGTAATAATATGTTCCACCTCAGGCAAATTTTCAAAAATATTAACTTCAACTTCAGAGGCCATAACTGCTCACACCTACCTAGCCAAACACTTCACTTCTGTAAAACAGAACCGACAGCTTTAATATTCTCTAAATCATAAAGACAGAACAATTCCTCTTTTATATCAACTGCAATTATGGGCAAAAACACACATTTAACAGCTTTCCTCTTCTAAACAGCTTCAAAAGAGGGTAGCAATCACTGCACATATAAATATATATAAAATACACACATGTGAAAAATATTATTTAAAAGTTCTGTAATCACATAGAAGAAATGACAATTCATCCAGACTAAAATAACCAAATGTGCCTAGCTGGAATTTCAGGATTATCCATGGATGTTTTGAAATCACCAAACATAAATGGTGAAAAATGATAAATCACAGGACCCAGTCATCCTGAACAAAGAGGCATCATTCCCTAGTCCCCAAGTGTTTTGTTGAAAATTTTTCCACTGAATTTCAAAATGATAAAAATCAGTTGTAACACGCATGCTAAATAAAATCCTCAAAAATGTCTTTGGCTCTGCTGCAAGAGGCTATTCTCTTGTTTACTTATGATGGCAGGTGCTCCAGAAAATGGGATTTTTCATTCATTCATTTTAATCATCTCTACAAGTCTTCCTTTAGCCCAGAGCAGCCTGTTCATTTCTAAAAGCCAATGGTTTTCCCCAAAATGCTTGGGAACAAGCTGAGTCACCCAAAGGAACCTTATTGTCCTCAATACGAAATACTGGATGGCTCTCCAAGAAGCTGAACTCACACACATGCATATGCCTACTCCAGAACAGTATTACTTTTATTATTTATTAGTATATTTAAAATAGTAAGGACTACCTTTTCCTTACATTTTCTTATTTTGATGTTGATTTCCCCTAAAAAAAAAACTTACCTGAAAGAACATATTTGTGTAAATGAATTTAAGACTCATCTTTTAGCTTTCTGTTTCTTTAGAATTTATAGCCCAGACTTTCCAAAAAGGGGATTTAAAGAAATGTGCAATAATTCCTAGTGTTCACCATGTCCTCCAAGCAGTGAGCATGTTCTAAAGGAAGGATTCTGTTTAAATACTAAACTCTATTTAAAAAACAAATCTTGAGATCGTCCCTTAATTTTCCAACTTTTAGAAAATCCATTCTTTTGCAAACGGAGACAAAAATAGAATATAAACCAGATGTTCCTAGATTATGAAATCTACAGTAGAGCACATTCCAAGTGGAGCTAGGTTTTCACCTCCATTTATTTTAGGAAAAGGCAAGCGGGCCCCATGATGTGGGGATTGAGGCTTATCATTTGTCTTCTTGGGTTGACTTCAGTCAGTGGAAATAGTCATGGATTTACAGTATGAGGTTTTTAGGGAGTCCTATCATTTATGTAATTACTATGGCTGGTATTAATAAGTGTCTTCTTTTTATATGCTGAAATAAATTAATGGAAGAGGCAGACACTATGCAAAATGGCTGGGAAGAAGGCCAAATCTTTTTACATATATCCAGGCACTAGTGATTTCCGAAATGGCACTTTAAGCTCTCTTGCCTAAATAATTACCAGGACAGCCAGCCAGCATGTAATTATCAAAATAATTATGCACTCTTCCAGTTCCCATCACCCAGCTCCAGCCCGTGGCCACTTACCTTATCTTTGTTTTCGGTGCCAGAAGCCTCGGGCCTGGTCCTGATCACGAAGGGGGTAGACAGGCGCAGCAGGACCCTCTCGAAGGCAGCATGAACCCTTGGAGACACGATCTCGAAGCAGTCCTGGAACTTGAGCACTTTGTGAGTATCACACCGCAGCTGTTTACGCAAGCCTTCCCCCAGCTGAAGGACCGACATGTGGGGATCAAACATCAGGTGGAACGGGAAAGCTCTGCAGAAGGTGTTAATGCTGATTCTGAGGTCCGCGGGAACTTGGGAGGAGCCCTGGAGAAGGTTCTTCGTGCTGTTGGTGTTTTCACATTCTTTGATAAGGAAGGTAAGACAGCTACAGTTGCTGGGGTTCGAAGCATCAGAGCCCAGCTTCTCAGCGGCAACCTGCTCCACGGCTACGTCCAGCCGGTAGATCTTCTTGGCCGCGGCCTTAATCATCCCCAGCATGGCAAACCCCACAGTATGGTGAGGGTGGAAATAGTGGAGCATCAGAGCCCCATCAGGGAGCTCTTTGCAGAGGAATGATGGCGATTCCACAGTGGCCTGTTTTCCGAAAGAAGTTCTAATGTGTTCCAACAAAGCATCAAAGCCATTAAAAAAATCCTGCAAGGTGCCGCCCACAGCTCGAAGGACTCTCTCATTCTCATCGAAGCATATATTAAAGAACTCCTCACCAAATCTTTCTTGGATTTCCTCAAACTTTAAACCTGGAGGTAAACGAGAAGGAGATGTTACGGAAGTATGATACAGTAATCGAATTTGTAGCTTTTTTCATGCTTATCAAATGAGGTAACAAGTGAGTGAAGCAAGATAGGTATTTCCCTTGGGCCCACAAACTTCCAAAGAGATAAATTCATTTTGAATTAGAAAAAGGATGGGGCGCCTGGGTGGCTCAGTTGATTGACTGCCTTCGGCTCAGGTCATGATCCCAGAGACCGGGGATCGAACCCCACATCGGGCTCCCTGTTCAGCAGGAAGCCTGCTTCTCCCTCTCTCACTCCCCCTGCTTCCCTCTCTGGCTGTGTTTCTCTCTGTCAAATAAATAAAATCTTAAAAAAAAAAAAAAAAGGAAATTTCAGTTCATCTTCTGGAGGCTTCTAAGATGTTAAGGAGCATAAACTTCTTTTAGTATTTTTATTTGTTTTTAAATAGTCTTATTTTTTTTAGAGCAGTTATAGATTAACAGCAAAACTGAGCAAAAAGTATGGATATTTTCCATAGAACCCTCTCCACACAAACACACAACTTCCCCCTCACCTCACTATTAGTCCTGGACTACTGTGGTTACAAACATTAAACCTACAATGACACAGTATCATCTTCCAGGGTCTGGAGTTTACATTAGGGTTTGCTCTTGGTGGCATATATCCTGGGGTTTGGACCAATATGTAATGATACCCATCCACCACAAGAGCACTATACAAAGTAGTTTTGTTGCTCTAGAAATCCTATATGGTCTGCCTATTCACGCCTCCCTCCTCTCAATCCGTATATCAGAAACTTTCCAAATGTTGCCAATCTAGCTGCTCACCTTTCTCTTCAGTACCCTAGTACATTTGCTGTAAACAGCACAAGTAAGATCATCTTCATAATTTCCCTCTCTGTTAAAGCAACTTTTTAGAAGCAACATTGACTCTCTGTTGCGCCCATCCACTATTACTCTCTCACTTATGAAAATTCATCTCTTAAGTAGGAAGTATCATCCAGGGAGGGAATTTATGGTACCTAAATGGGGAAAGGCATCAGGGTGTCTAGTGGCAACAGAAGGAATTAAGTGCAGGAGAGACCAAACAAGGAACTAAAAATGGCAGGACTGTGGGCTGATTTGCACTCTTTCACCCGCAAAAATGAGAGTAGCCAAGAGTAGGGGAGGAATCTCACCAGAAAGAGTTAAAAGACTTTGTTTTCTCAGTTCATACTTCCACGTGCCATGGCAAGAGGAACGCTATGTTATAGCAATAGAATTAGAACAAAACACACACACACACACACACACACACACAATGCATGATGTAGAAATGAGAGCCAGTCACATGTGATGTACTTAGATCCACCCTTAAGAATGATCTGAGGAAATACATGGAGGGAACTTATGGTCCAAAGAAGAAGAATACGATGCATATAAGAGAGTTGAGTAGTAGGCTAAAGGAATCTTCCATAGTCATGCTACTGCTTCTGCTTTTACTTTGGCTGCAATCAACACATGCAAGTTTACCTATTCATATTTTCTTGCCTCGTCTACTACATCTTATAAGGAACTCCTGAAGCTAAGGCAGGACTGGGAAAAGACAGAGGTCCCCTTGCTAGTGTCTTGTTCAAGCGCAGAAAAGTCTGGGTTGTCTATGGCTTGGTCTGCTGTTCCCGCCTTTGTCGCCCCCCTGAGGCTGCTCCCCACAGAACCAAGGGAATAGAATAGTCAACAATACCATTTGAAAAACAGAACACATCAAATATTTTTTGAGAGAGTATAAACATTGTGATGGCCAAGTGAAGAAGTCAGTTTGACAAAAAAGTTCTTAAAAGCAATGGGAAGTGAAAAGCAGTAGAAAATCTGAGAAAGATTTCTTTTATTAAGAAGAATTTCAAGGATTCGGAAGATGGCAGAAGGCCAGGTGACCCCATTTCGGGGAGTCAATTTCTGAACCCAGAAATGAGTTCAATTCCTGAAAAAACACTACAGGAACACTGTGAGCACCCATGAAATGAGCCTGAAATGTGATATTTCACACTTCTGGATCACTGCGGGGGACAAGGAACATCGGCAAAGAGGTAGAGTGGATTGAGAGCGATCGGAGGGATAGCCAAAGACAAGGGGCGTGGGGAGAGGAAACCCGCAGAGGCGACCCATTGGAAGGCAATACCCCAGCACGAAAGTGCTCTGTGTTTGGGGAACAACAGCAGATTACAGTCTGATTCAAAGAAAACAGAAACGGAGTGCCTGAGGGGCAGCTGGGGAAACGGGGATCGGCAGAGAGAAAGTACTCCCGGAGCCATGCGAGGGAACCCAGCAGAACCAGCAGAGCAGAGTCCATTTTTCCAACGCTTTTTTCCTTTTTTTTTTTTTTTTTTCTTTCCTCCGCTGCTTTTCTCTGCCACTTCTCTCCACCGCATGGGCCAGGCACCCCCAGGGAAGGCGATTTTGCAGACTTGCGTGGTACGTGCAGGGCCACGGGACCTCAGTCCCTCCTGCGTGGGGGTCACCACAGACTCCCAGGGCACAGACATGGTCGCATGACCCAGAATCAGTTGCGGTTTCCATGGCGCGGGAGCGAAACGACAAGCGGGGGTTTTGGACAGGAGTCAAAACAGCGGCTGCGCCCACCCGGCTGTGACAGGCGGCCAAGGGAGAGGATACAGGGAGAGGCTGTGGGCACCTCCCCCCATCATCCAGAGAATTGCTAATTAGGGGCTCTCTCTGGGAAGGAGGTCTGGGCGCAGACATCTTGTTCCGACCTGACTTCATCAACAGCTGCAAAAGGCGGTAAAAGAAAAACCCCCCACCCCTAAGAACTGAACCCTGACAACCTGGTTACAATAGACTCCAGTCCCTAGGAAGGGGGCGGAGAGACGCAGCCCAGGTAGAAGGGACTGAAAAACAGCCTGGCAGGCCCCGCCCCCAGAAGGCAAGCCAGAAACACAAGAGGACAGCACCCAAACTGTAAAAACCCCAACATCGGGGGGAAAGGCAATTTATTAAACTCCTGGTACTGCCCCCTAAGCTGTATGCTTTATTGATACAGTTTTTCACCTTATTTGCTTTTTTAACTTTTTCTATTTTGACTTTTAAAGTTTCTACATTAAACTTAAAAATTCATTCTCACGGTTTTTGTTTTTAATACTTAACCCACTTTTTATTACAATGAGATACTTATTACAACACTCCATAACAATTTTTTACCTTGAATTTTTTTCAAACACATACCAGTGTTTTCTGTTGTTGTTGCCTCTCATTTACTTGTTTATCTGTTTTTTCCCTTTCTTCTCTCTTCTTTCCTTATTTTTTCTTTTACATATACATATAGTTATAAGCTTCAAGGTAATCCTACATCCCTATTCAATACTACCCCTATATACAACCATTTCTAATCTCCCTATATCTTTATAAAGTAGACTCCTCCAAAATAATAACAAGACAAACTCGGGAGGATCTGAGATACTTTCCTTGCCCCCCAGGAGTGTCTGCCCTCACCTTCTCACCCTAGTGTATCAGTGTTTCTGTGTAATTGTTTTTGCCTTTGTATCATATAAATACTGGTCCTCGGGGTCATTCAGGTTGGGCTTAGCTTACTGATCTCTTCATTTACTCTTGATGGCCTAGTCCTTACCCTGTAGTAGTTTTAATTTTTTTTTAAAGATTTTATTTATTTGACAGAGAGAAACACAGCCAGAGAGGGAACACAAGCAGGGGGAGTGGGAGAGGGAGAAGCAGGCTTTCTGCCGAGCAGGGAGCCCGATGTGGGACTCAGTCCCGGGTCTCCGGGATCATGACCTGGGCCAAAAGCAGTCACTTAACCAAGTGAGCCACCAGGGCACCCACCCTGTGGTAGTTTTGTACCATATAAATCCTACCACTGGGCCCCACTCTGGCAGGGGTTTCTTTTCTTGCTTCCGTTCTCCCTTTCTCTTTTTTCTTTCTTCTCCCTTTTTGGTGTGAATTCTGATTGCTCTAAAACCTTCCAGCAACCAATTCACCTGGATAGTGGCTGATATATTTAGCTATAACCTCTTCAACCACTCCTTGCCACAATGACTCAGAGGGGAACAACCAACAGAAGAAGAACCCTGAGACTGCAACCCTGGTCACAGAATTACTGGAAATGAACATAAACAATATGACAGAAATGGAATTCAGGGCAGCAACCATCCAAGCAATGGCTAATTTGGAAAAGAACATTAGTCTCAAAATGGAAGCCATAATAACAGAAGTGAAAGCAGAGGTTAGAAAGGCTATTAATGAGATGCAATCTAATTTAAATATGCTAACAGCTGGAGTAAATGAAGCTGAAGATCATATCAGTGATTTAGAAGACAGATGGATTAAGGAGGAGGAGCAAGAGAAGTCTTGGAGCAAACAGCTAAAATCCCATGAAAACAGAATAAGGGAAATAAATGATGCCATGAAACGCTCCAATATCAGAATTACTGGAATCCCCAAAGGAGTTGAGAGAGAAAGAAGCCTAGAAGATATAATTGAACAAATCATGGATGAAAATTTCCCTAATCTGGGGAAGGAAACTAATGTTCATGTCCTAGAGGCAGAGAGGACACCCCCCCCCCAAGATCAATGAGGTCAGAAATACCTCCAGGCACATAATTGTGAAATTCGTGAATCATAAAACCAAAGAATGGCAGCTAAGGGGAAGCGATCCCTGACCTATAGAGGGAGGACCATCAGAATAACGTCAGTTCTTTCCACAGAAACCTGGCAAGCCAGAAAGGGCTGTCAAGACATATTCAGGAAATTACATGACAAAAATATGCAACCAAGGATAATGTACCCAGCAAGGTTGACTTTCAGAATGGAAGGAGAAATGGAGAGCTTCCAGGACCGCCAAAGTCTAAAAGATTATGCAACCACCAAGCCAGCACTACAAGAAATACTAATAGGGGTTCTATAAAAGAGAAATGAACACAAGAGTGACACAGAACAGAAATTTACACAGGTAATCTATAGAAATATGAACTTCACAGGCAACATGATGGCAATACAAACGTATCTATCAATAATCACTCTCAATGTGAATGGCCTAAATGCTCCACAAAAAGGCACAGGGTTGCAGACTGGATAAAACAACAGGACCCGTCCATATGCTGTTTACAAGAGACACATTTTGAATCTAAAGACACTTCCAGATTGAAAGTGAGGGGATGGAGGACCATCTTTCATGCCAACGGACCCCAAAAGAAAGCCAGGGTAGCGATTCTCATATCAGACAAATTGGATTTCAATCTAAAGACTGTAGTCAGAGACACAGAAGGACACTACATCATTCTCAAAGGGTCTATACACCAAGAAGATCTAACAATTGTAAATATTTATGCCCCCAACATGGGAGCAGCCAACTACATAAGCCAACTGTTAAGCAAAATAAAGAATCATATTGATACAAATACATTCATTGTAGAAGATCTTAACACACCACTCTCAGCAATGGAAAGATCATCTAAACAGAAAATCAACAAAGAAACAAGAGCCTTGATGACACATTGGACCAGATAGATCTCATAGATACATTCAGAACATTCTACCCTAAAACAGCAGAATACTCATTCTTCTTGAGTGCACATGGAACTTTCTCCAGAATAGACCACATAGTAGGTCACAAATCAGGACTCAACCGATACCAGAAGATTGAGATTATTCCCTGCATATTCTCTGACCACGATCCCATGAAACTGGAACTCAACCACCCTAAAAAGTTCAGAAGAGGGGCGCCTGGGTGGCTCAGTTGGTTAAGCGACTGCCTTTGGCTCAGGTCATGATCGCAGAGTGCCAGGATCGAGCCCCACATCGGGCTGCCTGCTCGGCAGGAAGCCTGCTTCTCTCTCTCTCTTGTGTTCCCTCTCTGGCTGTGTTTGTCTCTGTCAAATTAATAAAATCTTTAAAAAAAAAAAAGTTCAGAAGAAAATCAAACACTTGGAAGCTAAAGACAATCCTACTCAAGAATCTGTGGATCAACCAGGAAATCAAAGAAGAACTGAAACACTTCATACAAACCAATTAGAATGAAGATACATCGATCCAAAACCTATGGGATATAGCAAAGGCAGTCCTAAGGGGGAAATTCATAGCCATGCCAGCCTCAATCAAAAAAATTGAAAAATCCCAAATACATCAACTCTCAATACACCTTAAAGAATTGGAAAAATCAAAAAAAAAATTAAACCAACCCCCCCCACGAAACAGGAAATAATTAGGATTAGAGCAGAGATGAATGAATCAGAAACTAGAGATACAATAGAATACATCAACGAAACTAGAAGCTGGTTCTTTGAAAGAATCAATAAGATTGATAAACCATTGGCCAAACTAATCCAAAAGAAAAGGGAGAAGACCCAAATTAATAAAATCATGAATGAAAGGGAAGAGATCACGACTAAAACCAAGGAAATAGAAACAATCATCAGAAACTACTATCAACAATTATATGCCAATAAGTTTAACAATCTAGAAGAGATGGATACATTACTAGAAACCTATAAACTACCAAGACTGAAACAGGAAGACATTGACAATTTGAATAGACCCATTTCTAGTAACGAGATTGAAGCAGTGATCAAAAACTTCCCCAAAAACAAGAGTCCAGGACCAGATGGATTCCCTGGGAAATTCTACCAAACATTCAAAGAAGAAATAACACCTATTCTCCTGAAGCTCCTTCAAAAAATAGAAATGGAAGGAAAACTTCCAGACTCTGTCTATGAAGCCAGTATCACTCTAATCCCCAAACGAGACAAAGACCCCATCAAAACGGAGAACTTCAGATCAATATCTTTGATGAATATGGAAGCCAAGATTCTCAACAATATCCTTGTCAACAGGATCCAACAATACATTAAAAAGATTATCCACCATGACCAAGTGGGATTTATCTCAGGGATGCAAGGGTGGTTCAACACTCACAAAACAATCAATGTGATAGAACAAATCAATAAGAGAAGAGAGAAGAACCACATGGTACTCTCAATTGATGCAGAAAAGGCATTCGACAAAATAGAACATCTGTTCCTGATCAAAACTCTTCACAGGATAGGGATAGAGGGAACATTTCTCAACCTCCTAAAATCTATCTATGAAAAACCCACAGCGAATATCATCCTCAACGGGGAAAAACTGACAGCCTTTCCTCTGAGATCAGGAACAAGACAAGGATGCCCACTCTCACCACTACTGTTCCACATAGTGTTAGACGTCCTAGCAACAGCAATCAGAAAACAGAAAGAAATAAAAGGTATCCAGCTTGGCAAAGAGGAAGTCAAACTCTCACTCTTTGCAGATGACATGATACTCTATGTGGAGAACCCAAAAGACTCTACCCCCAAACTACTAGAACTCATACAACAATTTGTTAATGTGGCAGGATACAAAAGCAATGCACAAAAATCAGCTGCATTCTTATACACTAACAATGAAAATATAGAGAGGGAAATCAGAGAATCGATTCCATTTACTATAGCACCAAAAACCATAAGATAATTAGGAATAAACCTAACCAAAGTCGTCAAGGATCTGTACTGGAGGAACTACAGAACACTCATGAAAGAAATGGAAGAAGACACAAAAAGATGGAAGACCATTCCATGCTCATGGATCAGAAGAATAAACATTGTCAAAATGTCTATTCTGCCCAGAGCAATCTATACTTTCAATGCCATTCCGATCAAAATTCCACCAACATTCTTCAAACGGTTGGAACAAACAATCCTAAAATTTATATGGAACCAAAAAAAGACCCCGAATTGCTAAGGAATTGTTGAAGAAGAAAAACAAAGCTGGGGGCATCTCGTTACCTGACTTCAGGCTTTATTACAAAGCTGTGATTACCAAGACAGCATGGTACTGGCACAAAAACAGAGAAATACACCAATGGAACAGAGTAGAGAGTCCAGATATGCACCCACAAATCTATGGTCAAATCATCTTCGACAAAGCAGGAAAAATATCCAGTGGAAAAAAGACAGTCTCTTCAATAAATGGTGCTGAGAAAATTGGACAGCTACATATAGAAGAATGAAACTAGACCATTCTCTTACACCACATACAAAGGCAAACTCGAAATGGATGAAGGACCTCAACGTGAGGCAGGAATCCATCAAAATCCTGGAAAGAACATAGGCAGTAACCTCTTTGACATCGGCCACAGCAACTTCTTTCAAGACGCGTCTCCAAAGGCAAAGCAGACAAAAGCGAAAATGAACTTCTGGGACTTCATCAAAATAAAAAGCTTCTGTACAGCAAAGGAAACAGTTAACAAAAGAAAGAGGCAACCCACAGAATGGGAGAGGGTATTTACAAATGACACTACAGACAAAGGGCTGATATCTAAGATCTATAAAGAACTATTCAATCTCAAGATCCAAAAAGAAGATGAACACATAAAAAAATGGGCAAGAGACATGAAGAGGTACTTCTCCATAGAAGATATACAAATGACTAACAGACACATGAAAAAATGTTCATCGTCACTAGCTATCAGGGAAATTCAAATCAAAACCACACTGAGATACCACCTTCCACCAGTCAGAATGACCAAAATTAACAAGTCAGGAAACAACAAGTGTTGGTGAGGCTGCGGAGAAAGGGGAACTCTCTTACACTGTTGGTGGGAATGCAAGTTGGTGCAGCCACTTTGGAAAACAGTGTGGAGGTTCCTTAAAAAATTAAAAATAGAGCTACCCTATGACCCTTCAATTGCGCTACTGGGTATTTACCCCAAAGATACAGATGTAGTGAAAAGAAGGGCCATATGTACCCCAATGTTCATTGCAGCAATGGCCACAATCGCCAAACTGTGGAAAGAGCCAAGGTGCCCTTCAACAGATGAATGGATAAAGAAGATGTGGTGCATATATATAATGGAATACTACGTCTCCATCAGAAAGGATGAATATCCAACTTTTGTAGCAACATGGACTGGATTGGAAGAGATTATGCTGAGTGAAAAAAGCCAAGTAGAAAAAGTCAAATATCACATGGTTTCACTTACTTGTGGTGCATAAGGGGTAATATAGAAGACAGTAGGAGAAGGAAAGGAAATGAGAAGTAGGGTAATTCAGGGAGAGAAACAAAACATGAGAGACTTTGGACACAGAAACAAACTGAGGGACTTGGAGGGAGGGTGTTGAGAGGATGGGAGAGCCTGGTGGTGGGTACTGAGGGTACCTATTGCATGGAGCACTGGGTGTGGGGCATGGGCAATGAATCTTGGAACACTGAAAAAATAAAATAAATTTAAAGAAAAAAAAAGAAGAAGAATTTCACATTAATTTTGGTTTCACAGATGTGACATGTAGGTCAATCTGAGGAAGTCACCCATCGGGATAAAAACATGACCACACATCTTAAGTGACTGCCCTTCAGCTGTGCTGAATTCACTAACAATAATGCCAGCCCAAACTGATAATAATGGCGTTCCTCTGTCCAGTTCTCCAGTATGGAAGGTAAGAAAGCGAGACAGATGACTCTCACTGCAATTTGGCTTCTGTTCCAACTGCTCTGATGAAACTACTTTTATAAATGCTTCAGCCAATATGTACTGCTCAATCTCTACCTTAGTTTACCTTGTTTGCTGTTTTTCTTTTAATTTGACTCTACTGACCATCTCATCATCCTAAATCACCCTTCTCTCTTGGCTTCTAAGACCATGCTCTCTTGGTTTGATGACTATCTGTCTGATAATTCCTTCACAAAAATGTCTTCATATGCCAACTCCCAGATCACCATCACTACAGAACTAAAAAGTCCTAATACAAATTAAATGGATATCCCTTCAAAGACAATGTTCTTGGTTGCTATTGAGTTTTTTCCGAATAAAAGCCTAATTAAAACTAAATTCCAAATAAATAAAGATTCCTGTAAGCTGACTATACTTGATGAACTACAGAATTCCATGTGCCACTAAAAATATTTCATAGATTGCTTCTATCCTTTGAAGCATTCAGTTATAAAAGGATCCGGAATCTTTATGCACAGAAAAGGAAAAGAGAATTTCTTCTACCTTGCTTTTTTCATAACACTGAAAATGTCCTCAGAGTTATTAAAGAACACAGATATAAACATAATACGGTAAGCTTATGTTCTATTTCCAATGCCAGAATCCGCCCCCCAAAATCATCTGGAAAATAACAAGTACATTCACCAGGGGCAAAAACGAAAAACTCCTTTCAATACTGCATTCCATCAGCCAGAAATCCTCACTGTCTTCCAAAGCACTTCTATACAGGGTTGTAAATTCTCCAGTGATGATACCAAGACATACAAGGATGCTTGAGTGACTTGTATCAACAAAGAAAAGCTGAAATACATTGAATATTACACTCAAATCCTATACGTGGCAATGCTATAAAATCACAATCTTTGATTAACTAACAAAGATTTTTGTTCTCACAATTACGAAACCGTACAAGAACACAGAAGAAGAAAAAACTTCTTCCAGTTGGAAACATGGAAAATCAGCAAAGAATCACTGTTACCATTGCAAATATGCTACAAATCAATAGCCAAGACATACATTTTAAATGCTGCAAATCCCCTACTTAGAGTAAATCACTTGAAATGTATTATACACTGCTCATCTTCTCATATCAGAAGACACTAGGACAGCTTGACATTTGGGTCTATAAGAATACATTCCTCTCAGGGCAAAACTTATTTAAATTACTGTTAATTCACCTCTTTAGAAAAATGAATAGCCTGATTGTGACATTCTTTGGCTGAAAATACTCTATTCATTGATAATATGGATCTTTTGTCCCTCTGCTGCTCTCCATTCAACTTCACACTGTGCACATCTTAAGGCCAAGGACGTCATCGCCTTTACGTCTGCATACCCCCCACTAATATAATGCCTGGCACATAGACACTAAGACTTCATTCACAGAGACTAAGCTGTCCTCCAAGTATTTGTTTGAAAAACATAATCAAGCTTTTAAAGCTACAGTTGTGCACATTTAAGGATACCTAGACAACTAGACACATTCTTCTCTGATATGAGACCCTACAGAAAATTAAATCACAGTGGGACGAGGCTGTAGCAGAGGCACATAGGAATGCCTATGAAGGTATGCAGACAAGAATGTCTGACTCTCTCCTCATAGAGATAATGTCTGAACGGAGACTTGAAGAAAAAGTAGGTGTTCGAAAACCCAACAATGAAAGAACTATCATATTAATGGATGGACACTAAGGGAACACAGATGAGCGAGAGAAAGAAGAGCTGTGCGTGATCAGGGAAGGGCAAACAGTAAGGGGGTAACATGCAGGGGACAGGAGTGAGGAGATGAGTTGTTAACTGATGAGCAATGTAGAGGCTGGACTTAAGGGTGCCAAGACCAGAGTCAAAGACACCAACCAGACAGACAGACACTGTAATGTCTTTAAAAGATTATATGGCCTGAGGGGCTCCTGGGTGGCTCAGAGGGTTAAGCCTCTGCCTTCAACCAGGTCATGATCTCAGGGTCCTGGGATTGAGGCCCACATCAGGCGGGTTCTCTGCTCGGTGGGGTGCCTGCTTCCCCCTCTTTCTCTGCCTATTTGTGATCTCTCTTTCTGTCAAATAATAAAATCTTAAAAAAAAAAAAAGATTACATGGCCTGAATTAGAGAAGTCCAGGTGAAAAGAGTGTTAAACAATAGTGCCGAACATTTTCACAAATCAATTTACACTTGAAAAAATTCTTATCAGGTAGGTATTTTTCATTGTCCTCATTTCACAAGTGAAAAATGTTAAGAAATTTTCCCAAGGTCTACTACCTACAACTGTAGGTAATAAAGGTAGGTCTCAAGGTGAAATATGTCTAATACTACATCATGTGAAATAAGCACAGTGTCAAAGGAGAAAACCATGTAGGTGGGGGTGGGAAATGCATACCCTGTTCAACGTTATATGATCAACGCCTAGCATTCTGTGTGACATTTAGTATGGGCTCAATAAATCTTAGCTAAATGTTGAAGGAATTAATGCATTGCTGAAGTCAACAGAAAGGAGTTACAAGGAGCGGTCAACAGTTATCAAATGCCACAACAATGGCAAGGAAGGTAAGGAGAGAAAACTGTAAATTGATCGGTCAGCACTTTAGGGACCTTTGACAGCAATTTCAGTGGAGGGGAAAAGGCAGAATATGGGGTGTACGGGATTAAGGAGTGTGGTAGGTCAAGAAATAGTATTCAGTGAATTAATATTAATGGGATGCTAGAATTACTTACCTCTAGACTTGGAAAATATCACCTTCATTGAGAACCAAGTAAACAGCAAGAGAAGGCATCAAAGATATAGCATTGACTAGGGTCCTGGATCCTTTATAGGGGAAGATCTATCAATAAAAGAGGGTTTTTAAGCCCAGAGACCATCCTTCTCACCCAACAAGAACATTGGTCTCCACCGACACAGGAAAGCTCCAGAACAAGAGGGGTGTCCCTAAGTGACAGAAAGTTTAACTGAGGAGAACACCTGCCAACCACACACTTTGTGAGTTGTAGACACCCTCTAATTATTTTTTAATTATTTAGACTTCATCGATCTCCTAAGTAATGTAACTGAAGCACAACTATATCTCAAGTCTAAACTATAAAGAGATTTCAACATATATTGGGAGATAATTATCTTTTTAGAGAAACAATTTTTTTCAGCTTTACTCAGCTATAAATGACACATACTACTGTATAACATTAAGATACACAGATTGTTCTTTTGCTACACTTATATATTCCAAAATAATTACCCTTGTGTTAGCTAACACCTCATTATGTCACCTAATTCCCAATTTTTTGTAGTGAGAACATTTACAATCTCTTTTAACAACCTTCAAGTATGTAATACATTCTTGTTAACAATAATCGCCTAGCTGTACAATCAATCACAAAAACTTACTCATCTTCTAACTAGAAGTTTGTACCCTCTGACTAACATCTCCCCAATTCCTCTACCTCCCAATCCCTGGTGACCACCATTCTTTGAGCCTGGTGTTTTTAGATTCTACATATGTAAGTGATAGCATATGTTATTCATCCAGAAACAATTCTTTTATCTAGCAAGCCCCTAAGGTTTTTGTCAGCTAGTTTAAAGACACTTCTATACAACTATTATTCTAGTATCATGCCAATCTACAAATAAATGACCGAAGTTGATCTCAGCCACCCAGAGGAGATTTAATGGTAAATATTATACATATAGGTCTAAATAATAAGCAAGGAGAAAGACTCTCAAGAAATCTGACTGCCCGAATTCTGATTTTCAAGAAAATTGTTTTCAATCGGATCTATCAATACAGTTTGAATCTCGATTGGAGTGATATAAAACCTTTGTAGTTTCAGAGTATTCTGTCCTTCAGTAAGGAAAAGTGTTGGCATAATAATGTAAAGAATCATCCTATCAACTTCGCTCTTGATCTATGAAGAGTTAAACAGTGCTTTTCTACTATTCTGGAGACATGTCATCCTCCTTTTACTGACTTTGTGGCATCTCTGTCCCCCTCCAAAAAAGAACGCAACTTATGTCAAGTGAACTAAAATTATTTAATGATTAGTTTTAAATTTTATGATATTAAAGAAAACAGGACATATATTCAGATTCTTAAAAAAGGGGGTTTTAATATCTTTGAGCTATCAAAGAATTTGCTAAGAATTACAACAGGGGAACCCTCTAACAGATTTAATATTAATTCTTGAATACTCAAAGGAAGAGGCCTTATCAGAAGCATATTAAGTGCTTTAGGGACAAAAGTATTTATGATGGTTAAGTCTCAAGTTTTTAATTTTGAGAATATGCTAAGATATGCTTTAAAATACGCATAGCATATAAATTTTAATAGTGGGAAACATCACACAATGGAGATGAAGCCAAATTGAATAGACTGGAATATGCTTTTCACTCAGAAACTAAATCTAAAAAGTAGAACATCATATGGAAATGACAAAATAGAGACAATTGGGTGTCGAATGTTGTATGATTGGAAATTTTTAACATGTAAAGCATGTAATTAATCTAAGGGGTTTTTTGTTTGTTTGTTTTGTTTTCTTAAAGATTTTATTTATTTGACAGAGAGAAACACAGCCAGAGAGGGAACACAAGCAGGGGGAGTGAGAGAGGGAGAAGCAGGCTTCCCACCGAGCAGGGAGCCCGATGTGGGACTTGATCCCGGGTCTCCAGAATCATGACCTGAGCCGAAGGCAGTCGCTTAACCAACCGAGCCACCCAGGTGCCCCTAATCTAAGTTTTAAAAAAAGGCAGAACATGGTAAAATTACACTCCAGTATTATTAGTTGCTACTCTTTCCTTTCAAATAGCAAAGCACATACCAAATAGCAGACAGTCCCTTGTATTATATCTATGTGCCTGTGATCCCTCTGTTAACTATAAACAGATTTAGTAGGACACCTCATGAAAAGTACAACCTCTAAATACAGTGTGATCTAGAATGAGAAAAAGAAACCGATGGAGAAAGAAACGTAACTAAACCAGAAATAGAAGAAATGCCCGCCTGAACTGTAGAAAATACTGAATTTAGAGATGGAAAGGCACTAGTTCCAGTCAAGACTGATAAATGCACTACACACACACACACACACACACACACACACACACACAGGATAATAACAGATTATCCGTAAATTTGTAATATAAATGTTACATAAAAGTTAATGAAACAGAGGCAAAGAATAACTATTGACTCCTACAAGATGCATTTTATCCATCATTTGGAACTAACCCATCTCAGTAAAATCCAGGAGCTGGGAGGCTTGAGGGAAATAGGGGAGGTGGTTTTAGTGAAGAAGTATCAGCATTCTAAAAGTCTCTTCTCAATGGAATTTGGGTGAGGAGAGATAAAATATAGTCTTTGGAGGAAAATAAGTAATAAAGTGTTTTAAAATCATTAAAAAATGTGGGTCTAATTTGAATAACAGCAGAAGAAAGATAACCAATAACTGGAAAGCAGAGTAGAATTTTCAAATTATGAAAGTAAAAAAATATATACATATGTTGATTCAACTTGACCAATACAGGGAAAAAATAAGGGGAAAGAAGATGCAAAATAAATAATCAGAAGTCAAGATGGAAAAAAGAAAATCAATCCAGGGGCACTTGGGTGGCTCAGTGGGTTAAGCGCCACCTTCAGCTTAGGTCATGATCCCAGGGTCCTGGGATAGAGCCCCATGCCAGGCTCCCTACTCAGTGGGAAGCCCGCTTCCCCCCTCTCACTGCCCCTGCTTGTGTTCCCTCTCTAGCTGTGCTTCTGTCAAATAAACAATTAAAATCAAGGAAGGAAGGAAGGAAGGAAGGAAGGAAGGAAGGAAGGAAGGAAGGAAGGGAGGAAGAAAGGAAGGGAGAGAGAGATAGAGAGAGAAGGAAAGGAAAGGAGAGGAGAGGAGAGGAGAGGAGAGGAGAGGAGAGGAGAGGAAAGGAAAGGAAAGGAAAGGAAAGGAAAGGAAAGGAAAGGAAAGGAAAGGAAAGGAAAGGAGGAAGAGAGATGGAGGGAGGGAGACAGACAGAGGGAGGGAGGGAAGGAGGGAGGAAGGAAGGGGAAAAAAAGAAAAGGAAAAGGAAAAGGAAAAGGGAAAGAAAAAAAGAAAAGAAAGAAAAAAAGAAAGAAAGAAAGAAAGAAAATCAAGCCAATTATGCATTTCTGTAAATGTAAACAAATCCCCCCATCCAATGGAAGGAACTCTTACTTCTCCCATAGAGGGGCACTTATAAGAAGTGATTTAAAAAATAAAAGGTGGATGGTAGGCAAAGAATTCCAAGAAACTACAAGCAAAGAGCAATATTAATATCAAACAAGATAGAATTAAAGTTAAAAATGTCAATCAAGATAAAGAGGGACTTTATATTATAAGAAGACCTCAGAGACACAGAGCTGCATAAGTCAATCAACAATGTAGCTAAATACACAAAGCAAAAAACAACTGATTGAAAAAGAATTGATTGCTTTTTATAGAGCAATAAATATGTTCTAAAATTGATTTAGCGATGGTTGTACAACTTTATGAATCTACTAAAAACCCTGAAGCATACACTTTAAATGGGTGAAATGTAAGGTATGTGGATTTTATTTCAGTAAAGCTTATGTAATTAAAAAATTAAAAATAAAAGAACTCTATACAATTATTTTTGGGAACGTTAATACATGTCTCTCAGGATCACATGGCTCTAATAGACAAAAAAGCAAAGTCATAGAGATATTAAATAAAAATGCATAAAACATAATAAACTTAATAAAAATAAAATTATACTGGAAAATTTGAATGTGCCTTTTTCAGAACCAAAATGATCAAAGATTAAAAAAACAAAGTCCTTCATTAACTGAATACATATTAACAATAAAAAGCAAAAACTAATAAAAATTCAAGTCAGAGAAAAAATGAAATTAAATAAGCAAAATTCAAACACGCCTATGTATATGTATCCAATGTATAAACTATGTAGTTACATATGCATACATGTATATGCATATGAAGAATTATAGATTCCTCAAATACTGGGCCAGAAAATTTCCATAATATATTATAAGTAAAGATTTTGCAGATCATCTTTTCTAATATAAATATTTACAAATATAAAAAGACCAAAAATCATATCTATTTAGAAGTTAAGCAATACATTCTTGAATTAAAGAGAAAAAACAAAATTGAAATTATAACTTCTAGAAATCAATGAAAAGACTACTTCATACAAATCCTGAGGCACAGCAAAAACCGTACTCTAAACAAGGATTATGTCATCAATGCATTCAGCAAAAAAAAAAACAAATAAAAACCTTCCAAACAGAGGGTTGCTGGAGGGGAGAAGGGTAGGTGGGATGGAGTGGCTGGGTGATGGACATTGGGGAGGGTATGTGCTATGGTGAGTGCTGTGAATTGTGTAAGTCCGATGATTCATAGTCCTGTGCCACTGAGGCAAATAATACATTCTATGTTAATAAATAAAGAAGTTTCCAAATTAAGAAAGCTCTGTTGAGCTTTTAAAAAATTTAAAGGTAAAAGTTGAAATTGAGAGGAAAAAAAACGCTAAATTAGGAATGAGAAAGATGATACAGGTACTTACTAAGAATAGAGCAATCAAAAAATCATAATGTTTTGCCATCAAATGTATAAATATAATGTTAAAGAGGAGAAGGAAAGGGAATGGGAAGTGGGGTAAATCGGGGAGGGAGATGAAACATGAGAGACTTTGGACTCAGAAACAAACTGAGGGTCTTGTGGGGGAGGGTGTGGGGGGGAAGGGCAAGCCTTGTGGTGGGTATTGAGGGCAAGTATTGCATGGAGCAGTGGGTGTGGGGCACACACAAGGAATCTTGGAACACTGAAAAATAAAATAATGTATAATAAAAAAATAGATAATTTTATGGCAAAATATGAAAGACCAAAATTCACCAAGAAACAGATAATCTGAGTTCTGCCTAGTCTCTAAAACAATTACTTAGAAAGCTTTTTAAATATTTGCAGGCCATAGGAAAAAAAAATTAAAACTACTCAACTATTTTTATTAAGACCACATAACTTTAATGCCAAAACTTGAGGTAGTATGCATCAACTACTTATGAGTGGTTGTTGAAACAGTAGCAAATAGACTCTATAAATTTATAGACTAATACATTCTGACCAAATAGTGTTTATATCAAGAATGAAAAAGTATGGGGCATCTGGCTGGTTCAGATGGGGGGAGCACATGACTCTCAATCTCGGGGCTGGGGTTCAAGACCTATGTTGAGTTCTGAGATTACTTGTTAAAAAATATTTTTTAAAAAGGTAGTTCAGGGGCGCCTGGGTGGCTCAGTTGGTTAAGCAACTGCCTTCGGCTCAGGTCATGATCCTGGAGACCCGGGATCAAGCCCCACATCGGGCTCCCTGCTCGGCGGGAAGCCTGCTTCTCCCTCTCTCACTCCCCCTGCTTGTGTTCCCTCTCTGGCTGTGTTTCTCTCTGTCAAATAAATAAAATCTTTAAGAAAAAAAAAAAAAGGTAGTTCAATATCAGAAAATCTATCAGCAAAAATTATCACATTCATAAAATTGAGAAAATGATTGTATCAGTAGTTTTGGAAAGTCTGAAATTTAAGTCTTTTTTTAAAAGATTTTATTTATTTATTTGACAGAGAGAGAGATCACAAGTAGGCAGAGAGGCAGGCAGAGAGAGAGGAGGAAGCAGGCTCCTGCTGAGCAGAGAGCTTGATGCGGGGCTCGATCCCAGGACCCTGAGATCATGACCTGAGCCAAAGGCAGAGGCTTTAACCCAATGAGTCACCCAGGTGCCCTGAAATTTAGTCTTAATAAAATTTTTGAATAAAATAAGGATATAAAGAAACTGCTCAAATATAATAAATGCTGCTTTCCAAAAACCAGAAGTAGAGCTTCTTTTATTTTTATTTTTTATTTTTTTAGAGATTTTATTTATTTTTTTGACACAGAGAGATCACAAGTAGGCAGAGAGGCAGGCAGAGAGAAGAGGAAGCAGGCTCCTTGCTGAGCAGAGAGCCCAATGTGGGCCTTGATCCCAGGACCCTGAGATCATGACCTGAGCTGAAGGCAGAGGCTTTAACCCAGTGAACCACCCAGGTGCCCGCAGAGCTTCTTTTAAAGGATAAAACACAAAAAAGTTTTCAACTAAAATCATAGATGAGATCAGTGTGCTTGGTACCACCATTATTCAATGTTATGTTGCAGTTTCCAGCAAATTCTAGAAGATATGCAACTAAAATAATTGGTATACACACTGAAGAGTAAAATTATCTTTTTGATAATGAAAAAGATTGTACATTTAGAAACCCTAGAAAGTCTTCTAATTTGGAGGCTTTCTCCTGCTTACTTACTTTCTTTCCCCCAGCCTTTGGTGCTCAAAACATTTATAACATACATTTTATAGAAGAAAAAAAAACTACTAGAATTTTAAAACTGTAGTAAAGTAGCAGAATATGAAATGTAGAATCAATAACATTTCCCTATATTAGCAATAAAAATCTACAAGTAGAAATGGGAAAATATTCAAAGTAGAAATAAAAACTGCAAAGTCCTATATTTTATGAGAAAGGCATAAAACTTATATTAAGAAAACTATAAAATCTTAACACAGTAAACAAAACCTAACAAATGGAAGAATATTACATATTGTAGAATATGAAAACCTTCTATTATAAAACTACCAATTCTCCCAAAATTAATGTATAAATATAATGCATTTCCCGTTATAGTCTCAGCAATGCTTCTCACCAGTACAATCATTTTAAGATTCGTATGTAAGAACAAATGCCTAGAATAGCCCAAAAATGCTTGAATAGGAAGACTCCTGAGGGGAAGAAGATAGTAAAATAAATGAGATGGACTTCAACTACATTTGTTATTTCCACAGGAACAAAGACAGAATCAGAATAGAGAATTCAGAAATAAATCGATATGAAGTTTTAATGTAGCACAAAACAGCATTTTAATTCAATGGGGAAAGAATGGTTTACCTAATAAATGGTACCAGCCACGTGGAAAACAAAATTAAATCCCATCTCACATCACAAAGTCAAATTTTAAGATCAATTAGAAGGTTAAGATGTAAAAGACCAAATACTACAGACGAAAACCTAGGAGAGTACATGCGTTCTTTAATTAAAAGTGGCAAACTAACACAGAAAAAGACATAAAGACATATTTGAGTTGGTAAGATACAAAGGTAAATTAAAACTGTCAAAATAATGTACAGAGTACAATTTTATTTAAGTAAAAACCTATTTGTGTCTGTGTGTATGCACTTTGTTCAGGCCACCATGATCCACAAACAAGAATTATTTTAATAGCCTAACTGTTCTGCTTCCAATCTCTCTGCAATCCATTCTCTACATATTCTTCAGGACCATAAATCTTACAGATTTCTCTGCATTAAGCCCTCCCAAGATTATCCACAGCCGTTAGAATAAAATACAAGTTCAGCAAAGTTCGATTCATCCTTTACTCTGGGCTCATCCTCATCTCCCCCAATTTGTCCAATTCACATCCTGGCACAAGCCCTCAGGAATCACTGGGAATTTCCCGAACATGCCCAACAATCCCTCCCCCATATAGAGGCTCCTGTATGCGCTTACTTTCTGTTTTGTTTCCCTAATGGAATTCTGTTCTAACCTACTTAGCTAGTTGTCTGCTTAGACTCATCTTATAGATCCTCACACCTAAGTTCCTTCAGAATGCTTTCCTTGACCCTCATCCTGAGACAGTGGTCTCAAGTTTTTTGGCTTCTGAAGCACACTGTGATTAACTTGACCTCTCTGAAGACAAGAGTTATGTCCTACTCAATATTTATTCATTCCTTTATATAAAAAAGGGAGAGAGAGAACACCTGGTCAGTATCCATCTCAGTGCTGAGTACTGGGAATATTATAGTGACCGGAATAGACATGGGTCTGCCCTCTCCTGAGCTATATGAAAGACCGACCAATCTAGAAGTTGAACCTATACTCCAGCAATAATCCAAAAGAAACCACGTGATGACAGGGTTATAATAAGGGGCACAGTGCTTGACATTATGTATCGGGCACCCACTGTAATCTACTGGGTCAAAGAAAGTGTCCTTTAAAAGTGACACATCTGAAGAATAAATAAAAGTCATCAGTCATCTGGGCAACCAAGAAGGAACAGACAGAAAGACCATTCCAGACCAAAAGAACACTACACAAAGTTCCTCAGAAAGAAACTCACGTGGAGTTTTAGAGAAGCAAAGTAAGGACCACTGCTGGAGCTCTATAATCACTCCCACACTCGCTTGCCAGTAGTGGATTTTTTTTTTTATTAACAAATAAAAGAATAATAAATGAGTAAGTGCAGCTGCATGTAACTACCCTTATATATAAAATGTATGATGAATATATTACGTATCATATGTAATAAACACTCTACTATGTTGTACAGTTTTTCTGTTGCTGTTTTTCATACCCTTTAATACTTGCTGGCAGGCCTTTCTATACAAGGGTGTCAAAGTCCTATTAAATGAGCAGTTTAATTGGTGTGAATGCATATTTTAGGAATTCTTGTTCCTTTGCCAACAAATAGCCACATGTGAGAACTAAGGAGTGGAGACACTTGGGGCAGCCCTTGCACCACCAAGCCACCTTATTGGACCTCTGTGCTGTTTGCTGCCACAGCCAGCCACCTCCCTGTGACAAAGGGCTCATCACACCTTCCTGCCTTCCTTCCCAAGCACCCAGGCCCATGGCTATGGAAGACAATAAGCCCAGAGCCCAGCAGCAGGGTGGTTCAGATTCAAAGAACACACCCACACAAGCTAATTCCCAAGAGGAGCTGAACATGCACCTGCCTCAGCCCTGTATGCACACTGGGCCCCCGTTTCTGAGGGGCAATCTGCCATGTTGCAAAAATATGGCAGTGGCTCACAGGCTTTGGAATCTCCCTGCAGAGACGTGCTCCTCATCTCTCATACCTGTACTTCTATTCGTCTTTCACTTGGTGGCTAAGAAGGTACAGGAGGAAATTATGAGACAAATGTGTGAGCTCTGGCTTCTATAGGTCATGACTGGCCCTGTTTACATGGGAGGGCACGACAGCAGTGGCTGAAGAGCCTCATTTCCACCAGGAAGGATCATCAGAGGGCTTACTCAGAGCTGTTAATCACAGATAATGCCTCTTTAATTATTACACTTTCCACAATTTCTAAATTGTGATTCACCCTCCTCAATGGTTCCGACCCAGTCCTGGGAGCTATGCTTCTGTCCAATTGGTACAGAAAGGATTCATTCCTGGAACGAAAGCTGTGTTGTAGTAAAAAAAATAAAACTGATGGGAAACTGAACATGTTTACAACTTTCCAAGTGAATTAGGAAATAAATAGTTAGCCAGAGGCTAAAATATGTGTTTCCTTAGCCAAATAACATCAGATTTTAAGGGTGACAGAAAGTAGAGCGTCGCACATCCAAATGCAGCTTTCACGGGAACATATGGCAGACTTAATAGCACATGCAAAGAAGCAATCCTAATGGTTTTATATTTCTGGAGGATAATAGCATGAGATTACGTCTATGTTTGTTTAAAAGAGAATTTCTAGCCACACTGTTTCACAGATCAACACACGTGGTCACCAAGTGCACTGGAATTGCACTGGTACCAGTCTAACCTCCATCAAAATACAATGGTCCTCATACATAGTCCTCAGAAACGGTCCTCATTAATAGTCCTCCTTCCTCTACTTCAACACCCCCCCACCAATGAGAAGCTCCTGAAGCTGGCACTCCTAAAAGTATCTTTGGTAATCACAACATTCCTTCCTTCTTCCATTGAGGCAAAATCTATTCCCCTAACTTTAGTCCCCTGGTTCTATTAGAGACTGTTCTCCCCAGCAGAAATCCTTTAAGGCATCTGAAAATTGCTCACATGCTCTCCTTTGTCTTCCCATCTTGTTTTCAGAGAACTAATCCAAAATGCATTAAATGCCGCTCAAAATAACTATCTTAAATAGATCGGAAAGGCAAGAGAAAGATGAGAAAGTAGGTGTGATCGGAAGGACATTACAAGTCATGATGTGGAAGGACACAGGTGAGCAGCAGAGATAGAAGAGGTCTGTTTCAGCTCAGGGGAGTGAACATGAGATGCCTTTACCCTGGACTTGCGGTCTTGTGAGTATGTGTGCTCTAACTTGGGAAAACAGATGTCTGTGTTTATTCCTCCTCACTAGAGCACACAATTCAGAGTGTTTTTCACTACTGTATTTGTTTTATTTGCTCTGCTCCATCCACATTTTTTCAAACTCTGCTCTCTTTGGATCATGCATTCATAAGATAATAGGCTGGGTAGGGAAGCAATTTAGGGCTGGGGCGGGGGGGGGGGGCAGGACTACCACTGGCACACGTAGGGACTAAACCCATAACCACTGCCTATTCTGCATCACAGGGAAGGCCACCAGGGGAAGGGATGAAGGGATGAAGGGAATATCCCAAGCACATCGACTCTTACGTGTGTTACCATCTTAACATGAATCTGACAGGGACCCTGAGCTCTGTTCATCATATTCCACAAACAGAACACAAGGGAAAACCTGACCCCTGCAAGTATTCACAGAAATGGTCACCTTCTGAAATCAAGAGAGGAGGAGGCAATAAACACCAAAGTTCTACCATTATCATAAGCAAACCTACACTGTTTGGACTCGTGGTTTATTTAGCGAGAGGTTTATGTTCTTAGGAATTCTTTCACTCTTATACATAGCCTTGTTCATTTTTTCTGTGTCTCCTTCTGGTTTTTGTATATGCCCCTGTGTACTTTATACATTTGGATTGATTATGTATGCCAAAACACTTTGTTTTTGGCTTTTTTCTTTTCACATCATTGGAGCCCTCAAATCTCTTCTGAGTCTTTCCCTGGAAACTGCCTCCAGCTGAAGAAAGCTTCCTGACCCATCCTAAGATGGTTGGTGTTTCCTGACCCGAAGTCCTACCCCTCCCAAGGGCAGCATCCATCCCAAGATGGTCGATGCTCCCTGACCTGATGTCCTACCCCCTCCCCAGGGCAGCATCCATCCCAAGATGGTCAGTGCTTCCTGACCCAATGTCCTACCCCCTCCCCAGGGCAGTGTCCATCCCAAGATGGTCAGTGCTTCCTGACCCGATGTCCTACCCCCTCCCCAGGGCAGTGTCCATCCCAAGATGGTCAGTGCTTCCTGACCCGATGTCCTACCCCCTCCCCAGGGCAGTGTCCATTCCAAGATGGTCGGTGCTTCCTGACCCAATGTCCTACCCCCTCCCCAGGGCAGCATCCATCCCAAGATGGTCTGTGTTGGAGATGAGCTGGGATACAAAGATAGTCTCTTCCCTGCATCCTGAAGGGTAACTCTGAAAAGCTGAGTTGAGACCTCTGATATGACCACCCCCCTCCCAGTAGCCACTCTGTTTTCTTCGCAGCCTCACAAGGAAGTGGTCTGGTGAGACGTGGAAGGTGCAAACCCATGCTACCTAACTTTCAGAAAGAAGGACAACTGGAGGGGGGGCTGTGAGCCACACGGCAATATTCTCAGGTTGTGAAACCTGATGCATTTGCCTGATTGGGTCACCAATCCCGGGTGATGCTGAGCACAAATCTTCATCAGGGTCTGTTCCCTGGAGAATCTGACATACGACAGCATCATAAACACTCCACCACACTAGAGCATCATCTTGCCACATCGCTCTCCTTCCAACAGCTGCCTAATGTTCTTGGAAGCAGATTTATCATCTTTTAATTGACCATTTCCTCATAGTTTGACTGTGGGTTGTTGCCAATATTTTGCCATTATGAAGGGCATTCAATAAACACCATCAAGCCATTATTTAACATTTCTTTTTTTCATTTTGAATTCTTTCTTTGCAAAAATCGCAAGCATGGCCATTAGTACAAAGCCCTAGAGAAGTCAATCTATTGAAACTAAAGCTTTATAGGTTATAATATTGGACACCTAAGGCTAAGAGTAAGATATACTAAGGATTTGGGGAAGGTTATTTTCGCTATTAGAGTGTCTTGACCCAAGACTCAGAAGAGGACGCTTCAGAGGCCCAAAGAGAAAAAGAGAATGGTTCACAATTAACTTATGTAGCATTCCACTCTACTTGGCTGAGCAAATCAGAACCTACACAGCGTGCCCAGTGAGCAATAAATATTTGTTAGATGTATGAACAAATACATGCATATTTCGGTTGCTTTAAGTTTTGACTAAAATAGAAGAAATGCAAGTAACGCAGAAAGCATGGACTGTATATATATCAGCCTTTGGCTCTAAGATCTGAATCTATTCCCATTCCAAAGCCGAACTGACAATGGCAGTAGCAGGGACAGCCCGCATAGGTATGTGTTAAATCCTCTTTTATGGAGAAATTAGGAAAGGGACCAAAGAGGAAAATGTAAGAAGGAATAAAATAAAGTAATAGCTAACAAAAGCACCCAGTCAACCAAAACCCAGTAAGCCACATTTGTTATCACAATAGGTCACATACCACAAATTCAAGGAAAGGAGGCCCTGAGACGGGAAGATTTTAGTGAAAATCCCAATCACTATACTTGGGGCAGAGGAGGAACAAAGAGGCTACAGTGAACATGGTCTATGTACGGAAAAGCACAGGCAGACCCCACAGACACAGTGTAACAAACTCGTCTAGTGTCTTATAACATCCAGCAAGAATCATTTCTCATTTCTCAAATCAGCTGGGTCTCACAGTGCCTTCTGAGTGTGTCCTATCCCTGGGGTCACCAAAAGAGAGCAGAGGAGGACCAAGAGAAGGACATACCACTTCTTGTTGGGGAGGGAGGAAAAGCCCCATGGTGTAGGAGGTGCAAGAGGAAGAAAAGAGCAGCAAAGCCTTCACTTACTCTTATAGATTATCTTAATAAGCAATTTAGGGGCTATCTGACCCAAAGGAGATATAACACAAAAATGTCTGAATTCAGAGCTCTTCTTTTTCCTATAAATGTTTATCATTTCCCCCACCACTCTTTAACTCCTAAAGAAAACAAAAGGTTATATGAGAAATCTTTCTTGACATTTGAAAGCAAACAAAAATGCATTATCCAAAGGTCAACCAAATCCAGGACTTCCCAGGAAGAAGATATTACAGAGCTGTAAGATCTCAAATTTATCATCAAGGAACGATGTCACATTCTTTTTGAAGCACTTCTTTAGTGCGCTATTCAAAAGTCATAATTAAAAGGGAAAAACAAAAAACGAGAACACCAATGCTGGCTTTTCTCTTCCCGGCCCCTTCCCAGGACTCGCTGAATACTGCTATTTCCTTTCCAGCGTCCAGAAGGATGTCAATGGTCAACATAGTTTGTTTTTTCTATCCCCCTGACAATGAAGTGGTTGGCCTGGTGTCGGAAAAGGCAAATAGATTTTTTTTTTTAAAGCGTTGTGACCATGGCAACCTGGTTCTAAGTAAAAATCTCTCAGTGAGGGAGCTCTTCTTTTAAAACAAACAGTGAAGCAATAAACTTAACTTCTGCTGTCTACAGAACCTATGTTGTACTAAAGCTTGCTCACAGCCCTATTTCACTTTCGAGAACTATCCAAACACTTGGGTAAATAAGACAAGAAGGGAACCAAGAGCAGGCCTGCTCCTCTGGGGTTACTGGACCCCACTGAGCCCTATTTGCCCACCACCTCAAGTGCAAGCAGCAACAAAGTGGTTTCTAAGTACTACTGTTACCTGGATTTCCACCTCCCATCAGTCCTTCATGTAATTAAACCCCTGTCCCATAAGGATCAAGATGGTGAGGTATGTCACAACATGAAAATGTGGGGGAAGGAGGTTGGGGGGAAGGGATGGTTACAAAGACCCAAGAAGACATGAAATGACATGTACTGACCTCATAAGTCTGCTTATAATCCTAAAAAGCTTTCACACTTGAGTATAATTCACTACATTTTATATGAGGACATCCCTATGCAACAATTAAGATTTTCAAGAATTAAATAAATATTTAATGGGGATATCGTCTTTGGAAAGTATTCCACGTACCCAATGAGAAAGAAAATAAGCATCTGGCATATGCTGAATGCTCTGACAGGTCATGGATTGAAACAAGTTGGCCGTGGTCATCATAACCACAGTGATCATCATAGGATTTTCCAGGACATTCTAAAGAGTTCACTTTAAACTCCTATTCGCTCAGCTGAAACTCTCGACAGCTACTTAGCCTGATGTCCCACTTCAGGTGAACATTCTGTTTCACTGTCCACGCTGCTCCAGAGAGAAGCAGAAAACATTGATGCTAAATATAGAAATACTTGTATAGCACACAGCAACAGTATCCAATGACTGAAGACAGACTGTGAAAAATAATTTGTCCTGGGTATTTAAAATGTCAGGGAAGCAATCAAAAAAATCAGTCTACAGAAAAGATTATGTCAATGATTGATGAAGCTTTTGAATACAGTGAAAGTGTTTGAGAAATTCAGAAATGTCATAGGAGTAAAAGGATTACAAGAAGAAAGGAGTGTGTTCAGTGTAGATGTCATTCGCTAGAGCATCAGGAAAGTTCGTAACAAGCAACAGAGGCCATCAGCAGTTTCATCATTTTCATTGTTTGGAAATGGACACTCTCATTCTTGAATATGTTTCTATATGGGAAACAGTAAAATGATCCAGGAGACAGAGGAATGAATCACCCATTCGGCGATCAATTCTTTGCAGTATTAGATAAACAGAGCGGGATTATGTTCAGATAACTTTTCTAATTTCATCTTGAAGAGCCTTATCACTACATCAGGTTAATAAGTAAGACCACAAAACTTGAGGAAATACACTCCATAAATGGGCTCCAATCTGGACACTAATTATACAAATATAAAATTTGGGCCTTTCATGGCTGATATTGGAAAAAATAGAACACACTGTAAAATGAAAATAGACTACAAGCTCTTAACTCATTCGTGTGTTTAAGTCTGGATTTTTTTTTTCTAAGATTTTATTTGTTTGACAGAGAAACACAGCCAGAGAGGAAACACAAGCAGGGGGAGTGAGAGAGGGAGAAGCATCCCTCCTGCCGAGCAGGGAGGTCTCCGGGATCACAACCTGAGCCGAAGGCAGTTGCTTAACCAACTGAGCCACCCAGGCACCCCAAGTCTGGATTTTTTTTAATTGGGACTAAAACCAAATAGAAATAGGAAGTCCTTTTGGACTTATCTATCTTAATTATAATTTTATTCAACAGCTTTTAGAAATATTGTATTTTGATATGATTTCAAACTCTAAGAGAAAAGCTACAAGAACAGTCCCCAAAACTTCCATATTCTATTACCAAGATTCACTAATTAACGATTTACCCCACTTGATTTTATTCTCATTCTTTCCCTCCCCCGCCAAACACACACACACAATTTGAGAATAAATGGCATACATCCTACCACTTTTTCCCTAAATACTTCAAGGTTCCTCTATATAACTACAGTGCAATTTACTTTTTAATATTTTTAAGATTAGAGAGCATGTACATGAGTGGGGGGAAAGGACAGAGGGAGAAGTATGCTTCCCACTAGCAGGGAACCCGACCCTGGGCTCCATCCCAGAATCCCAGGATCATGACCTGGGCCAAAGGCAGACGCTTAACTGAATGAGCCACCCAGGAGCCCCACCACAGTACAATTTTAAAGATGGGGAAACTTAACTTTGGTACAGTATTATTTAACCTGAGGTCCATATCCCAGTTTTTTTTTAATTATTCCAATACTGTTCTTCAGAGCTACTTCCTAGTACAGGATCCAACCCAAGATTATTCATGGAATTTGTCTTGTGTCCTTAGTTCTCCTTCCTCTGGAGGAGCTCCTCAGTCTTTGCCCTTAGAACAGCATTTCTCAGACACCTACCCTCACAGGCCCTCTGGCTTGTTGGGGCGGTTAGAAAGGATTAAACACAGCACCTAAGCACCACGTACCCACAGATCTGGTGAAGAGAAAGATGTGCAGATGATAAGGAAACACACCAGGAAATGTGCCAAGGTATAAGGATAAGCTGGATTCCTCCCACTTTTAGCAATTCAGAACCCTTGCTCTCTAGATCCTTTTTTTTTTTTTTAATCTCAATAGGAATATACTTCCAGAATCGTCATTAGCAAAGTTTATTTATAAGACATCTTTTAGGGCGCCTGGGTGGCTCAGTGGGTTAAAGCCTCTGACTTCAGCTCGGGTCGGGATCTCAGGGTCCTGGGATCGAGGCCCACGTTGGGCTCTCTGCTCAGCGGGGAGCCTGCTTCCTCTTCTCTCTCTGCCTACTTCGGATCTCTCTGTCAAATAAAAAAATAAAATCTTTGGGGCGCCTGGGTGGCTCAGTTGGTTAAGCGACTGCCTTCAGCTCGGGTCATGATCCCGGAGACCCGGGATCGAGTCCCACATCGGGCTCTCTGCTCCGCAGGGAGCCTGCTTCTCCCTCTCTCACTCCCCCTGCTTGTGTTCCCTCTCTGGCTGTGTTTCTCTCTGTCAAATAAATAAAATCTTTAAAAAAAAAAAAATAAAATAAAATAAAATCTTTAAAAAAAAAAAAAAAGACATCTTTTAGTTCACGAAGTTGGCCTAAGTACTGTGGAGTACCATACAGCAGTTTATAGGTAATACATGCCTACATACACACGTTGGTTCTGGGGGGTTTTTTATTTTATTTTTGTCTTTTTTTTTTTTTTAAGAAAAAAGGAAATAGGAAATGTGTTAAAATTACTATTTTCAGAAACAAAAAATGTGACATGGTAAAAAGAATGAGGTTTCTTTTTCTATAGTTATCAAAGCTATATTCAAATCCAACCTCTAACATTTATTAGCTAAGTTTGATCTTGGGTAAGTCACTCAAAATACTAGTCACCTACAGAGTTTAAAGTTTAACGAAATACAAAATAATATACATGAAGTTTTTATCGACAGTAAAACATTGTATAATTTATGTATGTATACATAGGTGAACATACAGGTAATAGTCTAGTATGTATATACGTGTATATATGTGTGTAGACACAGAACAAGAATGTAGGAGAAAGCCTAAGGATGCAGTTATGATTTTTTTTTCAAATGGGGTTCTCCCTATTGCCACACAAAAGAGTTTTGAATCCTAAATTTCTCAGCCTATCTGGGGAGTAATATTCCCTCTTCTCCTAGAATGGCTGCCTTCCAATGGCTACATATCGGCAGCTTTCCATTCTGCTAAGCAGTGAGGTCCTATTCTTCATATCATCTGGTCCTGCTGCGAGCTTCTTAAGATGTAAGGAGCCAGGGGAGCAGAGATTATGTTTGCCCTACTTGCTGTCGGAGCTCTAGAAGCTGCTCGCGTCTGGGATATACAGAGTACCCACCAATTATCTGTGAACTGGCAATACCCGCTGGAACCATTTCCTGCCCAAAATACAAGGACACAGCATCACTGCCTCCTTCTTGGGATAATGGCTACTGAGACATGAGTGGAGAAACCGGAACATTCATCAACCTCTTGCACCTTAGGGCAAAGGGCTTAAAAAAAAAAGTTCATTCCTGAAACTCTGAATCCCGAAATCCCATTGAAACAGTCTGGTCACAGAAAAATTCCATTATAATTATTTAAATGAATTAAAAATTATCATGATGAACATACTATTTAAGCCCTTCCCACTCTCATACATTCCATGGTCTTGTTTCTCTTCACAGCATATGTACCACTCTGAAGGTGCTGTTTGTTTGTGTGTTTCTGTAGTCTGTCTCCCCACTTTGTCTTCCCCTTGATCACCAGCACCTAGAATGGTACCTAAATATTCACTTTGATGCAATGAAATACTTGCAAATTCCTGCAGAAGACAAATGTTCTCTACAACGTTCCATACACATCTCTAGATTAGTAAACCTTTTTCTGTAGTTCAACAATGATACAGTGTAGCCCAGCTCCAACCCCAATGATCACAGAGAACCTTCAACCACTTGTATAGATTTGCAACAAGTGAGTCTCCTATTTAAACTGCCATCTAAAACAGTAAGCTTAAATGGGTCACAAAAGCAGAAAACAATGACAAATTAAAAGAAGCCAATTCCTAAATGCGTCGCTGTTTTGCACTCTTCTTTCTGTTAATATGCAGGACCGAGAATCAGGATAACGAAGAAAGGACGTGAACCCAAACAGAGAAATGACGAACGGTGTCAAGTACAAGAACGGTGTCTGAAGCAAAAGGTTTCAGACACTGCAGGAAGTACACGTACTCAGGAAACAGAACGAAAAGTCGAAAATCGATGACAGTCAGGGTTATCTTCAGTCAAAATGTTTCTGGGCACGAGTCACCCAGCGCAGTAACTCCCAAGAATCAGGATCATTGTCACTGCTCTGTTTGTTCTGGGGCTGAAACCCCTCCTGCTCTCTCCTTTGTACAGATCCTACAGTGACTCTGCTCTGTGAAAGCTCACACACAAGAATAAACTTCTGCTTCCCACGGCAGCTGCGAACTCGCTCTCCTGCCCACTTTATCTCCCCCTGGGCCAACTCTGTCCTTTGGCGATTATTAAGATTTCTGGTGCTAGTATGATGCGGGAGAAAAAGGTTACTAAAGCCGGCATTTTACTAAACCTACCGTTTCTGACATTGCATTGAACACGTCTTTACAAAGCTAATGATGTAGGATGATGAAAGGGAGAACTGACCCTTAACTCTCTGCCCATTGAGGCAGAGACAGAACAATCGGGGAAAAAAAACCCATGGTATCATGAATGTAGGATACAAAAGGGGCAGTGGAAGCCAGCAGTCCTCAGCATCAAAGAGATCTGGGAAAGAGATAATGGGAAGAAAGAAAGCTTGACTAGAGCAGAGAGCATCTAGCAGGAGGCACTAAACCTTTATTCAGAAGACAAAGGACAGAGAATGGGAACAGGGCCCTCATTCCTGTTTGGGGTTCAGGAGCAGAATTGAAAGTCCTGAAGAGAATGGAGTAAGTGAAAAGAACCAAGTGGTGGATAAGGCAGCAACCACTGCTGGAAAGAAGACAGAGAAACCCAGATTCTAGAACCTTGGCTAGCAGAAATATAATGGGGTATCAGTCCATATGAATCCAACAAAGTGTCCTAATAAGCACACTTGCCCAAGAGCAGGGTTAGCCTTGGAATTAAGGGATCAAGACATGCCCACACCCCAAAACTCTCTAGGGAGCTTATTTTTAAACACACACATTCCTGGTCCCCATCCTCGATGAATCGAGTATCTGGCATTTACAGAGTGCATTGTTTTACAGAGTATATAGTGTCTGCAGGCTGGTTTCTTTGTTGTGTTTTTTGTTTTTTGCTTTTGTTGTTTTTTAGTTACTGTCTGCAGATGACCCTACTGTATCATCACTACGGGAATCCATGGTTTCAGACTCTGGAGTAGAAATAATTACTTCTGGGATTAGGATTCAAATCAATTATGCAAAACACATAGCAAAGACAAAAGCCTAAATTTGTACATGTTAAAATAAAAATAGATACTTTCAGAGTTGGCTTTTCCTCTTTTTGTTCCTCATTAGCTCTGGACAATGTTCAGTCTTGGCCAGTGTATAGGAATCAGGAATTACCTCGGTGCCTTCACTTATGAACACCACATCTGCTTTTCCTTCAACAGCCTACTGATAGTGTTCTGCCGGTTTCCTTCTGCATCTGTTACTAACACTTCCCTTACTGCCAGTAACACTCTATCCATACCCCCGCCATGATTCATCTCTTCCACGGGCAACCTCACCACCGTGGTTCTTCTGACTCCCATTTCAGTGTAGTAAGTGAAGCCTAGTGCCCCTGTCCTCAGCCATTCCTCCCCCAAGGGCCTACCCCAGCTGGATCCAGATGGTAACATTGGTGACTAACAGTGCACACGCTGCCCCCAAGGGCTACAATAATATTCATTATATCACAGAGGGCTAGGATTTTCAGGTATACAGCTTTTCTCTCCACACAAGGAAATTACCATTTCTTAGTGGAAAGTTAAGACCCGAGTTGGTCGAAATATAGGAAAAAAACAGGATAGGCTAGAAATTGGAACTTGGAGCTCAATCATCTTACACTGGAAATGAATCACCTACCACTCAACCTGTCATTAGGGGTAAAAGAAATAGGCAAAAATCTAAAGCACCTATAAAAATCATCCATGATCCAAAATCCTCTCTACAGCCGCACATGGAAAATAAAACATATGGGCATCTTTAACTGGGAAGGCTCACAAACAACATATCCAAAGAGACTAATACTTTCGCATTTTAAAAATAGACTAACAGTGAGATAATAAAAGGAATGTACCATACATAAAAAGCCTTAATTTGAGTAACATTTTTATTGTAACTCATAAAACTCTACTCGCCAACTTAAATAGCTCATAGAAATACTATCAAGAACATTCAAAACCGAATATCTAAATTCAGGCAGGAAGAATGACAACTTCTCTAGCTTGGAACTAGGATGCTTGAATTTAACTTTAATCTTACTTAATTTTCACTCATTTTCAGGATAATTAAATGGCAGATTATTAAAATGTATCGTGGTGCCAGAGTCAGGGGTCTGCAGCAAAGCACCATGAAAAGAGAGCATAAGGTACTAAAAATTAAAAAAATTTAGAAAAGCAGACTTCCAGGCAGAAATGATTAACCTGATGAAAAATGTCTTGACATAAAAAGGAAAAAGTGAAGGCAGAATGGGAGGTGATGTGTTCATTTGAGTGAAAAGACTCCACAGCGTTTAGATGAAAACAGGACCTGTGCCAAATCACTATGAAATAGGTTCAAAGATGGCAGCAAAAATGGGCTCAGGGTCTGACATAGGGGATGCTAGGGACTCCCACTCCTCTCTCACACAATAAGGGAAGAATAAGCGTCTTTAAAGCTCAGAGGAAAAACAAAAACAGCCATGACTCTTTCTCACAGAGGCAGTGGCAATCAATCAACAGTGCCACGGACCCTCATGTGGGAGCCTCACAATCTTGTGGTCGTTCCCCACACGCTAATGGGGTGACCCTCTGCAAGCAGCCTGACCTCTCTGTGCTTCCATTTCTTCTGCTCTGAGTCACAGCTAACTTGTCCCCGTGTTAGGAATGTTGCAGATATTAAACACAAGTGATACTATATCCTGAGAAGAGTGATGGGAGATTGTTGAAGAGGTTTGAGAAACCTGCTTATGAGAATGACCTGAGGAATAGGAGGTTTGTTAAGGAATTACTCACTGGCCATGGAGACTGCTAAAAGGAATTCAAACTACAGCCAGAGTCTGGGGGCTGGGGACACAGAAAATCTTAAGACTGTTTGTGGCCATCTCCAATTCTGAACACCTCCAATAAATAGGATTACAAGTGATGTCACTTAAATTTACATCCAAATTCCTAAGATTTCTAACTAACTCTGTCCCAGGGACTTATTTTTACTAAACCAAAGATAAAGATTCTACCTATTGGTACCATGGACAATTTCTCCTGTGATCAAGAATTTTTTCAAGCAGCGGGCACCTGGGTGGCTCAGTTGGTTAAGCAACTGCCTTCAGCTCAGGTCATGATCCCAGAGACCCGGGATCAAGCCCCTGCTGAGCAGGAAGCCTGCTTCTCCCTCTCTCACTCTCCCTGCTTGTATTCCCTCTCTAGTTGTGTTTCTCTCTGTCAAATAAATATATAAAATATTTAAGAAAGAAAAAAGAATTTTTTCAAGCAGTGTGTCCATTTAGTCCTAAGATCATGAAAAAGGAAGGCACGACAGGAAAACAAAGTTCTTAACTCTCTGTATACATTGAAATGGTAAGATGACAGCATGTGCTGTTTATTAAAATGTCAAGGGAAGGGGCGCCTGGGTGGCTCAGTTGGTTAAGCCACTGCCTTCAGCTCAGGTCATGATCCCGGAGACCCGGGATCGAGCCCCACATCGGGCTCCCTGCTCGGCAGGAGGCCTGCTTCTCCCTCTCTCACTCCCCCTGCTTGTGTTCCCTCTCTGGCTGTGTTTCTCCCTGTCAAATATATAAAATCTTAAAAAAAAATAAAATAAAATAAAATAAATAAAATGTCAAGGGAAAAGGCCCATCAATTAAGAAGGACTAAAATTTTTAAAAGAGACAAAACAAAACCTCACCATACCAGTTTCTGGATAGCACGAGCAAGAAAGGGGAGAGCCACTTGAGGAGACATCTTAGTAGTTTCTTACGAGGCTAATAAATAAAGTGTAGCAATCATATGCCTAGATATTGACCTAACTAATTTGAAAACTTGAGTCTACATAAAAACCCGTGGTTCAATGTTTATAGGTTTATTCATAGTTGCCAAAAATAGAAGCAACAAAGCTGTCCTTAAATAGATGAATGTAAGCCAACTGTGGTGTATGTGTATGATAAAATACTATTCAGATATCAAAGAAGAACTATCGAGCCACACAAAGTCGTGTAGTGATCCTAAATGTCTACTACTAAGCAAAAAAAACAAACAAAAAACAAAAACTAATGTAAAAAAGTTATAGACGAAACTACAGAGAGACCAACATCTGTATGTGCCAGGGGTCTGAGGCAAAGAGGAGGGAAGGTTTGAATGGGTAAAGCATAGGAGATTTTTTTTTAGGACATTTCAAGAATTCCATAGGATACCATAATGATAGATACCTGATATCATGCCTTCATCAATACTCGGACTTTTCCAGCCAAAAAGTAAACCTTAATGTATGCAAATTAAATATATTTTTATAATTATATATTAATATGTGTTTGTATAAATACATTCACATATTCTATATTACTATATATTTTTATATTTCATAACATGTCACAGGACAGAATTAAAAATGTGATAAAACAATATTACTATATTATAAATGTATGAAAAGCACTCACCAGACATGGTAGAGGAGAAAGGTGCAGACCTAACACTGGAAAGGACTGCAGTCCCTAGAACTCCATACCTGACTTTGTACTCTGAAAATGGACATTAACGGTACACCATGGTTGATAAAAATCTTTTCTCATGGGCATACGTATTAACAATTCTGAAACAACTGTATGTGCACACTACAATCTATTAAGGAGACTGATGGGATGGCTAGTGATAGCCAAGATTGTCACTGGGGTGGCAGACCGGCAAGGGGAAAAGGTCAGAACAATCTCTGTGGTTGGATCACTACAGACACACATTTAGCATAATACAGATGAACACATACAGAAATAGTTACAGATAAGCATATACATGTGAGTTCTATACACAGATATACTTACCAGCTCTGTCAGCAGCAAGGGCTTGGAAACAAGAACATGCCAGTAGCAACAGAACTCCTGGCACCCAGATTGTGGTTTCTTTTTCTTTTCTTTTTTTTTTTTTTTAGATTTTACTTATTGGCTCAGTGGGTTAAAGCCTCTGCTTTTGGCTCAGGTCACGATCTCAGGGTCCTGGGATTGAGGCCCACATCGGGCTCTCTGCTCAGCGGGGAGCCTGCTTCCTCCTTTGTCCCTGCCTGCCTCTCTGCCTACTTGTGATATCTCTCTCTCAAATAAATAAATAAAATCTTTAAAAAAAAAAAAAAGATTTTATTTATTTACTTGACAGAGAGAGATCTTTTTTAAAAAGTTTTTATTTATTTGACAGAGAGATCTTTTAAAAAAAGATTTTATTTATTTGACAGAGAGAGATCACAAGTAGGCAGAGACGCAGACAGAGAAAGAAGGGGAAGCAGGCTCCCCGCTGAGCAGAGAGCCCGATGTGGGCCTCGATCCCAGGACCCTGAGATCAGGACCTGAGCCGAAAGGCAGAGGCTTAACCTTCTGACCACCCAAGCGTCCCCAGATTTTGGTTTCTAACACTGTTCTCCGATTAAAGGAACCATGACTCCTTGGATAAACAGCTGAATCTAGGACTGGGGCAGAAAATACACGATGGGTCTCAAGCATCTTGTACTGTTAAAAAGGGAAGAAATATCCAATATACACAACACACACACGTCAGAGCACACAGCAGACAACTGCAAGACTGACCAGTCCTCCTCCAAATCGTCAACGTCATTAAAACCAAGGAAAATCTGAGCAACTGTCACAGACAAAAGGAGTCTGAGGACATAAGATAACTGCATGTAATACAGTATCTTGAATGAGATCCTGGAACAGAAAACAGGTAAAAACCAAAGATATCTGAATCAAGCATGGAATTTAGTCAGTAACAATGTACGAGTACTTGTTCACTAACTGGGACCCAAGCACCATAGTAATGGAAGGTATCAGTAATAGAAGAAAGGAATATGGAATACAGGAGAAATTTAAAAAGCATATTTACAGTTTTTCTATAAATCTAAAATTATACTGCAATTAATCATTTTTTAAAATTTAAGAGGAAAAGAGAAACAAAAACCTATCTCCTGAAAAATTCAGAAAAGACAACAACAGTCTGAGGAATTTGGGATGTGAGAAGTTGCCCTCCCATACAAACAAGTGCCAGGCAAAGTTGGTAGTGGCAGGAAGACAATGCAATATACGTAAACAAAGAAGACAAAAAAGAAAGAAAAGGATGAATGGAAAAGGGCTGGTCCAAAGATTTAGAAGAAAATGTTCCTAAAATAAAAAAAGATTACCTATAGGAGCAGAGAAAGCATTTCACATCTCTGTTCAACATACTTCCATCTTTTAAAACAAATGGACACAAGTGAAGTTTCTTTCTTTCTTTCTTTTTTTTTTTTTTAAGATTTACTTATTTATTTGACAGAGAGAAACACAGCTATAGAGGGAACACAAGATGGAGAAGTAGGAGAGGGAAAAGCAGGCTGCCCGCTGAGCAGGGAGCCCGATGTTGGGGCTCGATCCCGGGACTCTGGGATTATGACCTGAGCCGAAGGCAGACGCTTAACGACAGTCACCCAGGAGTCCCTGAAGTCTCCATGTTTATTAAAAAGCATTTACTTTACACATATTGCCACTAGGGTCTCCCAGAGCAGTCTCATTCCTTCTCAGACCTACCTGCCCTATCTAATCACTTCAGACAAAGTATGCGAGCAGAGCAGAAAACAGAAGCTCTTACCAATTTACACAGACCTGCTCCTCACGGGAGATCTTGGTTAGGAATTAAATTGTGGGGGCGCCTGGGTGGCTCAGTTGGTTGGGCAACTGCCTTCGGCTCAGGTCATGTTCCCGGAGACCCGGGATCGAGTCCCGCATCAGGCTCCCTGCTCGGCAGGAAGCCTGCTTGTCCCTCTCTCACTCCCCCTGCTTGTGTTCCCTCTCTAGCTGTGTTTCTCTCTGTCAGATAAATAAAATCTTTAAAAAAAAAAAAAGGGAATTAAACTGTGTTATTAATCCACGTTATTAAATGAGATACTATAACTTTCCTAATGAGATACTGTGACAGTGTTCCTAAACTTTATTAGGCAACAACCATTTAAAAAGAAAAAAATCAAAGGCATGAGAAATACCACCTTTTAGAGGCTGTGTGCCCCACCAGGAGGTCTAATGTATTAAGCCATGTATATACCAAGATCAGCTTGAAATCTTAGGCAGCAGAAATGGTATATTCCTTACAATGGCTTCACTGAGAAACCTTGTTTGTGTCAGGAGAACAAGCACATCACCCCTCATTTGCATTGTCAACACGTGAAATCTAAAGGCAAATACTATTTCTAAACCGAAAAAGATCCAAATGATGAAAAAACTGCACTCTCCTCAGGACAAATGAGAAATGTTTTGGGTACTACTTGTCACCTACAAGCAAAGATCCCAGGTACACTGTGGAACAGTAATGAACTAGGTAAAACAGTCAGAGTCCACAGACCCAGAAAGACTTGTGCCATCACCAAGAGATAAGTGATAGAAAGCCAGTCAAAGTCCAGTGACTCTGGAAGGCAGCAGAGAGCCCTGGAAAGAATAAGAGGTTTGGAATCAGACTGACCTGCCTGGGTTTAAACCCAGCTTCCTTGGCTCCTGGTCCCTGACGAGGAAACCTAAGCAGTTAACCTCACAAAGTATCCATTTCTACACCCACAAAAGTGAGCCATATAGACCTCCCAGAGCTGATGCAAATTTTATTCTGTGAATATACCAACACTCAGAACAAACACGTAGCATTTCTTATTTCTCAGGCTGCTTTAAGTACTTTATATAAATTACTGTATCTTCCTAATGACCACAGGAGGTAAGCAGTTACAGTATGACCGCCTTATAAATTGAGAAATGTAAAGTATGGGAAGGATTAAGTAAGTCGTTCCAACCCATACAGGTACTAAGTAGCTAAACTGCAAATTCAACCCAAATAATCTGGCTCCTTTTTGTCCTTAACCACTAGTATAATACCATTTATTAAATCAATTAATAAATCAAGTCTCCTCCAATTATTTCATAAAGATACTGACATGATTTACTTTTAGTAAAAAAGAAAAATTATCAGTTACCAAGTTACAGCAATGAGAATTATACTAGTAGAATGTGTCTGTTGCTTTGATCTTAACTCTTCAGTGAAAATATGAAGTGGTTATCGCACCAACTTGTTCTCCAAGACTCTAAAGACATTAATCATGTAATTCTTTAGTGAACTGGAGCATGTGTAAGAGTTATTCCAAGAAAACCCCCAAAGTAATCTTAACCCTAAGTAAGGTGAACTAATCCTTCAGTTAGTTCAGAATGGTCATTTAGAAGGATGCTAAATGCACATTCTGAATCATGATAGAAACCAAAAAAACACACACAAGTTAACCTATAAATAATAAATCACTGCTTGTAAAAAAGAAAGAAAGAAAAAAAAAAACTCTATATCCGCTAAGGACTCTGGAATGAGTGACACTTGATAGAGCACTCTGCGCTCAGGTCCCTGAGGCCAGCAAGAAGCCGTGAGGTCTAAGCCCCCAAAGCCAGATCCTCCAGACTCCTCATCAGCACTTTCCCAACAAATATCCCCATGACACCACTCCTAATTCTGACTTGAGACATGCTGTTTCTTGGGAGACAATAAAGTCCCACTCTCCCAGAAGACCTTTTTAAAAGACAGAAAAGTTAGAGTGCCTGGGTGGCTCAGTTGGTTGAGCAACTGCCTTCGGCTCAGGTCATGATCCCGGGGATCCAGGATCGAGCCCCACATCGGGCTCCCTGCTCGGCGGGAAGCCTGCTTCTCCCTCTCTCACTCCCCCGCTTGTGTTTCTCTCGCTGTGTTTCTCTCTGTCAAATAAATAAATAAAATCTTAAAAAAAAAAAAAGAAAAGAAAAGAAAAAGAAAAGTTGGGTGACTATTCCTTCACCTTTCATGTCCTTATGATTATTTGGAGAGAAAATGCACTTAGCAAAAACAGCAGGCAACTATGTGAATACTTGTTGAATACTTTGTGAATACTTGTTGGATAACTGCAGTTACTGAAACAGCAACCCCGAGTTTGCTCTCTGTCCCCAACAGGTGAATTACCCAGAACACTCAGGTCAGACTTCTCTTCTGTTGTGCAATAAGCATCTGCCCACACCATCTCTTCCAACCTACAGCTGGAGACACTGTCTCCAAATGCCACACCCACAACCCCTTCAAGACAAGTCAACCTGGCCAGGACTGAGACGGCCCTGCCAGAGGATAGGACCAAACTTAAGGCCCCATTAACATCTTTTGTTCTATCTCCAAGGCTAACAGGGGGCTGTGGGAAGGCACTGCTCTGAGTCACTTATGGCCTTGTTACCCTGCCTATTTAGGGAGACACACCACTGATGCCATTCTAATCAGAGAGGGTTACATTGTTGCAAGGGAACAACAGGAGCACACCCAAGGAGTTTGCTAGCCATCTGTACATTGTCACGCTTATCCTCAACATCCTAGACTCTGCCTGGGTTGATAAGAAAAAGCCAAAAGAAAACAAATGACTGAAATAGCCAAAACCTTCATCTATTTTGCATTGCATTACGTAAGGAAGCCATGTAATTTATTATCCTTCTTGCTTAACTCTCCCTCCTCCGTCTGTCCCCCAACATCATCTAAGGCCAAGCCACAGGGCCAGGTGCTAACACTTTGGCAACAGACACGGAAACACTATAACCGATACTTTCTCCTAGATCCTCCTTTGTACCACTGAAATATTCTGATATCCAAGAAAATACTCAGTGTTGCACCTAAGAATATAAATACATGGCACTACTTTTAATTGGAGCTAAAAATGGGCTTTGCAGATGACGATTGGAAAAGCCATAATTTTTCAGGCAACTAAAATTAGATAATTTTGGTGAACAGAAGATATATTCCAAATAAAGCAGTAAATTTCACACAGAAAGCCTCCAGCGGGGAGGGCAGAGTTCACAGCTGTCTTTCTCTGTATAGCCTTTCCCAGAGTTTAAAAGCCTCTTAGGAGAATGGTCCTGCGTTACCACAGGGACGGCCAGAGCACCAAAATGAGGCAAATACAGGACTCTGAGCAGTCTGTCCTTAATATCTCTAATTTGTAAATGATGAGACAAAAAATAGCAACCACCAGTTTCTAAGCCAAAAGGGGGGGGGGGGAGATAAATGCCAAAATGTTAATCTGGAAACAATTCCATCCCATTACTAGTAAGGGCATGAACCACCCCATGGAGCCCATGTGCTTCCAGGGAGTCCTAGGAAGGAAGCAACAGAAGACACAAAGGCCAAGCTGGTTTTCTGCAGCAAGATTTCGCCCACTCTCCAGGTCCTTTGCATTGCAGGCCAGCCACACAACTCCAACTTCAACCTAAAAAGCCAGCATGTGATCAAACCCTCTAGAGGAATACATACTAAGCTGATAGAGAAGGTCATTTTGAAAGAAAAATTGGCTTCCTTAGTCCTATTTTCTGATCTAAGGACTTTTAATCTTTCTTGACAATAATTGAAGTAACACAGAGATGACTGAACACAATGTCTCATCTCTACCACAAGCTCCTGGTTGATTAAGAGGATAGAGAAGTATGTATTACTCCATCCCAATGCACCCATATTCTATCCATGCTACTGAAAGGCAATGAATGTGTACAATACTGGTGGAAAATCACCCCCTGGTCCCCACCTAGAAGGATTCTTCTCAACCTGGTTGAGACTCTCTGTTCCCATTGTCCTTTCTCAGGTCATGCTTTTTTGTTCATGGAGTTGACTGATTCTTGCATTGTTATAGATGATCCCACAGGAGAATTTAAATGTCATTTAACAAGGGAAAATCTAAGCAAGCCGAGATCAATCATAGTTCTGTGACTCGCTGAGGACTCTGAGCAGGAAAGCTGTGGTGTCGGTCCTCGGGCAGCCTACATTAGGAGTCATGAGAAGACATTACTCAAGAGAGAACGGATAACATTCCAGCCCGTCATCACCTGTCGGGTCCACGCCCAACAGATGGCAGACATTTCGTTTTCTCCTTCAGAAATGTAAGTTGTACAAGATTATGCTTTTTACATTTTAAGAACAACCCATTATCACTAAGGGGAAAATAAAATCTCATCTCTCAGGGCACCTGGTTGGTTCTGTTGCTTAAACATCTGCCTTCCACTCAGGTCCTGATCCTGGGGTCCCAGAACCCAGCCCAGCTGTCACTGGGCTCCCTGTTCAGCGGGGCCTCTGCTTCTCCTTTGGCTCCACCCTCTGGCTACTGTTCTCTAATAAATACATAACAGTCTTTTTAAAAAAGTCTAATTGCTCTTGTCTATTAAAACCACTCTTTCCCTCATATCATCAGGTAGCACTTGCCTGAGACTCTCCCCACTCAGGACCCAACCCTCAGCTCCAGGTAAGGCACAGGCTACAAAGCTGTGCTGGGCCGACAGTGCCCCCTGGTGGTTAGCTTGCCCAAGTGCCGGCCCCATGTGACAGCCAGCGCAGCCCACTTCAGCATCCTCAGAGATTTCTCAGGAACAATTCCCACCTCCTCCCACCGGCCAGGTGGGGAGCAGAAGGCAAGGAGATGTAAGGGGCAGTGAAATGTTTACAAACTGAGTAAGCCAAGAACCACTTTTCAAAAGAGTAAACATCCAGGGCACCTGGGTGGCTCAGTTGTTAAGTGTCTGCCTTCTACTTTAGTCATGATCCCAGGGTCTGCTTTCGCAGGCAGCCTGCTTCTCCCTCTCCCATTCCTCCTGCTTGTGTTCCCTCTCTTGTTGTGTTTCTCTCCGTCAAATAAATACTAATAATAACAACCCAAAATAGTCAACGTCCCTCTACCAAGATTCTCATGCATCCCTTCGTGGGGCATCATCTTAGCCTACTATGTCTCAAGAGAAATAAATGTCACTGATGGAGCTCCAGCTTTTTCTTTCTTTCTTCCTTTTTTCTTCCTCTTTCTTTCTTCCTCTTTTTCTTTCTTTGTCTTTCTTTCTCCTTTTTTGTCATTGAGCTAAATTTATTCTATTTAAATGCCCATCTTTTATTGGAGGTTAGGCCTTCCTATTTGGGGGAGAGTTAAGATGTCCCTTCTTTTATAAAATGGTGGCATTACAACATGATAACGTAATCACTGTCCTTCAAACAAACTGTCCTTCCTTGCCAAAGTTAGCAACCTTATTTTGGTCCTTTTTTTTTTTTTAACTGATGGATAAAACTGTAAACCACTCTTGGGTAACACCAAGTCCTGGGTCCCATTTATTCTCTTCCCTTCTCTTCTGCAGCAACTAAGTTTACTAGGGTAAAAGGACATCCCTGCATTTGTAGCAGACTAACATAAGTAAATCCTTAGGCTTCCTTTTCACTGTCCACCACTCCCTTGCTTATATTACTGACAAACCACGCCTCACAAAAGGTCCAAGCTCCTCATGGAATATTTTGGGTTTACCCAGGAAGAAAATCTGATCAATGGGTAGATGTCCTCAAGGCTCCAGTTGAAAAGCCACATCTACCTCTGGGAGTCAGATATGTTTAGAAAAATTTGGTAAACTCATGGTCTGAGGTCACCTGGAATCTGTTTGTAGGGCAAACTCCAAGGTCTCCTGAGAAAGCACTTACTCTACAGGGAAAAAAGAAAGTCAGCAAACAAGTTTGCCCCAGTCTGCATCATAGGACCCTAAGGAAAAGGAGACTCTGAGTTCTCCACGGAGTTGGTCACTAAGAATTATTGTCCCTTACCAACACTCCACAGGTCCCTGTCTGGGTAATAAGGAGAAGGGAGGATTCCCCAAAAACTTGAAAAAGCTTTTTTTTTTTTTTTTTTTTTAACTAAAAGCCCATGAAAGACATTAGGGCAAAAAGTATCCCTTCTATGATATTTACTTTGTATATGAGTATACAAAGTATACTGAGAACATCAGATAATAAGACCGCCCAGCTCAGTCACCGCACCTACAGCAGCAAGACTCGCTCCAACTCAGAACCTCACCCCTTAGCCTTGCTGGCACCATCCAGCCAGTCCCGTGGTCATCAACACCAGGATCTTCAAGATGGTCACACACACACAGACAAAGACCCCAGCAGAGGACCTGCCTCACTGCCTCTGAGTTGTTGAGTTCACTGTGAGTATGTGTGAGCCACCCTCGCGCCCCGACCATGGTCTCTCACAAACAAGAGTAATAATAATATTAGAAATAATAAGTATTAGAAACCATGGACAGAAGTATTAGAAACCTCGAACAGGAAAATCTCCAACTTCAGTCGAGGTTCAGAGCCAGAAAAATATGGATGGCAGGAGGCTAATAGCAACATACAAATTCCAGGTTTCCCTGGAATGCGACTATTCTTATTATGTTTTTCACTCTCCCAAGTCAATAGCAGGCATGGAATTTGCACTTAAATATCTTCAGGAGGGTTGAAATTAAATCACTTGAAGACAAGGTCTTCGTCTTCCTTTGCCCTAATCTCTAAAGCTTCCATTAGTAGAAAATTAAATGTTGATACCTTATTTCCCCTTTCCCCTCATTCTGTCTCACCCATATTAATATAGAGTTAATATACCGAGTATATTAGCAGTGCACTGAAGAATTCCTGAGACGTCTTCAATTTCCTCTTTGTTGGAATGGTCTGCATAGGACCATCTGTTAGAGATACTGTAGAAATTCCTTTCTGCATCCCTGTAACTAAGAAGAAAACAAAATTAGCATACAGAGACCATTTTTAAAGCATCCGCGAACGCACTTGTATGCGTACACACAAGCACACACCGTCTGTGCCTCTGGTGTAATCGCATTTTAAAATAACTGCAGCTTTTAGACACCATTCCTGGCGAAAGCCCCCACTAACATTAGCATTCACGGTGTGGACCAGGAACTGGAGGCCGTCCTTAAGAAGGAGGCTGTGGGTGAAAAAACACAGAGGAGGAGGAGGACCAGAAGATCCATCAGTTTGTACCATGAGTGTTTCCTTGTCGGAGAGCTTCACCATGGTGGGTCATCTGTTCCTGTAAGGAAGAGGCCGAGCAAAAAGCGACATTACTTGGTGCACGGGCGTGGTGTTAAAAGTCAACAGGTCTTAACCTCTAGCACAGTCAAGAAGAGAGCAACGTGGTGCATTGATGACAAATGCACTAAGCAAGCATCTGGAGTCTGACAGAACTTGAATATGGTCTTACCATTGTCTATCTGTGAGACTTGGGGCAAGTCTGGTGGGTCTAACTTGCCTTCCTCATAAAACGGAGATTCCCCAAACCCCCGCTCCAAGTTCCTGCGAGGACAGAATGACGAAATGCCTATGTCATCAGGTGTTGCCTAGAACTTCTCCAGTTGCCTCTGGATTGGAGCCAAGGCATCAACACTGAAGGTAATAGGGACATAAGGCTCCCACATTCCCCCAGGAGTAGCCATTTCCACCAGAACTTAAGAAAGGACTTGAGTCACCGCTATTGCCATGTTACAGAAACAAAGGAATGAAACAAATTTGAAAGGCAATCAATCCTCCAGAGAGTGAGGAACTGGTCTAGGAAGATAATGTGTTATTATCCTTCCCCACTCCTCCAAGAAAAAGAGAAAGGACAAGTCTTCTGCAAAGCCCAGCTGGGAAAAGAGGGTCCATCCCTGAAAGACTGGGGGCTGGGTGTTGCAACCCACCATGAATGTCTGCTGAGGAAGCATAATTCCTGAGCAGAGGGAGGTTCCAGAAAGAGTTATTAACAGGGAAAAGAAAGAGAAGCCAATGGGAGCAGCCTACTATACCTACATTTGGTAAGCAGGAGTTTCTCATGGGTGAGGGAGATCCTAGGAAAGAGAGGGGCCTTCTGTGGTCCCTGATAACTGCCTTCCCCATCTAGAGTGTGCCAGCAGTGGAGGGTCCCATCAGCAAGACTGTAGAGTACAATCCTCAGAGCCAAGAGGAGGGCCATCTGATGAGTTCAGGTAGAACCCATAAGTGCGCCTGACTAAGGGCATCACAATCAAGACAGGGCTGTTCCAACCATCAGATTTAAAAAGGCTTCTGCCATATTCCATGCATTTCTGCCGATACATCAGAAGGTAGAGGAACCCAGATGGGGGCAGCTTGGACCCCAGGACTAAAAAATCACAGGATACTCCCCCTCTGCACTGCATTCCCAGTCTCTCCAGGCCAAGGCTTGATGCAGCCAGAGAGGGGTGGAAGGGTGAGACTGGATAGGGGGTTGAAGATATGAACTCGTCTGAAGTGGACTTCATACTCCCTGGAAATTCCCAGAAATAGGGGCAATCTGCCTGAGCTGGCATGAAAGGGGATCCATCCTCGCATGTCTGAAACGACTGAAGAGAAAAAATAACAAGGCCTCAGGTTTGTACACCTCACTGAGATCAGACCCCAATAAACCAGGCTGTCAAAGTGCTTACTACAGTTTCCAGAACACACAAATCACTCACTAAAAGGTGGAATGGGGAAGGAAGTCATTAAAAACAAATAAATACAGGGTTATTTGTCAAATCAGCCTCCTTCATTTTAACTGGAATGACCTTTAACAAAGTATTATTTCTCACAGCATCACTTTCCTTATCTGTAAAATGGAATTTATACAATGATCTTATGAAACAGAATAGATGGTCAGGATTACATAAAAAATAAGAGATGTAAAGTGCCGAGTACATTGTTTCAGAAAGACTGATCAGTAGATGATAGCTTTTATCTAACATTGTTTCCATTCATTCAGATAGTCTATGTAAATATATGAAAAAGAAGCTAGATCACTTTTTAGATAAAGTATTGGATAGCCCCAAAATCTTACCATGACAGTAAAAATAGTATCATTAAAGTTTGTATCCCAGAATAATCCAGGTTTACCCACTTCTCGTGTTCTATGGAAATTATTGTAGCTTTATCCCTATTCAGTTGTCCAAAGAAAAAAGGAACAGAAGCGTGGCTGTACAAAACAAACATGGGGCCATGGTGATAATTGGAATAATAGAATTTAACTTTAGATGACTATGGGAAATGTTGTCCCAAATTAACAGGAGCCTGGCAGCATGCCCATTTGTGATATTAGCATAAGGATGTTTATTCTGGCAAAAAAAAAAGTACAAAATGAGTGGCAGGATTCTGAATACCTATTTCTTCATACTTTAGTTTTTAAAATACGTAATGATTAAACATCACAGGAAGCTGGATTATTGTGTTTTCCAACTGTAGTCTTAAAAACATCTCCGCTTTGTCTTCACTGTGCTGCTACTCTGCTTCCGGGAGCTCCACATGGCTAGGAGTCACACAGTGTAAACACGAGTGAGAGTGGCCAGTGAGGGACTCGAGAAGCAAGAATTTAGATGGGGGCGGGGGGGAATCCAAACACTTTGGGACAAGAAGCGGCAGCTAGAAGACAACGGAGCACATTCAGCTCCTGATGGTAAACAAAGGATTCCAAACTTCCACGGACTCAGGGAGGACAGGGCAATAATGCAGTGGGAGGGTTAAGGACACACAACAAAACACTGACAGGCACAAGAGTCAGGGACTACGAGTGGCACTAATAACAATTCAGTGAACATATTCATGACTTTTATGTACCGAGCACTGTAGTACTCTCCCTGATTCTATAACCTGCTGTTATCATTATCATTTTATTTAACTTCAGCCCAACCAACCCTGTTATTACTAGCATCTTAAAAATGAGAAAAAGGGGCGCCTGGGTGGCTCAGTGGGGTAAAGCCTCTGCCTTCAGCTCAGGTCATGATCTCAGGGTCCTGGGATCGAGGCCCGCATCGGGCTCTCTGCTCAGCAGGGAGCCTGCTTCTTCCTCTCTCTGCCTGCCTCTCTGCCTACTCGTGATCTTTCTCTCTGTCAAATAAATAAATAAAATCTTAAAAAAAAAAAATGAGAAAAGGGAGGCTCAGGAAAGTTAGGTCAGGTGCCCTCAATCATTCAAAGGCCGAATCTGACTTTCAATCTACTAAAGGTGTCATGTGATAGGTCTTCTGTCAGGGCCCATTTTCTCAGCCCCCGGCTCTGAATCATGGGGCAACGAAGCCCAGGGACAAGGATGCACACAGTATAATGCTCAAAACGACATCAGAGGAAACAGTCCTCATAAACCAGGCTTCCATCAATCCGGCGCCTTTGAATTCCAAAGATGAATCCGGCCTGCCTCCTACTTACCCTCTTGTTTCCCACTGTTGTTTCTGAACCACCCTAAGAAGTGAGCCCATCCCCTAGAAAAGAGAGTTACAGAGATGAATAGGAAGAGGGACGCTCAGCACCCCCTTTCCTCATTTTACACCGAGGCAAGAAGACAAGCTCCATGACTAGGACGCTGCTGGGGTGAGTGCATTCATGCAGTTTACAGGAAAAAAAAAAATATATAAGAAATTTACCACGAAGTCAATCTGTCACACAGCATCAGGACATTAAGCCTAAATGAGAAATTAATCCAGGAAATCAGTAAAATATATGCTCTACCGGAAGGGCTCTTGGTACCAGAACTGCAATAGAGCCTGAAGGGTATATTAAGCCCTCCTTTTATACCCCCTGCCAAGCACAATCTATTCTTTTATCCACTGTATGCATAGTTCCATGCATATACCTCTGGGGTGCATTTCTTTCATTTACTCACCTCCCCTCAAAAAAAATCCATGTTGGTCCCTAAGAAACAAGCAATTACAAAGGCAAAGGAACACAGAGGTCAATCATTTAGATAAGTCAACAATATCAGCTATAATAAACATAAGAAAAAGGAATAAAACAGAATATAAAATAACTGGAGTTGGAATCTGGGGATGGAGGGTTTCTCTAAACTGGGTGGCCAGAGTACGTTTATCTGAAGATAGTGACATTTCAACAGACACTTGAACTTTAAAAAAAAAAAAAAAAAAAAAAAGTCACCCATGCACTTATGGGAATAGAGCATCCCAAGAAAATGGAATGGGATATGCCAAGACCCTGAGGCTAGGCAGGACTCAGGGAGAAAAGCAGAGATGGCCGGCAGGCAGGGAGTGGAAAGAGGAAGCAGAGGCGATCACCACAAGAGATGTGAGCAGAGGCAAATCCCAGGAACAGTTCAGACTTTGGTCTATCACCAGAAGTCACTCTATGGTTGGAAGCCAGGATGTCACAGCGTAATACCTGACCCACAGCGTCAGTCATCTGTGTTATCTGGGAACCCACTGGGAAGGCCACCTTCTGAGTGTGCAGGATCTATGGGAGTGGGGAGAGAAGGCCTGGGGGTGGAGTCCAGCTATCCAGGTTTGAGCAAGCTGGCAGGTGATTCTGATGCTGGCTAGTATTTGAGCACTGGCGGTCCAGGGTGAGAAAGTGGCATCCTCTAATTATTTAATCACTTTAAGGTGCTGGACACTAGCTTGAATGGTCTCTATGAGCAAATCTGTGAACGAGAGATTCGACAAGTTGAGAAAGAGAACACATGTTTAACGACAAGGTTCCTGGAGCACAGAGAGGCTGTCTTGCTCCCTGACACAGGCTCCATGGGTTACCCCCTCCCAGGCCTCCATCTGTGGGAGCCTATGAACAGCTGCTCCCTGCCCTCAAGTCTACATCATGGAGACCAAAAAATCCTCAGTTTCCAGTGGTGTAAGAATGCATCAGGGAGCAGCAAACAGCCCTGAGACTCTGATAAATAAAGCAGGTCCACGAGCAGTTTTAATGGAGAAAAAAGGGAGGCTGGGAGGCCAGGGATTAGAGGCTGACTTAAGAAACGAGACACAGGAAGGTCAGTACCCTTCTGGACACGGATGGAGCTGGAGATTATCAGGCCGAGGGACGTAAGTCAGTCAGAGAAAGGTAAATACCATATGATTTCACTCATATGGGGAATCTAAGAAATAAAAAAGAAATAAAACAACTGAGCCAAAGGGAAGGAGAGGCAAACCAAGAAACAGACTCTTAACTACGGAGAATACAGGGTCACCAGCAGGAAGATGGGGGGCGGGGACAGGTGATGGGGATGTAGGAAGGCACCTGTCGTGATGAGCACCATGTGATGTAGGGAAATGTTGAATCACTGTATTATACAGCTGAAACTGATATTACACTGTTCATTAACTGGAATTTAAATTTTTCTTTAAAAAAATAAATTTTTAAGTAAGAGTTAATTTTTTTAAAAAATTAAACAAAAAACCAGAAGGGCTAGCTCATACTCCTTATGATCCACCCAGAATTGTCCTCCCAGAGGGTCAAGATGGCGGAAGGCCAGGTGACCGCATTTCAGGGAGTTCCCTGAAGAGAGCTGAATTCCAACAAAAAAACCACTACAAGACCACCGAGAACACCCATGAAACCAGCCTGAAATGTGATATTTCCCACTTCTGGACCGCTACGAGAGACAAAGAACATCGGCAAAAAGCTCTCTCTGTTTCTCCCTTTCTTCTCTCCTCTTTCCTTTATTCTCTCTTTTATGTGTACATGTAGATACAAAGTACAAGTCAATCCCACATCCCTATTCGATACTACCCCTATATACAACCAGTTCCAATCCCCCTATATCATTTGAAAGTGGGCTCCTCCAACAATAACAGCAAGATAAACTCTGCAGCGTCTGAAACGCATTCCCTGCCCACAAGGAATGTCTGTGCTCACCTTCCCACTCTGTTTGTCAGTGTGCCTGTGTAACTGTCT
>PITA01001264.1:0-40000 GCA_004023965.1 Spilogale gracilis
ATTGCAAACAACCTAAGTGGCCTTCAAAGGAAGAAAGGATAAATACATCGTGGCATATTTCTACACTGGACTACTACACAGCAGCCAAAAGGAATAAATTATGGTGAGATCTACCAAAAGAGATAAATCCCAGAAACAACCCCAAAAAAGGCAAATTGAAGGAAAAGTTACCCCTCCCCAAAAAAAGTTGAAAAAAAAACTTCAGGTGCTTTTTCCATAATCTTCTGTTTCTTTCAAGTATGTTTAAAATATATAATGATTTTTTAAAAAGTATTTAAAATAAAACAATCAAGGTTATTTAGCAATCTGCGATTAAAGATCAGCTTTCTTAAACTCCATAAATTCAATAACATGAGGGAAGGCATGAGCTAATTCTAACAGCAGCCCAGCAAACAATTCTCCCAGCCTTCTCTTTCCAGATTTCCAATGAAAAATCACCAAAGACAGCATGATTTGTCTAGAAGAGCTGAGCTCATCAGAGTGTGCTAAATTTCCTTTCATTTCAGCGCTTGCACAAATAAAAGGAATTGAAGCTGTCTCTTCAACAAGCCTAGCTGGAAAAGTCTACATTAGGAGAAATCCCAGCAGCTACCAAGCTTGTGTTTTTCATTCTGCCACATTATGTACATATTTTTACTTGAAATTATACACACACACACCTCTATGCCCCCACCCCAAGGCCTGGAGCAAACATAACCTGATCCAGACTTTTTTTTATTTTTTAAAAGACAAAACCAACCAAAATCCCAAAGCCTCCCCCACCATCTGATTATGATAGCAATGCATGGTCTTTGTAGGAAATTCAAAAAGTGCTGGAAAGCCCTTTCCAAATTAAAAATCACCTGTAATCTCAAGACTCAGAAATAAGCACCTTTAACATGGTCACAACATTGTTTTCCAAGTTTTGTCTATACATGTAAATACTTACACAATTGAAATTATACTGTGTCTACTGTTTTGTATTTTTCTCACTCAACAACATATTCCATTTCATTATTTATCTGGAGCACCAATTCACATAGTATTCCCTTGTGCAATGTTCCACAACTTAAAGAATCTCCCATTGTGAGGCATTTACATATTGCCAGATTGTTGTTCCTGAAAGCCTGAACAATTTAGGTCCCTCTCAGCCCTAGGAGCGGTCTGAGGACGTCCATTTCCCTGTTCCCTTCACAACACTGCTGACCAACTGCTTTTTCTTCCTCCCCAGAGAGGTAACAGGAGACGCTCATTATAAGTCATGAGCTTGGAGAGAGGGATTTGCTTAGTTACCAACACTTTAAATGTGTATCTAAGGTACTGTTTAATGACTAGAGAATTCTTATACATTTTTTTTTATTCAGTACGAGATATTAGAGTTGCTGTTGACACTGGGAAATTGAGGATCATGTTGATTTGAGTTAAGAGGCTCCTCCCCCTATGTGGGAGACTATGCCTTATGTATTGTTGTGTCTTCAGCATCTCACACATAAAAGGCTTTCAATAAATGTCTGTTGAAGTCAACAATAAAAGAAGTTAAATCCATGTCAAGCAAACCTATGGTTGGTCATGCTTTGGAAATCACTTTATGCGGTAAAGCCGTGTTTTTGAAATAACATGGAAATTGGATGCAACTCCCTTAGTTTAAAAACTTCAGTTCTCCATGTTAATCTCATATATTCCATTTGTTTTAGGACACCAGACGCTGACCATACCAATGCTGGGTAGCGGAGAAATATCAGAGTAAAATAACAGAAAAGTTCTGCCGTGAGCAATGGGGACACGCTTTGTCTAGCAGTATAAGTAGCCTAAGGACTAGAGACATTTTGGGGGGCTGGGGCAGGGGGGAACTAGCAACATCGGCAACGACTCAGGCTTTTGGTCTATACTGAGAATCCTCTTGTCTGCAGTAAGGAGAAAAGACGAACGTCAGCAGCCAGGATAGATTTTGGTTGAGAGAGACCAAGAGCAGTGGCTTCACACTCTGAGGCTGCAGAGCGGCAGCGAGGAGCTCCCGCTTCAAACCAGTGCGAGTCCGCCTTGACCACATGCCAGACCAAGAATGGCGCTGTGTCTTCCCAGCAACTCGCAGACGAACACAATTCCAGGAATTTCTTTTAGGGGAGATTTGTAATAAGCTGCAGAATGCCTATAGAAACAGCCACAATTGGTGTTCTATAGCGAGACATATTTTTAGATTCAACTTTCAACTCTGGGCACACAGAGCGTGGGCTCTGGACATTGTCTTCGCATCCTCTTTCCCAGGATTTCTCGACTTGCTGGGGTGGGGGAGGAGGGGTTATGACCCCTATAGGGTCACAGAGAGGAAACCAGCAAAGCATCCAGTGGAGTTTTTTGAAGCTGCCTGGAGGGGGAAATTCGCTTCTGTTAGTGATTCTCACTGATGCCTTCACTTTCCCCCCGAACTGTGGGATTCCCCAGCCTGCTCTCCATCTATCAGTAACGACTGCCTCTGGTTTAAAACTTAACCAAGAGCCAGGCACCGTTAAGGAGCTTTGCTTTTTTTTCACATTTTTCATACCATGATGCGCAGAAAATACTATTCGAGCGGCCGGCACGCAGGCAAGCTGCTTGTAGCCGGAAGTCATGGCCTGAGGATCTGCAAGCCCCAGGCCTCACCCCACTGGTCTGTGGTCTGAAAAATACAATATTGTGCCACACGCATAATCCATCTGTGGCATCCCATTGGGAATTTCTGCTTTATAGGGGCTCTCTCATGTGGCAAATACCGTCGTGTGGGCTATGAGAATTATCTCTATTCGTGGTTGAGGCTCGGGAAGGCCAAGTGCCTTGTCCCTTGGCCACGTTGTCCAGTTAAGAATCCAAACTCAGGTGTTGTAGACCATGTTATTTGTGCATAGTTCTTGACTCCTTTCCTACCCTTACAATGCTTTCATGTAAGATGGAAAATACTTTTCTATGCTGTTAACTTTGCACTTGGACATATGACTTGCTTTAGTCAATAAAATGTGAATGGATATGTCGTATCCAGATAGGGGTTCCAATTTCATAGAGCAGCATTACTCACAACAGCCCAGATATGGAAACAATTGAAGTGTCCATCAGTGGATGACTGGGTAAAGAAATGTGTGTACACACACACACACACACACACACACACTCACACACACAATGGAATATTATTCAGCCATGAGAAAGAAGGAAATCCCACCATTTGCAACAACTTGGATGAATCCTGAGGGCATTACACTAGGTGAGATGAGTCAGACAGAGAAAGACAGATATTGTATGATAGGACTTATATATGGAATCTTAAACAGTCAAACTTCCAGTTATAAGATTAACAAACTTGGGGATCTCATACACAGCAAGTGAGTACAGCTAACAATACTATATTGACTCAACACATATTTAGGGGGTGCCTATGTGGCTCAGAGGCTTGAGCCTCTGTCTTCAGTTCAGGTCATGATCTCAGGGTCCTGGGATCAAGCCCCACATCGGGCTCTATGCTCAGCAGGGAGTCTGCTTCCCCCTCTTTCTCTGCCTGCTTCTCTGCCTGTTTGTGATATCTCTGTCAAATAAATAAATAAAATCCTTAAAAAAATGAATCAACACGTACTTGAATGTTCTAAGAGAGTAGGTCTTAAATGTTCTCATCACAAAAAAGAGATGGTAACAATGGGATGGGATGGAGGTGTTAGCCCATGCTACCATGCTATGGGGATCGTCATTTTGCAATATATACACATGTCAAATCAACATTTTGTGTACCTTAAATTATATAATGTTATGTGTTAATCATATCTCAGTGAAGCCGGGAGAAAAACACTTAGAAGCTCCAAATGCACTTGCATGATATAGCTTGACCTCTTAAGCACCTGTCATCCGCCCCCATAGCATGCCCTACACAAAAGTATTAGAAGCAAAAGACATGAGGGACACCGGGTGGCTCAGTCAGTTAAGTGTCTGTCTTTAGCTCAGGTCATGATCCAAGGTCCTGGGATCGAGTCCCACATCCAGCTTCTTGCTCAGCGGGGAAGCCTGCTTCTCCCACTGGCCTGCTGCTCCCCCTGCTTATGTGCGCTCTCTCTCTCTTTGACAAATAAATAAATTAAATTAAAAAAAATACAAAACCGAGAAGAGCCTGGCAGTACCAGGCAGAGCTATTGCCACCCCATAGAGATGAGAATAAGAAACCTGGTGGGAGTTACCACAGAACAAGCAGGAGGTCTGCTTAGATCCACAATCCAGGTTTCTCCATTTGGTCCTATTGCTTGTCATCCCCAGTTCTGTGAGCTCTCCCCATCATCAGCCTACTTTTTGGTATTTTATTTTTCATATCTTTGGTAAAAAATACTAGAACCTCTCCTTTTGTCTTTGTCCAGTTGTGAAACAAGGCCTCAGAAAATCCCAACATGAAGGGCACCTGGGTGGTTAAGTATCCGACTCTGAATTTCTGCTCATGAGGGTCATGATCTCTGGGTTCTGGGATCAAGTCCCACTCAGCAGGGAGTCTGTTTGTCTCCCTCTACCTCTTCTTCTGCCCCTCCCCCTGCTCATATGTACCCTCTCTCTCTATGAAATAAAAAAATTAAAAAAAAAAAGAAAGAAAGAAAATCCCAACATGTAAGATGAGTGACTCCTTGCAAATGAGTAACGATAATAAGTATATATAAACACACACACACACACACTTTTTAAAGTCCATCCACTTATGTCACTAGGGTTTCCATGCTTACTACTCATGAGATAGGCAGGACGCTCTTGATACAAGCTCAGTACTCAATGCAGTTTATAGAATGGAACAATCAATCAATATTCACTTTGCTTAAGAGAAAATGAAAGATGCAAAGATTAATAATAATAGTGATCTCTGGGTTTGTTGCTTAAACATGACACCATGTCTGAGCTAAATGATGTTATTTAATCCCTACAACTATCCTGAGAAGCAGGTATTCCAGAGACAGCTAGCTGTGCCCCAATTACCATTTTTTTCTGACTCCCTTTAGTATTTAGGAAGCTGGAGCTAGGCACATGGCTACCAGCAAATACTACATTTCCCATGCAGCTTTGCAGTTGGTTGTGGGCATGCAGCTAAGGTTTGGCCAATGGGATTTAAACAACTTCCAACTCATGCTGTTGAAAGAAAAGCAGTGTGCCTTCCTTTTTTCTTTTCCTCCTTCCTCTGGTTAGAATCAGACATAAAAAAACAACCAAAACTTTGATCATGAGTTCAGAACCTGATGTACATGAAATTTAACATGAAAAAGGAATAAAACTGTATGTTTTAAGCCACTGTAGTTTGAGTTCCCTCTATCACCTCCCAATCCCCCTCCTGCACACACACACACACACACACACACACACACACACACACAGCTACCTGTCATATACCCTAACTAATGCAGTAGGTAGTACCACTTTTTTTTTGGATGGGGAAATTGAAGTTAAGGTGGATTAACTCACCTCAAGTCACACAATTATATAAGCCCTAGAGCCAGGACCTGGATCAAGTTGGACTCTTGCCCAAGGCCAGGTTCTTGGTCACTGTGCTCACTAGCCTCCCCGGTCAGTTTTTAACCCTGGGGCTCAGTTTTCTTCTACTACATTGCTAAGGTGTCAACTACAAGTACTATAGTACAGAATGTAAAATTCTCTCACCCATTAGGAAGGAAACATTCAGATCTTCCAAAGAAGGAAGGATAATATTCTCTGGCACGGAAGAAACTTATTCAACTACTTCCCTAGCCGGGATGTTGCAAGAGAATGAATCAGGGCAGTCTACACTCCATGAAGACCAATCTGAGGTGAGGACCCCATGTGGTCCTTTGGCTATGCAAGAAGAAAATATGACAACTTCAGCCTGTACTAACATTTTTAGCTTTAAAGCCAGAAATTTAACTTAAGTAACATATAAAACATGGCTGCCTTTATTTGGTTCCCCTGTCAGAGATTCTTAATTTTAATAAGTGTCTCCCAGGGAAAGGGCAGGAGCATTCATAGAGTTCTTCCCAAGATTGTTTGCTCATGGCATATTGAAGCATATTACAATTTACAGAATGCCCTGTTTAATGGACTACAAATAATATTTTCTAGTTTTGACTAAACTGGAAAGATGGACATGTACCTTACAGGGAGAAATTACTAACTGGAGAACACACTAATGAATCAGGCACAAACAATTTGGAAATGGCAGCATTCACTCCACTACTCCTAGAAAGGCTCTCCAACTACAACATGAGGTGTTGTGTTTTGGGGTTTTTTTTTTTTTTTTAAGATTTTATTTATTTATTTGACAGAGAGAAACACAGCGAGAGAGGGAACACAAGTGAGAGAGGGGAGTGAGAGAGGGAGAAGCAGGCCTCCCCCTGAGCAAGGAGCCCGATGCAGGGCTCGATCCCAGGTCTCTGGGATCATGACCTGAGCCAAAGGCAGTCGCCCAACCAACTGAGCCACCCAGGTGCCCCTTGTTTTTGTTTTAAGATGATCTATGCAGGGGCACCTGGGTGGCTCAGTCAGCTAAACACCTGATTCTTGATCTTGATCTCAGGGTCCTGAGTTCAAGTCCCCACATTGGGCTCCACCCTGGGCATGAAGCCTACTTAAAAAAAAAAAAAAATCTACTCAGGCCTGACATAAGTCAGTTAAACAAAAACATTTTAAAAATTACCAGGAATTACCTTTTTTTAAAGATTATTTTTTTATTCGAGAGAGAGAGAGCACATGTATGTGCATATACAGTGGGAGGAGGGGCAAGGGAGAGGGAGAAAAGATCTCAAGAAGACTCTCTGCTGAGCACAGAGCCCAGTGTGGGTCTCAGTCACCACCCTGAGATCATGACCTGAACTAAAATCAAGAGTCAATTGACCGAAACACCCAGGCATCCCAAGAAATATCCTCTTATTTTATTTTATTTTACTTTAAAAAGTTTTTTCATTTGTTTGAGAGGGAGGCATGAGTGGTGGGAAGGGGCATAGGAAAGGGACAAGCAGACTCCCTGCTGAGCAGGGAGCCCAACTTGATCCCAAGACCTTGAGGTGCAGGGCTTGATCCTAGGACCCTGAGATCATGGCCTGAGCCAAAGGTAGATACTTAAAGGTAGCTGCCAAAGGTAGCTGTGCCACCCAGGTGCCCCAAGAAATACCTATTTTAAATATGGATTAGCATATACTCTCATTAACACTAATCCTCATCCTAAGTATATATTGAGACTTGACTACTATGACTACTATATTATGAAGCCATCACGTGTATCTTGTACTACAGGTAATCTCCTTTATTTCAGCATGCTAAAATTTTTACTTTTGTGTATGTATTGTAATTTTTTCTTTTTATTTTTTATAATGTATTTATTTTTATCAACATATACTGTATTATTTGTTTCTGGGTTACAGGTCTATGAATCATCCGTCTTAAACAATTCAGGGGACTCACCATATCACATACCCTCCCCAGTGTCCATCACCCAGACACCCCATCCCTCTCACCTCGCTCCCTTCCAGAAACCTTCAGTTTGTTTCCTGAGATTAATGTCTCTTTCCCCTCTACCCCTAGTATGTATTGTAATGTAATACTATGTAAGACTAGTAGTGTAGAGTATATAAGTACATACGCTTTCATATGAATACAAACTATATATCATTTATATGTAATTTTGAGAGTGCATGCTTAAAAATGTCTTACTGATAAAGGACATAATCGAAAAGGATAGTCTGGCCTATCAAAAGGATGATTCTATCAAATCATTCCCAGCTGAGGGGGCAATCATCTCTGACCTTAATCACAAGAATTTAGTGCATGGGGCTTGGTTTATCACTAAATATGAGGAGGGAAACATGATACATACGCACCCAGTTCTTGGTCATGGAGAAGACAGATTTCCTTCTATATGCTTTATTTTTTCTCAGTGCAATAACCTGTTAGATAATAGAATCAGATTATTTCCCATCAGACCGGAATGTATTGGATAAACTGAAGTGGGTTAAAATGAAATTTCTGGGTGATAGGATCCTGTGCATGTGGAAAGTGTCAAACTAAACTAATATCATTTTTATGTACAAACAATATTACCAAACATCTCTGAATAAAGCATTATTGCATTTAATGAGCGTCCACAATGCAGGGAAATTTTTGTCCATATTCTAGTTAATCCTTAAAACACTAACAATAAACATTTACAGACATCTTTTGTGGCAGGCCCTCCTATAAGCCCTTTGCAGGTATTAACTCATTTTGTTCTCACATTAACTCTCCAAGGTATGTCCCATTGTCCCCATCTTTCAGATGAAGAAACTGAAGTCCAGAGAATTTCAATATCTCAGCCAAGCCAGTAGTACATGGCAGAGCCAGAATTCAGCTCCAAGCAACCCAACCTCAACTTGGCATTTTTAGCCATATGTTTTTTTGTTGGTTGGTTTGTTTTTTTTAAAAGATTTTATGTATTTGTCAGAGAGAGAGCACAAGGAGGGAGAGCAACATGCAGAGGGAGAAGCAGGCTCCCCACTGAGCAAGGGGCCCGATCAGGGACCCAACATGGGGCTCCATCCCAGGACCCTGGGATCATGGCCTGAGCTGAAGGCAGACACCTAACGGACTGAGCCACCCAGGTGTCCCCGCCATATGTTTTACTAACAATAGCCTACCAAAGTACATATTACTAGCTCCATTTTAGAGAGGAGAAAATCGAGGCACTGGGTGATAAAACCAGGACTTGAACTCAGTTTAACCGAACCAAAGCCCCTGTTCTTTCCACCAGACTCTGCTCTTTTCCTAATGCCAATATTACAACCACTGGTCCAGTTCCTGGAGAATGTTGGGAGGGCAATACTTTATCTTGTTAGAAAAATCTATTCTTTATAGAAATATAAATGTCAGTTCTGCCATTTTTTTATTGTTTTGCTTGCGAACATCAGAAATTGAACTTAAAGTTTTTTCCCTTGTAGAAAAGTATATTCATTCAGAAAAAAGTCAGATATTGTGAGTGTACAGCTCAACGAATTTTTATAAACTGAGAAATAGTATTCTCATCAATCTGCAGTTTCTCATTTGTTTAGTTAAATGTACATTAATAGTTGCAAGTTCAAACTCCATAATCAATCAGACATGACAGATATTTATTTCCTGCTCATGAAAAGAGCAAAACAGGTGTTCCTGATTGTTCATCAGCTCTGTTCCAAGTGATAACTCAGGGCCAGAATCCCTTCACCTGTGGCTTCCAAGGTTATGATGGTTCAGAGGAAGGGGAAGAGCCTAGAGGATCCTGGGTACAATCCCGGGGTCCTGGGATCGAACCCCGAATCAAACTGCGAATCGAACTCCGAAGCCAGCCTCACATCGAGCCCCACATGGAACTCTGCAAATTCGGCTCCCTGCTCAGCGGGAAGCCTGCTTCTCCCTTTCCCACTCCCTGTGCTTGTGTTCCTTCTCTAGCTGTCTCTGTCAACTAAATAAATAAAATCTTAACACACAAATAAGAAAACTGGAAACAGAGAGGATGGGCATCTTGGTCAAGGTCAAACAGCTACTTACTGAGATTTCCCTGCAGAGCTGTAACATTTTCTGTTACAAGCTTTAACTTCCTCAAGTGAATGTCCTTCATGTCTAAATATAATTTGAACTTTTCTAAAGTCTCTTTTTTTCCCTTTCTTCCCATCAGGGAAATTACTTTTACTCTTTGTTCAAGGAATTGACATCTCAAAGGGCAAAATATCCAAAATCTTACTTAAGAATTCTTTTCATCCATACCCAATCAGAGGAGCGTTCTGTTCTCTTTTCAATTAAGAAACGACGACATGAGCCTTCCTCACTTATCCCATACTTCCTGAGAGTGAATAAAGATGGGTAATCTGTTCAGCCCACATTTTTTCTAACAGGCCATTGAATTTCTAAAGGCATATATCAGTTATTTCTTGTTCTTTTTTTTAATAGAGAAATCTGCTCAAGTGGTAATTATGTGTTTTAAAAAACTAAACTCCAGGGGCGCCTGGGTGGCTCAGTCTGTTGAGTGTCCCATTCTTGATGTCAGCTCTGGTCACGAGATCAAGCCCCCCATCAGGTTTCCCATTCAGCAGGGAATCTGCTTCTCTCCCTCTCTTTTCCTCTCCCTCTGCCCCTCCCTACTCTCCCTAAGATAAATCAATAAACTTTTAGAGATAATTAATTAATTTTGAAAAATAAGCTCCTTGTTTGACCTCTACAAATATTTATCATGCACTTACAATGGGCCTAGCGTTGTGCCGGATGCTGGAGACACAATGGCAAGACAGACAGACACTGTCTCATCGCCTGCAGGAGGCAAAGCCCGTATCTGACCACTCTTCCCACTAGAAAGAATTCAAAATGATCTCTAAAGTATTTATCCTATTCAGAGAAGTATACTACATCTTCAGAAACACGCATTTATCTTAGGTGCGCAGATCAATGAATTTTCACAAGCTGAACAGATCTGTGAAACTGGCAGCCAGAATAAGAATTAAGTTGTCAGGATTAAAGACACTTTTCTTGTGCTGTCTTCCAGTTACTTATCCTCTGAGAGTACCCACCACCATGACTTCTAACAGCATAGTTCAATTTGCTGATTTTGAATTCTCATATATGTGGAATCACACCATATGTTCTCTTTTGCATCTGGAGAGTTTAATTATGCTTCAGATATACGTTCATGTTATTGCCTGTAATTGGTTTGTTCATTCCAAAGCTCTGTATAGTGGGGCAAATACTAAGGAGAAGATAATGGGGCCCCTGGGTGGCTCAGTCATTTGTTAAGCATCTGCCTTTGGCTCAGGTCAGGATCCCAGTGTCCTAGGATTGAGCCCTGCATCAAGCTCCCTGCTCAGCCTGCCTCTCTCTCTCTCACTCCCCTTGCTTGTATTCCCTCTCTAGCTGGGTCTCTCTCTGTCAAATACATAAATAAAATCTTAAAAAAAGAAAAAGAAGAAAAAGAAGATAAACATGCCGGTTGATTTGGCCACACTTCCTAGCTTTAAGGCTATCACGGGGAAGACTGCAATGAGCACTCTGACACATGTTTCTGGAGGATTTGTATCTGTATTTCTGTTGGGTATGTATCTAAAAATGCAGATCTTGGGTCATAAGATGCACATATGTTTAGCCATGGTCCACATGCTAACAAGTTTTCCAAAGTGGTTGTACCAATTTACATTCCCTCCAACCACCTGTGAGCATTCTTTTATAATTTTTTCTTCTAAATGTAGCAATAAGTAAAATAAGTAAAGAATATCCAGAGGCCAAAATTAACTAATAAAACAAGAATCCAGAAGTACTTATGGTCTTGAAGTGAACTTCTCCCAGGAAAAATTTGCTGAGCCCACATGATTTGTGGCTTGGGAAGTCATGGCCTCATGAGACATGGGGGAAGAGAGAGTAAGTGCTCAAGGGAGAGGAAACTAGAAACAAATTTATTCCACAAGAGAATAGTGAGAAAACTGCCTTTTGTGAAAGTAGGCACTGAGTGGAGGAGGTTAGGAAGAAATCCCCCTCTGATCATTCATAACCAAAAGCTGGCCCTCACAATGGTTTGGAGCTCAAATTCACATTACCATAGAGGTCTGAAAAACCTCAAGCCCAGCGGAGCCTGGGTGGCTCAGTCGTTAAGCGGCTGCCTTCCACTCAGGTCATGATCTCAGGGTGTTGAGACTGAGTCCCTCATCGGGTTCCCTGCTCAGCAGGAAGTCTGCTTCTCCCTCTCCCTCTGCCTGCTCCTCCCTCTGTGCTCTCTGTCTGTCAAATAAATACATGAAACCTTAAGACAAAACAAAACAAAACCCTAAAGCCCAGAAGTTAGTTTAAAGTAGTTCTGAATGAGCATTTTATCCAAGGAACCCAGGGGAGAAAAAGGAAACAATCATTCTTCAAACCATCCTCAAAGAAATTTCAAATGAATTACCAAAGGAGTAAGTGCTCACAGTAAATAGGAAGAGGAAAAAGAAAGAGAAAGAGAAAAAAGGACAGGAAAGGAAAAGAAAAACAATCAGAGAACACACAGAGAATAAAGCTTACTAAATAATGTTCTATTTCTTTTTTTTAAAGATTTTATTTATTTATTTAAGAGAGAGAGGGAGAGAGGAAGAGAGAGCATGAGAAGGTAGAAGGCCAGAGGGAGAAGCAGACTCCCTGCAGAGCCGGGAGCCCATTGTGGGACTCGATCCTGGGTCATGGGAATCACGACCTGAGCCAAAGGCAGTGGCTTAACCAACTGAGTCACCCAGGCACCCCAATAATTTTCTATTTCTTTTGCACAAATTAATCTATCCAAACGTTTCCCAACTTCAGTCCTTGACATACCACCATCATGATTTCTTCCACATTGTGTGGTATCATTATACTATTATACTATTATATACTCAATATTTTATTTAAACTGACTTTTTAGAAAATGCATATTCCTACTTTAGCTTTGCCCTAAGCCATAATGTCCCAGAATCACCACTGTCATATAGAATTAAGTTTCTAATACAGTTTAAAATAAGTACTTAACTATTACACGTCAAATCCCTGTGCAAGGACTATCCAAAATAATCTTGAGCACGAGGGTTATAGGAACTACAGAGCCAGCAGATGTACTTCGGCAAATTTTCATGAACCTGATAAAATCCTTGTTTTTAAGAATTGCTCAGGGGCACCTGGGTGGCTCAGTTGGTTAAGCGACTGCCTTGGGCTCAGGTCATGATCCAGGAGACCCAGGATGGAGCCCTACATTGGGCTCCCTGCTTGGCAGGAAGCCTGCTTCTCCCTTTCTCAGTCCCCCTGCTTGTGTTCCCTCTCTCACTGTGTTTCTGTCAGATAAATAAATAAAATCTAAAAAAAAAAAAAGAATTCCTCAAATGGGGCGCCTGGATGACTCAGTGGGTTAAAGCCTCTGCCTTCAGCTCAGGTCACAATCTCAGGGTCCTGGGATCAACTCCCATGACCGACTCTCTGTTCAGCCTGTTTCCTCCTCTCTCTCTCTCTGCCTGCCTCTCTGACTACCTGTGACCTCACTCTCTGTCAAATAAATAAATAAAATCTTTTTGAAAAAATAAAATAATTTTTTTGATTTTTAATTTGTTTTTCAGTGTTCCAAGATTCATTGTCTATGCCCCACACCCAGTGCTCCATGCAGTACGTGAGCTCAATACCCACCACCAGGCTCACCCACCCCTCCCCCCTCCCTTCTAAAACCCTCAGTTTGTTTCTCAGTGTCCACAGTCTCTCATGCTTCTTCTCCCTCTTTGATTTGCCCCAGTTCACGTTTCCTTTCCTTCTCTGTCCTCCATTTACTCCTTATGCTCCACAAATAAGTGAAACCATATGACAATTGACTTTCTCTGCTGGGCTTATTTCACTCAGTATAATCTCCTCCAGTCCCATGCATGTTGATACAAAAGTTGAGTATTCATCCTTTCTGATGGAGGCATAATACTCTATTGTGTATATGGACCGGTTTAAACATAATGGATTTGGGTTTCAGGTCAGTTGTCACATTTCCTTAGGTAACAGTTTTTTCAAATAATGAGCTAATTCTACCAGGAGTCCAAACCTCCATGAGAGGAACCAGGTTTTTCTGGCCTAAACACGTCTCTCTTAAGGTGAGAAAACCTCTCTTTGATTCTCAAGAGGATACTTTGGGGTTCGAAGTATCTTTGGGGTCGGCTTCTGGGGTTCATCTCCTACGCAGCGCTGCGGCTCAGATGCAGGGAGAAACGCCTGTCTGATTTAGCAACCTAAAATTCTCTGAATACATGCAAGAGGTGGAAATGAGAGATCGCCTCCGGATACAGCCAGGCTAGCCTTCCATACCCCCACTCCCTCATCTAGGCAGATCTGGACGGATAATAAGTATTTCTCCATGCTGGAAAAGTCCAGATTGAGTGGAAGAGAAAGTCTGAAGCTGCTCTTGAGGGAAGAGAGAAAGGAACCCAACGGTTCCTTTCTCTCTTCCGGTTTCTGTATTAACAGAGACCAACCGTGCACTGGCTTTCACAGGAGCCTCTGAGTTCCACAACACTAGGGGGCGCTACTCTCACTGTATTTTATGAAAATGAGCTGAGCGCAACTCCAGGGCATGGACTATGAATGGGGACCCTAGAGTTATGCAACGTAGGCAATGTAGCAATATCTAAATTATGGGCAGGTGGGGGAGAAGGGAGATTAAAGTTTTTAACTGAAAGCTGGAATGCTCCTACCTTGGGACAATGGCCCATCACAAGAAGGCTTTAAGTTTTTTTAAGAGCAACACAAAATCACTCTATCAAAAATGGTAAGTTAGCCCTTCAATGGGTAGATGCATAATTAACCTCATTACTTCAGGAGTTCAGCTTACAAGGTTTGAAGAGGTTAGGATATTTCTCCGTATCAGAGGCCCATACTGTGTTGTGGAAGGCACCCGGCCCTATGAATACTCCCCCAGATCTCCATCCTTGCTTCAGTCATAAATTAGACATTTCTAGGAATGCCGCCTTTCTCTTCATTGACTGCCATTTCCAGGAAACAGGGTTGGGTTTTTTTTCTCTTACTGCACTCAATGAAAGGCTTTCTGCTGACATGGTCCATAATTAAAAATCAAAGTAATAAAGTGACATTCTCAAATTTGAATACTGGGTACAAAAAGCTTAATTGCCAGTCCTCGTTGCCAAATGGCACAGTGGTTTCAACATTAAGTCACAAAGATTTTCAAGAGAGTGATTAGATAGAACTTTAAAAATGCACACATTTAATTTTATTAGAACCAGGTTTAGAACATTAAGACAAGCTGCAAATACTGAATTACCATTTTTTCCTTTCTACATTTTATTTATTGGAGACTTATTTAACAACGGCCACTAATATCCAAGTTCAAAGATCCCACCTAATAGTGAATGTCGTTAAAGTTTTCCTGGTTTAAGCTGCTAGTTTCCAGGTTGTTTTGTTCCATATAAAAGCGAAGACACTGTGGCACCTGCACGGCTCATTTGGGAAAGCAACTCTTGGTCTCTGGTCATGAGTTCGAGCCCCACGTTGGGTGTAGAGATTAAAGTAAATAAACTTAAAAAAAAAGTGAGGGTACCAAGGCGACTTTTAGCACCCCAAGTGACTAACACCCATTGTCTCACTTCATAGGAAAGCAAAGGATTACTAAGTAAATTATGATTCTGCACAGAGTGAAGTTGCCTCAAGACAGTTTAGTTCACAGGGTCCTTCCTTTTCGCACGGTATTAATTCAATTAAACAAGTGGAGGGTTGGTGGTGGGTAACATTCAACATGCCCACTATTTTTCTCTTGACCTCCAACATCTCCAAAAACTAAAGAGGACAAAACCATTTATTGCTTCTAGAGATTTATCCATAATAAGTTAGATTTTATTAAATCTTTGTACCTTTTTTCCTAGGCTATTACTGACTGAATATAATGGAGTTCTGAATATAAGTGATTTTGCCACATATGCTATAAAGTCGATTTTAAGAAATAATAGAGACTTGGATACCACATGAACATATAGAACATGGACAGCAAAAAAATCAGAATTTTCATTATCTGGGAAGATGTAATTATTTATCAAGTGTGGTATCTTTTTAGAAAGTTATCCAGACATAGAAAAAAAGATGTGTGTTCCTACTGTACTTTTTTAACTGCAATACTGGAAAAATGATTTTATTGAACCATGTGATATAGAGGTTAGGATTGCTTTTATTTCAAGCACGGAATCTGTATTAAAAATAACACAGTTTCATGTCCTTCTTTCTGTATTTTCTCCTAGCACAAGGGAAAAAAACACATGCCCTAATATATTTTCTGGGCGCACTCTCTTTGTAATATTTCCTTTGCAAAGGTCCTGTTCATATTTGTATCTTATTACTTTTCTTATACTGGATTTATTGATAGTTTCTAACAAAAATATGATTTCAGTATATTTACTGAACAAAATTCAATATAACAGACCCCAATTCAATTTTTTTCATCAAAATGGAGAACAATAAAGAACCTAAAGTCCTCAGTTCAGACACATAGCATCAGAAAAACTTACATTGTTTAAAGAAATAACTCAATAAAAGGAAGTGATAGATATTACTTAAAGAGGAACATTAGCTTTGTTTATTTATCTGTGTTTCTAATAATCCTGCCTCTAACTTAGTAAGTGACAAGCATGTTTGGTGTTCCTTGGTTATTGAATCTTACATAGAGTCATCTTCTAAAAAATAGGGGGAAATGGTGATTATACGTTTCAAGGTACCCCGGCTCTATATTTACTGTTAATTATCATTTCATGTATTCAAATTGAATTTGAGAGAATTTTTAAGATCCTTACTGAGCCTGTTTCCCAGGTTATTTTGTTATCACGTCAGTATTTTTTGTAAATTTATCAAGCTCTTGCTTTTGCATGTTTAAAACACTTTGTATCCTGAATTTCTACTGTCCTGTTTTGAAGACCGATTACAGAGGACTTTCTTCATTGACCATTAGGTAAAGGGTTGAAAAATAACTTTGGTTTCCAATAGATTTTTAGCTTAATGGATGGGTGTATTCATTATTTACCTGTTTCCAGTCTCTTGCGCATCGCCTAGTGATGATTATAGTTGTTTTAAAGATGATCTTCATTTATGGGCTATTGCATCATCCTGAGATTTAGTAATGATTTTAGATTTTCCACCTAAATTACAGGGCACTTTCCACTGAAAATGGTAAACAATATTACAAACTAAAAAAAAGAAGTAATCTGATTTCTGGGAAGAGGGAGCCCCGTGAAAGATGTGTGCTTTTATCAGGACGGACAATGGGAAGCAAAATAATAACTCCCAACTTTGATTGTTCAAATATATTCTGCAATCCAGAGAGCTGCACGCAGGCTGGAGCAGGCATGGGGCAGGAAGGTTAAGTAGAAGAGAAGGCACAATACTTCAGACTGGCAGTAGACTGCAGCAAGAATAATCTAATCAAAACGAAATTAAATTATCTAGTCCCAGGGCAGGCTCCTGGGACTGCTGCATTGAATGCTAGCAGAGCCCCTCCTAGACATTTTTCCCCAGTCAAACTCACATGATGAATGCAGATGAAATTTGAAATATGAAAATCTGAAATAATTTATGGAAGTTGTCAGAAATTTGGCCTGCTTGCGGTGTAATTTCCTCTGAGACGAGGCAGGCCGGCTCGCTGCTGCAAGAGCTGGAGCGGCTGCTGGCCTTCCAGGGGATGGATCAACCCCTTTAAAATGCTCTTCCAGACAAATTACAGCTCATTACACACAGCCTTGCACCATGCCATTATGTCAGAGGAAATCTTTTTTCATTTGCACAAATTTGCTTGGAATTCTCATATTTATTTGAGCATCCATTATCGAATCTGAACATTGAATTATCCACAATTATTTTCTGGGTACGCGGATGTTTGTGTTTATGGAATAGATGGTGACTGCGGGGCTATAAAAATATTACAGTGTGGCTGAAAACCACACGTACTTTGGAGCTATGTTACAAAGAGCGTTGTTTGACTAGTGGAGGAGAACTGACTTTCGCGAAGATATTTACAAGATTCGTTATCTTTTTTGAACATACTCCGAAGGAGCCTAACTGTTCTGAGTGACTCTTCCTCAGTTACATATGGGAATTACAAATTATTTGTCACATCTAGCTTAAGATCCTCCTCACCCTCCCCACGCAATTTGTTTTTGATGGTCATTTTCATGGTAATCGTACCCTGGCATACATTCTTGGACAAAGCGTTTCTTCCGATTGTTGAAGAGAACACCACTCTCCTGAAACCCATTTCTTTCTTTGTCATTTTCTCATAATGTCACCATGGCAAAAGTGGGCTCTCGTTGCTCAGAAACACTGCAACATAACCACAAAATGAAATTGTTGTCTAAAAAAATTAACTGGCTTTAGAAAAATCATAATCGCAAGGGTGTTTTATCACGGCTTTTAAATTGTTGCTATTATTTAGCTTAATAAATCTCTGCTTCCTGCAGTATTTCTAAATTGAGTGCAGTACGTCTCAATATTATTTTATCCAGTCATTCAGGATTCTATCTAAATGCCTCATCAACCTTTCCAGTGACTAAATAATTAAATGCTCTCTATTGACTTGTTGACGTTTCACTCGTTATGGCAGGTGTATAGTCAAAAGAAAAATGCAATCATTTCTCCAAACCAACTTACTTTCTTGAGGGCTTTTATACATAGAAAAATCCACTTGAAAAAACTCAAAGAAATGTATGCTTGCAATATCTCACCGTAATTTTGTAAATCTGATTTAGTTACACCAAAATGAGATGTACTTTTGCGCATAGGATTCACTCTGGTCGAAGAATCAGTAGAACTTAAAAATCAAGGCGAATAAGCGGCTGTTTATATAACCTATTGCATTCTGGCCATAATACATATGCATTAACATAATATACTTTTGTAAGTAGGAAAGAAAATAGAGTCTATGTAATGTAAGTACTGACTACCAAAATTTAGGGAAACCAAACTGGCTCCCAAAGAAATGGAAAAGCTGGACGCTTGGCTCTGGCTAGAGTAGTTGCATTCTAGCCTTCAGCCCTCCAGGGCTTCCACTCCTTAGCCCTCCACTGCAGGGCTAGATCATGTCACAGCCTCCCCAGCTTCTCCTTCCTGCAGGAAACTTTGTAATAGCACTCAAATAAATAAAGAAACTGGGTTGGAGATTATTGCTTTCATTGTGCTATTGTATATGTGTATTATATAGTCACTCCATAGTTTGACACAATCAGTTGAATGTGGGACAAGACAAATGTTGTATATGACAGTGGGGTAGTATTGAAAGATGACCCCATATCTAGGGGGCTAAGAGTTATGGACGCATTGATCGCTGCTACTAACATTTCGAAGCGTGGCTGTTAAATTTTGCCTGCTGGCTTCTGGCTGAAGGCCGGCCGGCCTGGGCAGCAGAGCAATTGAAAGGAACTGCAGGCAGCTTTTTTTCAGTATACATCAAGGAACTTTGTTCTTCCTTTATTATAACTGACCACTGACAGGAGCGGCTTCTGAAGAAAGCAAGGCAAACAAGGCGCACTGAACACTTCCCAGCTAATCTTTGTTGTGTGTTTTATTCACTTCCAGTGGGCACTTTTCTTTTCTTAAAGAACTGTTTAAAATTTTAAAGACACATTCCCAAACCAGAATATATAATGAAAAGCACAGGAAAGGCTGAGGATATATACAGAAAATTTTTTCATCCAGTACGGGTGGACCTACTGCAAACACAGTTTATGGAGAGAATGAGGTATATAGTGTTTTTATAAAGATGTGTGGGAAAACTATATAATAGTCTCACAAAAGTATATCTAGAATATTTGAAAATGAGACTGAGTGGCACTGCTTTTCAAAAGCAGTAAATAGTCGGATGGCCTTTGAAAATATGGGGCATGCTTATCTGGGCCAAGGAACACAAATCATATGAGAGTGAAGCTTCCAAGTTTCAATGAATGATATATTTAAAGAGTGACATAGTTAAGGTCCTTGTAAAACATTACTAATGACTCATCTCTTTTATAAAGTAATCTGAAAGAATATTTTAGAAGCTGGGGAGAAATGTCGTTGTTCGCAAAATGGGTAAACATTGTGGCCTCTAAGAGCCAAACTTTCTATCTTGCTAGTGTATTTAACTTAGTGACCGTAAAGTTTTTCAAGAGGTCTAAGGAATCCAGACTTGAATTAAGGCCATGAGGTTCCTTTGCTTGGATTACCTTTTACCATAGAAGATGGAAGAAATAAAATAGAAAGAATACGAATGCAGCTCCCTACAGCTTCATCTAAATATACAAATAAAATCCACCTGCATCACCATCAAACAGATGTACCAAAACTATAGCCATGTAAATATCAAACATCAATACTTCCTGCTTATGAAACTCTATAGTCATATAAATAGTTATGTGAATCCCAATGTTTATGAAATTCTATCCTACATTTGAACAAATGCAATTTTTCAGTCACTATAGCTAGTTATTTTGTCATTTCTTTCTAGATCTCCCTAGAGATCCAGGGAGGACTAAGCACATAAAAACTTTCATCATTTTTATTCCACAGCCAGACGGTTTTCAGAGGAAGAGCAAAATTTTTCACTGTGCACTTTTAAGCTAATAAAATATTCCTAGAAAATTAGAAGCATAAAAAATAGCTATGCAAATATGGATATAACCTCAGTAATGATGCTTGGACAAGCTAATAAAGTAATATTTTATCATGAAAAGAAAATTAAGCCCCTGCAAAGTTTAAATGCAATTTTAGACTCCTCCCTTTGACCTTCCTTAAAACAGAGTAAATGAGGAGGTAATAATCAACTATTTTCTTTTTTAATGAGAAAACAAAACTTGAATTAAAGTGGGAAAATAAATGAAATAGAGACACATTTTACAGTGTCTGGTAGAGGTTTTTCAAAAAAAAAACTCACCTTCAGGAAATTCTTCTCATAATTAAGATCTTTATTGTGATTACAACAAAACTGTTTCTAAATACAAATAATCTTGTATACTTAAGTCAATGCTGGGATATTTTCCTGTATCTTCTTCTTATTTTAAAATCACTTTACTTTTTAACACTTAGAGTACAAAAGTGCTGATTCATTCATCTGCACAAACCGACTTGGTAATTTTTCTTAAAATCCATTTGAACAGTAGGAACTTGAAAATATGAAAAAAGACAAAAAGAGCTTTTCTTATAGCAACAAATTAAAGTATTTTCTTATAGCAGCTAATTGAAGTCCACCTTGAAGATGCATATGTATTTTCAACATGAATTCGAAAATAATTGCATAAAAAGTTAACTGTGCTTTGTCTTCAGTAACTTCTGTAAACATATGGCTTGGAGGTGTCCCGCCACAACTGTGGGATTTCCTTACCCTTAGACTCCCGGGATCCTCAGCCAGAAATTTCAGCCCACGTTCAGGAAACTCAATTTGCTCTATGCTTAGAGTAACAATACCAAATACTTCTACTTGTTATTAAGGACCCAGAGATACACAATAGGCTTTTTATTCCAAAAAACTTGCAGCTTATTTTGTTCAGAGGCAAGAAAGTGAAAGAGCTAAGCAATTATTTAATCAACAAAATCAACGGAGTGGAATCAGTTAGAGAGTTTGGGCTCAAAATCTTTCCTTTTTTGGGGCACCTGAGTGGCTCAGTGGTTAAGCCTCTGCCTTCAGCTCAGGTCATGATCCTGGAGTCTCGGGATGGAGCCCTGCATTGAGCCCTGCATCGAGCCCTGCATCAAGCCCTGTATCCGGCTGCCTGCATCCGGCTGCCTGCATCAGGCTGCCTGCTAGGCGGGAAGCCTGCTTCTCCCTCTCTCACTCCCGCTGCTTGTGTTCTCTCTCTGGCTGTGTTTCTCTCTGTCAAATAAATAAAATCTTAAAAAAAAAAAAAAGAATGTTGGTAGATAACAGGTATTGAGTCTTTAAAAAAAAAAACTTTCCTTTTTCCCTCTCAATGTGCATAGAGTATACACTTTACACTATCTAGAGTGTAAAATTATTCCCAGGGAAAAGTTTGTACACTCACCAAATATCTATTCAGCTGAATTAGATGCGTAACTGTCTCAGTTCTAGAACCCAATTTGAGAAATAATGTGGCCACTTATGTCGATGACCCTGACTGCAGTTCAATGTTGTTTTTAAGATATTAAGGTTTCTCTTCAGCCTCCTCTCCCACAAGCTCCTAATTGTGTTCCAGATTGATATTTCCAGGCCGGGTCTCATCTTCTTCCCCTAAAGATTTCTGTAAGCATATAGTATTTAGGAGCTCAAGAAAGAAAGAAAGGATTCACTTTAACACAATAAATTGAGGAAGGTTTTCAAAAGAATAGTCTGGGATATTGTTAGGTAGGAAATTTGGTCCTAAGATTTTCTCTTCTAAAGAATGTTAAAATAACATATTCAAAAACCTTTTTAAAATAATAAGTACTGCTTTACAATCAGAGAAAAGGTTAATTTTTAAATATCTTTCTTCATGTAAAGGTGCTAAACTGTAATTTTTCATCTTTTCTATTTTAAATGATAGACTCACATGATTTATTTATTAAGTTCTACCTCCTTGGAAGGCAATACATAATAATTCAATAGACAGATACCCATACTCTAGGAGTTTGCCTTCTAAGTTGAAAGCTCAGGGACAAAAGAAGTAGGAATGCCTTGTATTTAAGAGGAGTAAGTAGTAGAGGGGAGCCTGGGTAGCTCAGTCCTTAAGCATCTACCTTTAGTTCAGGTCATGATCCAGAGTCCCAAGATCGAGGATCGAGTCCCATGATTGAATCCTGGGATCCAGTCCCAGGATCCAGCACCAGCATTGAGTCCCACATAGAACCTTTCATCAGGCTCCCCCTTAGCAGGAAGCCTGCTTCTCCCTCTCTCACTTCCCCTCCTTGTGTTCCCTCTCTAGCTGTGTTTCTCTCTGTCAAATAAAAAAATAAAATCTTTAAAAAAAGGCATAAGTAGTGAACATACAATAAATTAGCCTTTTGTACAAATGCTTTGCGTTTTATTAGAAGGCTAATGCTCAGGCAAGTTTCTTTTAAAAATGGAAGTTGAGGGGCGCCTGGGTGGTTCAGTTGGTTAAGCAACTGCCTTCGGCTCAGGTCATGATCCTGGAGTCCTGGGATCGAGCCCCACATCGGCTCCCTGCTCAGGGAAGCCTGCTTCTTCCTCTCTCACTCCCCCTACTTGTGTTCCCTCTCTAGCTGTATTTCCCTCTGTCAAATAAATAAATAAAATCTTTTTTAAAAAATGGAAGTTGAGGGGCTTTCCTTCCCAACTCATCTACAGGGCTCTCAAATCTTCCTGCATACCAGCACCATTTTGAGTACTCTTTTCAACATAAAAATATGATAAAATAATTTACCCCAAAGATACAGATGTAGTGAAAAGAAGGGCCATATGTACCCCGGTGTTCATAGCAGCAATGGCCACAATCGCCAAACTGTGGAAAGAGACAAGGTGCCCATCAACAGATGAATGGATAAAGAAGATGTGGTACATATATATACAATGGAATACTATGCTCCATCAGAAAGGATGAATATCCAACTTTTGTAGCAACATGGACCGGACTAGAAGAGATTATGCTGAGTGAAATAAGCCAAGTAGAGAAAGTCAAGTATCACATGGTTTCACTTACTTGTGGTGCATAAGGGGTAATATAGAGGACAGTGGGAGAAGGAAAGGAAATGGGAAGTAGGGTAATTCAGGGAGAGAAAGGAAACATGAGGGACTTTGGACACAGAAACAAACTGAGGGACTTGGAGGGAGGGGGGTGGAGGGATGGGAGAGCCTGGTGGTGGGTACTGGGGACACCTAATGCATGGAGCACTGGGTGTGGGAATGGACAACGAAACTTGGAACACTGAAAAAATAAAATAAAGTTAAAGTTAAAAATATATATATGATAAAATATAGTTATTGAAGGAGAAGTTGAAGACAAATTACAGCCAGTGATTAAAACTTACAGGTAGAAGTTATCGATGAAAAATTCTGTCAAAAGTATGCTCCTACTAAAAAAAAAAAACCAAAATTTTTTTTGGTAAAGATTTTATTTATTTTTTTTCAGAGAGAGTGAGAGAAAGAAGAGAGAGCACGCAAGAGTGAGCAGGGGAAGGGGAAGGGGCAGAGGGAGAAGCAGACTCCCCACCGAGCAGGGAGGAAGACTTGATCCCAGGGCCCTGGGATCATGACCTGAGCCAAAGTCAGACGCCTAACCACCTAACCAACTGAGGCACCCAGGCGCCCCAAACCAAAACTTTTATTACATGGATGCAAACATTTCCTAACACTTCCATACCTATAAGCGCTCATGCATTGACATGCATTGCAGAAAAAAAGATACTGTTCACCCAGCAGCCCTAGAAGCCCAGGAAGGAATTCTCATGAATTTTCTTTAGCAAGCCTAAGCAGCACCTAAGGAGCTTAACTGGAGAACATCACCTTCCATGAGCATGTGTACGTCATTTTTGTAGCTATGCCTTCTCCAGTCTTCCTGCACTCAAAAATAACTCTGGCCAAAGGGCTGCTACCTTCTTTGTTTGTTTGTTTGTTTTAAGAACCATAGGACAGCATCCTTTAGAAAGTAAAGACATAGAAAAAAAAAACACATTGGTCTTGTTTTAGTGTAGTTGTTTATAACAGAGAAATAGAAGACTTTTTTTTTTTTCCATTCCAGTTCCTGAGTGAGTTGGGGACTTTTCTGGCTCTCTTTTCCTTGTTTTCAATGACTAGAACCTGCTGCTTTGATAGTTACCTCCTAAGACCTAGGAAGGGAACCAGAAGGTGCCCTAACACTAAGTAAGGCCTGCCAAGGATGGACGAGCTATGTTTTGCTCTCTGGGGGCCTTTCTTTGCTCCCTCTTTCTATGCCCTGTGGAAGGGAATACCCTGGTCCCACCCTGAGTACCCAGACATCTGCAGAGGCTGAGACTGATTTAACCTTTGCTAAGGGAGAAAGAGAGGCAGCCCTAGGGGATGTGTGTGTGTATGTGTGTTTGTGTGTGTGTGTGGGGGGGAGATTTCGCCTTTCACCCTCCTGGCTTCCTCTGCAGCCCTCCTCTGCTCTCTGCGGCTGGTGGCTTAGTGCATGAACTGATTAGGTAACAACAGAGCACCTACCCTCCCTGTTTCCTCTCAATGCATTTGGGCCACAGCTTTTGAAGGAGCCCAGCCCTGCCACTATCCTGCCTTTATCATGGGCTGTATGGGGCTTTATCTGAAAATGCCTGGGCTTTGCCCCTGGCTTCATCAATCATTTGGACCAGTTCACATCCCCTTCACGGTGTTCCGCCTCATTAAACCCATCAAGGGCTCTGCGGAGAGAGGCAGTGGGGCTAGAGAATGCCTGAGCTCTCCTTCCCACTGCTCCACATCTCAGTGATGAAAAAGACCCACAAACGTGGGGGAGAGGGTGCAGAGGTTGACTTATATGGCTACCAGAGACTCAAGTGTCGCCTTCGTTGCAGCTCCAGGAGATTTCTTAGAGCTGCACGTGGGAAATTAAATGATCAGCCCAAGCTGACATGCATGTGCTCCTCAGTGTTTCTTCTTAAGGAGCTCATTTGTTTGCTGGTGGAATTGGAGACCACAGCTTCACAGGAAGTGAAGTATTTTAAGGCTGCCAGATGCAAAAGCTGGTTATAAAATTTTTTTTAAAAAGTCTGGGAAACTCATGGTCAGGAAAGAAGCCTGAGACTGAATTTACGGTCTTCAGAGGCAAAATGAATCACGAAGTGCTATCCAGGTGACCTAAACAAAATCTCGTTCTATATCTGGTGAAAGGAAGGTTCTACAATTTTCCAAAGTTCTATTCTACTGACTAGTGACTCAGATTTCTAGTTTTAAGTTTTCATAATGATTAGTTTTTGTGTTTTATATAAATGCACTACTAGGGGGTCTTCTTGCACATTATTTCAAAACAACCTTTGGAAGCACCTAGAGCAGGTATTTTATTTTCAATGTCATGTCAAAAGTGAAAAAACCAAGCCTAAGAGACGGAGTTTAGCAAAGATCATAGGACTGGCAATAGGTGGGCTAAAACCCTATCATTGCTCCTACGCGAGGTGGTAAAGAAAAGTTCAGGAAGACGCTATTGTTTGTGTATATTTTTTGTAACAACAGCTATGATAAGACATCAGGTTATCTACCTACAAATGTACTTCCCTAAGGGTCTTTCCCAGCCTATTAGGAGAAAAAAGAAAAGGAAGAAATCAACAACAACAAAAAAGACATGTTTTTGCACTGGGAAAAATCAGTCTCTTTAGTACCAACTAGGAGTGGAGGAGGCTTTACATTTCACTGGTAGTAAGGGGTAGGGTTGGGGGCAGGGAACAGGGGCGGAGAGGAAAGGAGGAAGACCCATAACCTCAGGAGAACTTAACATCCGGTTTGTTTACAAACTAGAGCCAAATTTCATCTCCGTACCCAGAGTAATACCCCTGGACCACCTCATGCATCCAACTATTTTATGCACCAGGCATTTGCATGCACTTTTAAACCTTGATGGGAAGCTAAGGTGGGAGAGTGAAAACACATCCACATCTCTGGCCCCTCCCACCAGCACGCCACCACCCGGCACCAGAAGGCTTCTGCTCCCCGGCAAGCTGTCCCTGGGCGGCCTCTGCGGGAATCCTAGGTTGGGATGAGATTAGGAAATCCTAAACCTCCCTGGCCTGGCGCGAATCCCCGCCGGCGGACTACTTGAGCCCGCAGCCCACGCACCCCCCGCACCTTCGCGCGTCCGCGGCAATTTGCATCCCCAACAAAGGCGCATAGCGCTGATCCCCGAGCATTGCGGGTATTAATAATCATAAAAGACCGAGCGATTACAAAAAGAGAAAGTGCTAAATGTCAGGAGCTGGGGCAAGATTTTTAAAAGGCAACGCACCCGAATCAAGTCTGTACTTTAACTTTTTTAATAACGATTTTTTTTTTCTGGCCTGGAAGCTCGCACCGAATCCTGGAGGAATTGCTAAATCAGATTAAGGTTATATTTTGCAACAGACTGGATGGAGCAATAAAGGAGAGCGCGCGGAAATGGGACTTCACCCATCAATTAGATCTCTATTAGCAGCCAATGCAGGCTTCACCACAGGAAATGTCACATCCCTGCCCTAGCGGCCCCTTTTCGTTCCCCACCCCCAGCTCTCACCTCTTGCCTCCCCTAGAGTTAAACTCTTCGGGCGCACACATTGGAGCCCTTTGTTTCAACAGGGGTTTTTGTTTTGTTTTTTGTTTTTCTTCTCGGTCTTGTTTGGGAACCCGGCGCCCACCTGCCTTCCCCACTGCCGGCGCAGCGCTAACCACGGGATACTCCCGCCCTGGCTGACTGAACAGGTTGCAGACACCTGCGCTGTCTGCTGGGTCGCTCAGGACCGCGGGGCGGGGGCTGGTGCACGGGGGCCTTATTAATATTAAAAGCTTTATGACGGTCTTGAGCCGTCCATAATGAAAGGTGATTAACAAGACAATGGACAGGGCCCTGAATGGTGGGGCAACTCATCTGCTCTAATAGATCAGACCCGCCTCGGGGGCCCCAGCTTACGAATTCCGCCTCAGGATCCGAAGGAGTCCGGGCAGGGAGGGGGTGCGGGGGGTGGCATCGAGGGAAAGACTGGCGAGCTGTGGCCCGACTGGGAGTCAGATCGCTGCCGAAATAGCGCACCCTGCAGGCGGGGACAAGACCCTGGTGTCTGGTCCACTCTGACATCGCCTCTGATGAGCTTGCAGGTGTACGCTCCCTCCTTGGAGTCCATGATGTGCGCGGTATTCGCCCTGAGACCAGTGGCCTGTACCCGGATTCCCGAGCCTAGAGGTGTTCACCCACGCACACACTCCATAACTCCAAATGCTGGAATCCGAGTTCGGATGGGAAGACGCCCTAATAATGGGGGCTCTGGCTTGGCACACGGGCAAGAAAATGGGGCATGACCCCCGAATCCACTCCCTTCCAGCCGCTGGCAAATGCACCCAGCCCTTGACCCCTGCTCCTCCGGTCCCCAGCAGAACAGAAATTTCCTCGGGCCCCAGAAAGCCTCATTTATCATTCTCATGGGGACCCGAATGACAACGCTCCTTGTCCTAGCCCGACTGTGAATCAGGGCCCCCCACTTCTGCTCCCTTGTCCTCCCCATGCCCCTCCCGCTCCACACCCCTGCGCAAAAGGAGACAAGGTGCAACAGCCCGGGAATGAGCAAGCAGGAGAAGTGGCCGAGTGGATAAAAGAGGCACTGTTGCAGTTGCCGCCGCCGCTGCCTCCATTCAGGGGCCGAATTCAAATGGATATTTCCCCCCTCGGCCCAGCTGAACGAGGCTCAATGCCTCAAAGGTACAGAGCTGCCTCCGTGGACATGCTCTGTGGCTGATATTATAATTTTCATAATGCGCTTTTATGTCGCTCCAGACTCCTCCGGTGAGGAGCCCGCAGAGCTGCTGAAAGGGGCTTTGAGAGACCGGGGCGCGCGGCTGCTGCGAGCTGCGCGCCCCCCGCCGGCCTGAGTGGCACCGCGTGCCCCGGCCGGGGCGCGGCTCCTGCACTGCGAGCGCGCAGGCGGCGGCGGGTGCTGCCCGCGCTCCTCATTAGCATGCACCCTGAGTGCACCCGGCCGCCTCCCGCCCGCTTCCAGGCCTCTCCGGGCCCCTCCGGGTCCCTGCTGTCCTCCGGGGTGCGAGGTCCCTGGCCTCGCCCCTGCTCAGACTCCAGCTCCAGCCCCGGGCTCAAGTGGCCAACCAGGCCCGGGGAAGGTTAAGACGTGAGCAGACGCTAGGAGCAATTAGGGGCGGAAGAGACTTAAGGCTTGGTGGAAGCTGCTTTCCCCAGGGTTCGGAAGCGAGGGGATACTGGATTTGAGGGGCTCAAGTAGGAGGGATTGAGTGGAGCCTCATCGCTGGAACAAGTGAGGTGTACTATTTTGTTCTAAACATTTAGCCAGTATTGATCTTTTTTTGCTAGTAACAACCCGATGAGGAACCCAGCCCCAGAGAGGTGGTTTCCCCAAGGTCCCACAGCTGTAGGTGGAAAGGCCCAGAGTCAAATCAGTTGGTCTCAGAGTCCTTGCTTTTAACTGAGCTGAGGGCCACTTTCCTGGGGTTTGCTCTTATGTTCACTACAGCAAACAGTTCACCGCAATCCCATTTGTCTGATCCATGACGGCCCATGCATACCGTTTCAGAGTCATCAAAGCTTCTGGTCCTCACCTATACACTCAGTCATTAAAGCTCATGGCATAATAGCTCAAGTCACCTTCCTTTTGTCTTCATTTCAGACTCGCGGCAGGATTTGTATGAAATACTCAGAGCCGCTGAGAGTCCAAATCAGACAAATACTTTACCTTAGTCACCAATAAACACATTAAAAATTGATACATATATAGTATGGTGAAACTGTAAAAAAGGGGGAGAGGAAAAAAAAACTACATTCTAAAAGAACTTTTCAAATAAACTCATCATTTGCATTGGCCCTAAATGGAGAATCAAAAAATATTATTGCAACTTTACCTAAATCTATATTACAGCAGGCCTTGTTAGAGTAGATTCAGAGTTACCATTTTTAAATGATTCCCTCCACCAAATTTGGGAACTATTCACAAGAAATATCAAAGTTGTAAAGCTATAATTAACTCGATTCCCCCACGTGATAGTCATGAAAAGACACTCATAATTGCTCTCTAAAGTAAGGAGCCTACTATTAAGGTGGCCAAATACCAACTTTATTCATTTTTTAAAAGTCCAGCACATGCACTAATAATGAGAGAGAACAATCAGTATATGTCTCCCCCCTTTGTATTTGTTCAAAAGATAGACATGTACCAATAAATGAATATATTTACAAGCTCCAAATTCCTTGCTTTAAATTGCCGTAAGATAAATAATAAATTCACAGCTAGCTATACCTGCTGTAATGTCCCAGGAACAATTACCCCATTAAATGTGCCCCTTCCCCAGGGCCATATCCCTTTTTTTCATTGGCCTGGTTAGAGGAATATCATGGTATTGCCAATACCCACCATGCACTGGGCAATGAAAATTAGCCCCATGTTCCATCTGCAATAATAACGACAAGGTCAGTCAAAAATCACTGTCAGATTGGATTTCTATTTATCTACACAAAGGCCCTCAGGGCTTACTCTAAACTTGAAAAATTTTTATGACCTAGAACTAAGCGATAGATCCCAAAACACAACCCACAGATTCCATCCCCAGAGTTGTTATGGTATTTGATTTTCTTCCTTAAACTAGCTGCATGGTTCTTCTTTATGAATCTTCTGGTGTAGCCCTGCCTATCTAATGAAGTGATCCCAAACTACAGCTAAAATCTGTTCTTCTTCCTGATTTGTTGCAGCACAATGAAAGATAACTACATCTGAAATTGGGAGACAGCAGCTGCTCATACATTTCTTCATTAAATAAACATCGGGATACCTGCTGATTGAAACCATTTTGGGGTTTTTATATGAATGGCTCTTTAAAACCCTTCCCATATGTTAGCCTCTATTAAATCCCACAACTAGCTGCCTCCATATCAGAGGTTATTAAATCCTTATTAAAACTTGAAAATGTTCTTAAGTAAAATTGTATTGCACACTTGCAAAGATGTGATAAAGTGCCATTTTTAACACACAGATTTTCAAAGCATGTACATGGTAGTCAGGATCAAAAGGTCAGATCACTCAGAAAATTCACAACACCTACCTAGATGTCTTTCGTTTACATGACCCCACTAAATGAGAGAGGAAATATATGTGGTTTAAATTATTTTGTTTATATTGCCTTTTAAACCCTGAAAAAATTCTCAATAAACACATCATTTTCATAAACAGTGAGACTTGACGATAACTACCAAACTAATTGCCTTCATAGAGGAGATGATGATAGCAGGTTACTGAATGTCATTATTGAAAATAAAGAATATTACCCCTGCTTATAGTGCATGTGAAAAGGTTTTTTGAAAAGCATAGTTGATAATTATCAGATTATGGATTTGTGTCAAATGATGGATTTAAAATGTTAGAGTCTTAGGAAAAGAAGTGAATGCTACATGAATTGCCTAGGATGTGGTGGTGGTTAGAGAAATGAGAGGTAGAATGAATTACACACTAAATGCAGGGTTTATCTATAGACAAACTGGAGAGCTGTGGTTCCAGATACCTCCTTTTCCACCCACCTGGGGAATTTTTCCTCTTTGTTTGTACAGACACAGAACTTTTTCCTTTCTTTTTTCTCTTTTTCTTTTTGCCTATCTGAAGGATTTTCACTTCCTTTATTTTATGGCAAGTAGAGCAACAGAACTAGGAATACTGAGGGAACTATCCAGAAAATTCTCAAGAACGAAAATCTTTCATTCAAATGAAAAAATGTCAAGTTTAGAGTAAGGCCTAAAGGCCTGTAGGAGGACTCCTAGAGCCCAGCTCCCCAAATGGACTGCAGGCATTGATGTAACTGACCTTGAGCTTCCTTTGACTGTGCAGATATTAACTTACTACAGATATGTTGTGGGCAGAAGGTGGATCTTGCAAGAATTGGATGTAAAGTCTTTGGGTTTGCTTGTTGTTGTTGTTCCTTTTCTTTCTTTCTTTCTCTTTTTATGAACATGGGGAAGAATACTGGAAAGGAGATGGAGAGAAACCTCAGTTGCCTTTGGATTCCTACCATGGGTCTACATGGTGACTACCATTTTATCTGCATAGGCTCAGTCTTCTCATCTAAAAATAGGAAGTCAGACTGATGCAGTCATTCCCTGTCTGACCCATAGTTCTGATGCTTCAGAAAACCAGTGCCCAACAAAGCCTGAATCACTTCATGCCTGGTCCTAAACTCCAATACATGTTTCCAGAGTGTACTTCAGATCAGAAGTGCTAATTTCATGCTTTAACATTTGTCCTTTGCACTATATTTATACAACCTAGTGCTACATAGGGGGCTTGACAGGTTTCTATTCATAATAGGGCCTCTGCTCTCATCAACAATGACAAGAATCAAATGTCTTTCACTGTATGTACGGAACACATTAAAATTCCCAAAGAAAAATTTTATAAGTGACTCTAATGTAATGTGGTAGCTAGATTCCTGAAAGAAGTGGTATAAAATGGACTTTAATAGTGAACAAAAGTTTACCCTTCCATTTATTCAGATAGTAATTTCAGATATGTTTTTTATAATATCATGATTGGAAGTGGCTAGCCAAATTTCAACTTTTGCTTTTTCCACTGTACCTCTCTCCTGCCCTTCTTCCATACTAAATAGATTTCAGGAATACCACTAATGCCTCTAAAATAAGTCTTAAGAGCAAAAGAGAATGACGGGATTAGGAACAGTATTAAACAAGATAAATAATTATGTTTCTCTCCTCTTCACAAATTTGCTATTTACAATGGTACTTCTGAATTCCAGGGAATACTTTTAAAATGAATTTATCACTTAATAGATATGTTTTTACCATGTAAAAATGTAAAGTGGATAATAAATGTCACTGAAAGGGTGAGATAAACGGTCATTCAGATACCTTTACCTTAAGTTAAACTGTTTACTTCTTGAAGACTTATTAAAGACATGAGAGTTGGAAATTTTTGAGTCTCCAGTTGTGATTTTAAATTTTACACGATGAGACGGTATCCAAAAATTGCAAATTATTTTCACTAATAAAGACTTCTTAAATAACTGTAGTCACAGCTATGTACTTCATTCAAAACTAATAAAGCCAGTAAGTTAATAACAGTAATTAACTCCCTCTGTACCACACTCCCTTCTATAGATGCTCTATAACATACATTTGATATTAATTAACAAGTATGGAAAAGCAAAGCTCAAAACATGATGTTCATGTGATGAATATAAGAAAAAATTCTTACATCAAGAAATATAAATGTATTTGCCACATAATTGTGTATGTCTCCACGAGCTCTATGAGCTCGTGAAGACATATCAGATAATTAATTCATAAATAGCTAGGAATGGCAAGCAGGAAGAGCCGGTTCTTTTGTTCAAGGACTTTTTAAAACAGCTGGTTGGGATGCCTGGGTGGCTAGTGAGTTAAGCATCTGCTGTTGGCTCAGGTCATAATCTCAGGGTCCTGGGATTGAGTCCTGTATCAGGCTCCAAGATGCCTGTTTCTGCCTCTTCCTGCTGCTCTCCCTACTTGTGCTCACTGTCTTGATCTCTCTGTCTCTGACAAATAAATAAAATCTTTTTAAAAATAAAAATAAAGTAAAAAGCTAGTTAACTAAAAATGTTGTGAAGGGATTATCCAAATGAAACTATTTTGAGTGGAAGAGTCAAAATTTTTAAGAAGGAAGAATTAAAGTGAAACGATCAGTGACTAGAAAGTGATGTGTAATGTTTGCTGAATAAGCAGATTCTTTTTTGAATAATGAAGAAGGGAAATGTAAAATGTCCTTTTTTTTCTTTTTTTTTAAAAAAGATTTTATTTATTTGACAGAGAGAAACACAGCCAGAGAGGGAACACAAGCAGGGGGTGTGAGAGGAGGAGAGCCGGGAGCCTGATGTGGGACTCGATCCTGTGTCTCTGGGATCACAACCTGAGCCGAAGGCAGTCACTCAACCAACTGAGCCACTCAGGCGCCCCTAAAATGTCCTTTTTTACTTAGAAATTATCTCAGCTAACATCTTGGAGGTCTCTGGAGGTAGTGGGTTAAATACCCTTTGGGGGTTACTTTCAACTCTTTCTTTTAGGGTTTCCTTTTATTCACCTTATACAAAAAGCCATTCGTCAAGTTCAAGAATAGGCAGAACACAGTGCCCATGGGTGTAGTAGTTGTTGTTAAGAAAATGAGTTTACATCCCAGCATGGTATCTAAAATTGTAGCTAAAGTACCTCACACCCAATCACTGAGCAAATGGAATTTCCACACGGCTCCTGGGCTTCTGAAAACCAATCTATTTGCAGAGAAGTATTGAAACCGGTCCTATATTCTATTGATTTGAACAATAAAAGAAAAAAAACTTTTCTTGTGTGTTTTGGGGAAGACAACACACACACACACACACACACACACACACACGGGGGGGGGCAAAGCAACACACTTAGCAACTCAGCAGGGAAAAATGTCATGCTACTATTGGCAAGTATGTAAAGACATCTTCCAAACCATGGGAAAACATGTATAAATCGTTTCGACTCACTGCATTCAGAACCCATGGAAGGGACTCACAAAACTGCACTCTGGCATTGTTGGCCTGAAAGGATATCTATTTATCATCTTATAGGACAGCTCGAATGATCTTTATCTACTTTGCCCACTTTCTGACCCAAATTCAGGGTTTTTATGGAAAATTGCAGTCAGTTTGATTGATGAAATCCAAAGATGTCTAAAATGGCACCAAAGATCTCCAACTGTGCAGACTCCAACCGAGGGCTTCAATGTTGGCATTGTTCCTGAAGGAATAAAAAAAGAAAAAGAGAAAGTTGAGAAAAACAGGCAAAAGTTAGGGAATTTCTGCTTTAAAACTTCAAATTTCAATGAAGATCCCCCAACCCATTATCCCTGTTCACACGTGCGAACCGGGCTGACATCAAAGTATTTCCCACACATCGCAACAAAACCGGGTTCCTCGCGAGCCAATAAGCCGTCTTTGTGACCCGCTGAATGGCTGCATCTACGCAGCGGGCAGGTTTCAGAAAGGCGCGCTCGGAAAGGCAGCTTGCAGCCGGACGCGGGGAAGCCGGGGAGCCAGAAGCGCCTGTCGGAGCTCAGGAAGGAGAACCTGGCCTAAGCAATCGTCCCTTCCATGGGCAGTTTGGGTCTTTCAAACACCCTAACGAGGAGTCCGAGTGTCCACTGAAAGCCTTCTTGTTCACGAGCCCGGCGGCCAGAGTGCACTCTCCTCTCCCTTCCCAGTCTGCCCGCGGCGCCGCTATTAACCCAAAGCCAGACCCGGGCAGAGGCACCGGCGCCAGAGCCCGGCGGAAGGACAAAACAGGCCGGCCGTAATCATCTGTGAAATCTCGGCCGGGTTTTGGGGGGCGATGCATTATAGTGGAATATTGTCACCTGCCTAATTGTTCTAAGCAGGCCTCCTCCCCTCCCCCATTAGTAATAATAGCTGGAGTGCGCCTCCTACCCGGTTACCAGGCCCGGGAGCTGATGAATGAACCCCTCGTAGGGGAAAATCTTGGGAGCTGTCTTCTGTCGTATTACCCAAGGGGGCCGGCTATAAATCTTCCTTCATTTTAACCACATTTACCCTCATCCTCCTCGGGGCTAGGGATGCTGCGTTAAGATTGCACTGATGTGCCAACGCTCTGGACCAGCTGCTCCTAAATACAGACAGGTCCTTGTCAATTAAGGCTTTGAGAAGCAGGTCCTCAGGGCCCTGGGGCATTGGAGCAGCCAGCAGCGTGCAGCCCCCACAATTAGTATCCATTTGGAAGGGACCTTCAGGGCACAAATGCACAGGCGGAGGAAGAATCAAAACACCAGGCAACTTCAATTCTGGAAATTGGTCGTGTAAGTGTTGTGAAACTGAACAGACGGCTCCCAAGAAGGCAGCTAAGATTTCTGCTGCAAGATGGGCCTCCCCTGCCCCCCCTTCCCAATATCTCCCCTTTGTCTTGTGTCCAGCCAGGCAGTAGGTGGAGTTTGTGGGTAGGTCTGGGGTGGGGTGGGAGAAGAAAGATAAATAAATACGTTAATTTGCCTGTTGTGAGCTGAAGTTGTCTTTGGGTGTCTTTTGTGGCCCCCTCAAGCAGCTGGTCACCCCTGCCCGGACCCTGGCCTTTGGCCCAAAGGGCACTGGACAAGGCAGGCGCTCCAAGGAGAAGAGCAGCGATGTATCGGGTCAGGGAGGCCAAGCTGCCAGTGGGCCAGGCAGAACATTAGCAGCTCAGCTCAACAAAACCCAAAAGGCTCAGGGGGCCTGGGGCACCAGGAGGGAAGGTGTTTGTTTAAGCGATCAGGAGCAGTTGGTAGTTAGGGGCGGAGAAAAGGGCAGAGCTTGTGACACAGGGCAACTTAGCTGGACAGCGAGGGTGGACATTCAGAGCACATCACTGTTTAAGACTATGTGACCCCACCAAGTTCAAGAACAGAGCAAACAGCACAGGCCATTAGGGACAGCCGTCAAACGAAGCAACAAAGCCAAGAGAGGCATTGAGAAAAATGTTTCAATATTAAATATGGAATAGTATTGGGGACCAGGGCAGGAGGTCATTGAAAGTCAACAAGAGTTGAGGCTTAATGAGAGAAAGAATTTAATATCAAAAATGCATAAATCTGCAAATGAGGCAGCCCCATAATAGAGATAAAAGAGCCAGTTCAGTCAACATTCCTGATAATGGCACCATAATAGATAGCATCAGGTTGCTAACATTTAACACAAAAGTTAGGGGAATGGAGGGAAAGGCAGCTTCCTTAATGGAGAACCTGCTGGAAGATTTCCATAGACTGCAAGGGAAGAATAGTTGCTAACTAGCTGCTTTACCAAGAAAAAAGGTAGGCCTTCTTCCGGTGGTTTCTTGGGGTTTCAACCTGCCTTCATTTCTTCCCCCTCCCAAAGTTTCCCTCACAAAGGCCCAGAAGCACACATTTTCTCTAAAGAGTCAAAAAGTCCTTTCTCTCAGAACCTACTGTGATTTCCCCCCTCCTATTTCAGCAAGGACATGAGTGAGCTAACAAAGTTCTTAGCAAGGAACACATTATGTATAGAATGGTTTGGTTTGGGACGCCTGGGTGGCTCAGTGGGTTAAAGCCTCTGCCTTCAGCTCAGGTCATGATCTCAGGGTCCTGGGATCCAGCCTCTCCCCCCCACCCCCCCAGTCGGGCTCTCTGCTCAGCAGGGAGCCTACTTCCTCCACTCTCTCTGCCTGCTTGTGATCTCTCTCTGTCAAATAAATAAATAAGATCTTAAAAAAAAAAAAAAGAATGGTTTGGTTTGGTTTAGGTTTTCCTGCTGAGAAGAAAAACATGCAATTTCTTCAGCAGGTGGACCAGTCAAAATGCTTCTAAATTATTTCTCACTTTCCTCACTTTCTCAATCATAATAAGTCTTATTTTTAAGGAAACTTCCAGTAGCAGAGTCTTTAAAATTCAGTGAAGCATACTGAAGAAAGGATTCCTACTATATGCATTAGATCTCTGGGACTTTGCCTCTCTATGAAAAAAAGATGTCCTTGGGGCACCTGGGTGGCTCAGAGGGTTAAGCCTCTGCCTTTGGCTCAGGTCATGATCTCAGGATCCTAGAATCTAGTCCCACATCAGGCTCTCTCCTCAGTGGAGACCCTGCTTCCCCCTCTTTCTCTGCCTGCCTCTCTGCCTATTTGTGATCTCTTTCTCTATGTCAAATAAATAAATAAAATCTTTCTTAAAAGAAAAGAAAAAGACGTTCTTAATAACCACAGGAAGACAGTAGAAAATCAGGGAGAGACTCTCCTATCTTGAGAGCAGCAAAGCAAGTGGCAAGACATTCCAGCTGTGGGTCCCTTCTACACAAGACTCAGCATCGTCTCATTCCCTCAGAGCCCAAGACAGAGCCCACTTTCCATGCAGTCAGCCCTGGGGCTGCCTTCTACAGAATGGAGTCATGGATCCCTGGTCTGCATCCTTCAATGCGCTGACGCTTGTTAGTTTTCAAAATACATTTACATACATTATCAGAGTTGATCCTTACAACTACCTTTGTGGCTGACTAGAGCAAACATTCTCATTTCCCTGTATAGGTGAGAAACAGATTTGAAAGATGAAATAGCTGATTCATTTTATAGTCAGGGGACAGCCAGATTCCTAATCCAGTGTGTGTTCCACACCTTCCCTATACTTTGTCCTCCGTTATTTGCAACTCAGAGTTCAGAAGCACAGCTAGAAACTGATGTGTTTCTCAAGGCTTGTATAGGCTCTTTGATTCAAATTCACAGCTCAGCTGTAAATATAACTTACATATGTCTTAAATATGACTTAGAGCACCTGGAGACCCAGGGGACTCTTGGGGCTTCCAAAAACGTTCATCTCACTCATGGGAAACCCCAGGCTCAGAGGCATTCAGTACCCCATTCGAAGTAGGAAAGTGGCAAATTTAGGCTCACCCTAAGTCCTGGAGTTCCACAGCCAGGTTACACTGGAAACCCTTGTAGCTGCTCATCTTCTTCCAAGGAAACTGCAAGTTCCTTGAGTGCGATGTTTCCTATTTTTCTTAGGTCTCATGGGCAACTATCTCCTCACAGAGCATGTGTGGAATTAATTAAAGAATGACTGATGGCTAGTAAGTGAATGGATGGGATTAGGAACACAAATCAAAGAGATACCAGTTTGGGTCTACCTCTGGTGACACTGGCAGTGACAATATGAAAACCAAACTGCAGATATTTGGACCTTTAAATGATCCCTTTTTAATGGAAAGAAAGCAAACTATAAAACAAACAAACAAACAAACAAACAAAACAGCCCCAGAGTTTTGGAATCCAGAGATTACTGGGTTTTTTTTTTTTCTTTTAGTAACAGCTGCTCTGGGCGCCTGGGTGGCTCAGTTGGTTAAGCGACTGCCTTCGGCTCAGGTCATGATCCCAGAGACTGGGATGGAGCCGCGCATCTCGCTCCCTGCTCTCCGGGAAGCCTGCTTCTCCCTCTCTCACTCCCCCTGCTTGTGCTCCCTCTCTCCCTGTGTTTTTCTCTGTCAAATAAATAAATAAAGTCTTTAAAAAAAATAACAGCTGCTAAGTCAAGCTCTTGTTCCTGCAATTGCCACTTCCCATCACTCTTGAGCAGGGAGAGCTCAGGCCACAGGACCTAAGCTCAATGGAGCTTTACTCCAGCAAAGTCCAGCCAGCTCCTCACATACTCCTCTGCGGGGAGGCACATCAGAGGTCCAGAGACCACACCTGAACGGAGGTGGAGGACACTTGCTGCAGCTTCACACTTGAAGGTAACTCTAACCATCTGACTTCTAAGAGTCCTCCTATCTCTCAAGTTCTAAGATGCTGCCCAGTCCTCTGGCTGAGATGACTGACAAGAAGTCAGAGGCATCTTACGACCCCACCCATCCACCCAGAGGAAGCCTTGGAGAGCGAGGCTGGGTCTGGCATTTCCAGGCTCGCTCCAGCTGGATCCATGCTGGACACAGGCCTGGCCAGGCTACTCCTTGGAATCTTTGAAATCATTCTCCTTCCCCTCCCCATCATAGGCTCCCTCCCGTCTTGGCGCCGGGCAACAGCAGCGCGTGGCGCCGGCACCGGCATTTCCGGGTCCGCCCCCCGCACCAGTGCTCTGGCGGGTCAAGGGAGCACACGCCGGGCGCCAGGCTGCTCTGGCCGGCTGGCCCGTTCCCTTAGCTGCGCCCCAGACAGTCCAGGACCTAGAAAGCCGTGGGCACCCCTGGAAGCTGCTCTTCCCTCTCCCCACTCTCCCAGGACGAGCCTGGGGAGGGGATGTCGAGGCGAGACCAGTACCTGGAACTCAAGGTGACTAGCTCACTTGGAAAGCTGTGCTGCCTGGAACAGCACAAGCCGGGAGAAACCTGTCTTTGCCAGGAAGCGGATTGGTTTGTCTCGAAACGAAGTGACAATTCCAAATAAACCAGAACCCCAGTGAGCGGTGCACCAAGTAGAAGAGGAGAATTTGCAGTTTTAAATGCTTTTTTTCCCCTAAAGGAAAAAGTAATTTGGCTAGGTGCCGCCAAGGTTTTCCGCGGGTTCAGAGGGTCAAGCAGATGTAGACAGCGCAGGGGAGTTATTCACGGCAAGTCGGCTTATTGTACAGGCGAGAGAACGAATCGCCCAGTCGGCGCGGGGAGCCAGTGGGCCCGCGCGCCGGGGTCAGGGTGGAAGGCAGCGCGCCCAGCCTGGCGGGACAGTAATTGCCCCGGGTCTGACACGACGCCGGAGGCTCGGGGCGCCTTCATCCATCTCCATCCATTTAGCGACGGGCCCCCGACCAGGCAGGAGGCCGGGCTTGGGCCTCAGCTCCGAATAATGAGAATAATTGTCTCCCCGCCTGGCACTGCCCTTATCTGCTCCGGGCTCGCTGCCCTCTCCTTTCTCTGACCCCACTTGTCCCCCAGCCTTGGCGATGGGGTTGGGATGGGAAGTCAGCTCGAGATCAGGTGTGCGCTGAACACTGAGCACAGCTGAGGCCAGAATGCCTGGGAGGAGAGGGAAGCTTCGTCCCCCACCCACCCTCCATTGCCCTCTACTTGGCTCCCGCCGGCCAATAACCTGCCTCCTCCAACCTGTCCAGCTAACCCAGCCACTGGGGCCCTCGCTTTCCACCCAAGACCCTCCAAGACCCTCCGGATTCTGCCTCTAGAATTTTTCATAAGCGCTGTGGACTGGTAAAGATTCTTCCCCTCTGACAATTTAATAGTCTCAAGTCATCATCTGCATGACACTGGCCATCCATCTTCTCCCAGGGGAGAACAAAGCCTGGCCTCCGGGACTCCAGGCCTCTCCCTCCCTAGTTCTTTCTATTTTGGGGATGGCCTCCCCCACAATGGCGTCGTTATGATCCATAATGGCGATGTTTATGAAGGCAGTAATACCAGTGTATGAAGACAATTTTATGCCTAATTAGAAAATGATGTAACCCGAGAGAAGACAAAGAGGAGCTGTCCCCCCTTCCGTCTCTCTCTCTTCAA
>PITA01001264.1:45000-145486 GCA_004023965.1 Spilogale gracilis
GTCTGAGCACAGAGGTCCACAAGGACCGGAGAGGTGGCTTTGGTTTGTATGAGCTTAGCTTCCAAACTCAAAGAATCAGTGCTTAGCTGTCAATAACAGATTCATCAGTTTGTTTGGATTTGTGTGTCTTGTTTTTCAGGAAGCCCAGCCTCAGCGACAGCCACACTCCACAGAACGGATTTGACTGGCCCACTCTTTTTTAATAAATAAAGGACATTAAAGAGTCTGGCAGTTCTGGGAGGCAGGGTTGTATGAGCTAATCACACCCCGGGGGGGAATTTGGTTGTGTGTAGTGTCGTCTTCCCCTAGGGGTGTGATTACACTATGGTAGCCACACCCACCCGTCATGCTTTATTTCTTAAGTAATAAATCACTACAAATGATGTGATCCGTACAACCATATACCCCTTGCACTCACAGACAGCCCCCTCCTGTGAGACCAGTGGAGAAAAGTGATGCTCTCCCCGTCAACATTTCCCATCTTGAGCTTTGTGATAAAAATTCTAAAACAAGAGTGTGTTTAGGTGTGTCCATTTTTCCTTTTTCTTCTACTAAGGCATTCCAAAGACGCACTGACTCCTTGCCACTTGAGATCCTATCAGATAGGGAAATCCCTTTGATCACCCCAGAAGAGTGTCCAGCCTCGTATTCGGTGGGCTTCTCCTGGATTTAAACATGAGTATTGCCTCAGAATTTTTTTTTTTGTGTGTGTGTGTGTGTGTGTGTGTGTGTGTCAGTGTTTTGTTGTTGTTGTGATCCTAGGGCATGCAGGAGCAAGCTTGCCTCCCCCCTCTGGGACTGGTGCACGTGCTTTTAAAGGGCTTGCAGCAGAAGCAGTGTTTCTCCCATTGTACTGTGTTCCTCCGGCCTCGTTGGCCTCCCTCACCGTGTTCCATCTTCCTCAGTAAAGCATTCATGTCCTTTAGCTTCACCTAGTCTTATTGACAGGGTCTATTGTTGTCTGTCTAAAACTTTTGTTCTTTTTGTCTTTATCCCCCGAAAGGGAATGCAATGCCCAATGCCCCACTCTCTTTTTTAAGATTTCTTGGGCTGATTCCATGCAAGGCAGCATTCCACATAAATGGCAATGGTTAACCCAGGACAGAGAAATTTACAGATCCCAGAAACCATGCTAGAGCTGGACACCAACCAGATAAAGTACCTACACATCTGAGGCCTGGCAAGGGTCAAGAAAGTATATCTGTGAGCCTACAGAGTGGAGTTTTCTTAGGGCTTTGCAGAGGGAAGAAAACTATATTTCAGTGGGGACATAACTTGTTCTTTATCCCTTGCGACACATTGGAGAACTTGTTGCCAAATCTGGGGGAGGAATTAGGTTGGGGAGGGGGATTCTACAGCCAATGTCAGCCCTGAGAAGTAATGATGCTGGCAGCATTAGTGACTGGGATGTCTGGAACATTTGCTTCTTACTAAGCAGAAGTGTCTTGGCAGTTCTGACCTCGGCTTCCAATCCCAATGTCTAGGCAGAGGTTCTGATCCCACTGCCCATAGGTGCAATCCTGTTGCATTGGGCATGAGGGAGAAGGAGAGGGCTTGGTAAATCGTCACTGTAAGATCATGAAAAGGTACCTCCATATTTTAGGATGATCTAGAGAATCTGATCTTCACTTCTCAGGATTCTTTGACATCTGTGACAAGTTATTTTCTCGGAGGTGAATTTGGAGCTAAGGGATTATCCATTAGCTTGACTAGTAAAAGGTTTTAGTTAATGGATTCTGTGAGACATTCTAATTTCGATTTATTCTTTGCTCTATATTACACCCTTATTAAGTACAAAAAAAAATTTACCATGCCATTCTCAGCCTCAGAGGCACACATCTCTGTCTGATCGTAATTATCATTAAGGAGATTTTATCTGAGCGTTGCCTGCCTCACGATTCATTTTGTTCTTCAGAGACACAGCGTAGTCAGGAAGTGTTCTGTGGGTCAGTTCGTTTTTGGCATTTTGTCAAGGGGGTGCTTCACACTAGAATATTTCCACCATGTCTGGCAGAGGGAGCCAGTATATGCCCTCATATTGATTCTCTCTAGTTTGAGTCCTCAAGTAACTTGCCTCCTAAACTCTGTATTTTTCCGGCAGTCAGCCTCTTGGATCGTCCTTCATCTTTTATTTTAAGGTCATCTTTTTTTTTTTTTTTAAGATTTCATTTATTAATTTGACAGAGAGAGAGCACAAGTCAAGGAAGCAACAGAGGGAGAGGGAGAAGCAAGCTCCCTGCTAAGCAGGGAGCCAGATGCGGGGCTTGAACACAGGATCCTGGAATTATGACCTGAGCTGAAGGCAGACACTTAACCACTAAGCCACCCAGGTGCCCCTGATAGTGTTCACATGGCCGCATATGGAGTTGGAGGAACTGGCTTTGAGTTCCAGCTTCACACATTCTCACTGTGTGTGGATAGAGTAGAAGAGGAAGAAATCTCTTATGCAGTATTCTGATTTAATCTGGCTGGGTTCTGACCTGAGCCTCAGTACCTTTTACAACTTGCCAGGGCATTCTTAGGTACAGCAAAGGTTAAAATCCTCTGTTCACCAGGGTGCTTGCCTGGCTCAGTTGGTGGACTGTGCGACTCTATCTTGGGGTTGTGAGTTTGATTCCCACACTGGGTGTGGAGCCTACTTTAAAAAAGATAAAGTAAAATAAAATTAAAAACCTCTGCTCACACCTTAAACTTACACAATGTTATATGTCAATTATATCTGAGTAGAGCTAGAAGAAGAAAAAAAGAATCTCTGCTCTAAACTGATTTGTGGACAGAGAGCTTGGGGTGCGTGAAACCACAAGGCCAGGACCAAAAGGTTGAGAAAGTTAAGTATCTGACTGAGGCTCTCACTTTGCTATAATATTCAAGAAAAAAAAACCCCTCTTTATAGTATCATTCATATTTATGTAAATAGTGTCCAGGAGCATGCACAGAAAAAGGAGAAAATATGGATGAGCTCAATTCCAGGTTCTGACATTTCAGCCTTGTGACCTTGGATACATCACTTGATTTCTCTCGGACCTCAGAGGTTCAGAATCTATAATGTGAAGATGGTGATCTCTGCTGCATGGGACTATTGGAGGATTGAAGTATAATAACAGCTGCCATTCCTTATGGGCTGGCTCTGATGCTCAGGCAACTTCCAAGTGCTTTGTGCTAATTATCTCATTACCCCTTGCAAAATCCCATCTGAAGAAAGTCTTGTGGGGAGACAGAACACTGACAGTGCTTTGCAATTGGGAAAGCTTTATGAATATCTGATACGATTATGTTCCACATGGTAGAAGGACTTATAGATCTGATTTGACTTTATTTCTTCCTTATACCTTATTAGCCATTCATAGTTTTCCAGAACTCTCTTACCTATGTAATGCCCAAGGCTACATAATTGAAAAGTAGGGACACTAGAATTTGTATTCTTTTAACACTGAGATCATTGATTATCCCATTATACCCAATTAGTCCCTTGTAAATTATAAAGCATAACATGCTCGAACGGAACTTTCCCCTTAGTTCCTTGTTATACAAAGTGTGATCCATGGACCTGTAGCATTAATTTCACCCAAATCCAGAGAAGTTTCCAAGTTTATAATGCTTAGTTTCATTCTGTCATTAGGAATGGTTTCTGTATGCTGGTAGTGGTCCACATCTATTCTAGCCCTACATGTCAATTCTGAGCATATAAAATAAGACCGTTTATTTGAATGTGAAGTCCTTCACCATTATGTGTAGCAATAATCCTGCATTTAAGGATATATTTCTTAACTGAGAAGCTCAGGATTGCTTTTACAGATGCTATTTCTCTCAGCATATTTTAGAGGAGGCAGATGACTTAAAACACTCTTTGGTCAATAGGTAGGTACTAATGTACTTAAAGCCTTAATTGTCCCACTAATTTTCAAGAGTTCTCTTGCATTGAAACCCCGTTCTGTACGGTGAATTCCACTTTGATCCATTTCAGTTGCTAGGGTACACTCGACCGCTCATGGATTTGCTTGGTTTTGAGACCGAATTATGGATTAGTACATCTTTTTGCTTTCTCCTGCCTCTTGATCGTCCATCTGGAAGAGAGTAGGAACAAGGACCAGCTTTGCTATGTGGTTGTAACCCTGTGAAAGACCTAAAACAATTAAAAATGTGATTTTTTTTTAAAAAATTGCGGATTTGGGGGCTCCTGGGGGCTCAGTCGTTAAGCATCTGAGCCTTCGGTTCAGGTCATGTTCCCGGAGTCCTGGGATCCAGTCCCATATTGGGCTCCTTGCTCGGTAGGGAGCCTGCTTCTCCCTCTCTAGCTCCCCTGTGCTTGTGTACCCTCTCTCCCCATTTCTCTCTGTCATAAATAAATAAAATCTTTAAAAAAAATAAAATTACGGATTTTATTTCTTGTTATTTCTGTCCTTGATTTTAATGAATGGACTGCCCCCTGGTGGACAAGAACCGTCAGTTCACTTGAAAACTGGTGCTTTTGCTACCTCAGGTGTGAATTATTTTCCTTCAGTTAATATGAATTAGGTTCACATAAACAGTAAGAATTGAATCCATAATATGTCAAATTTAATAAAATACAGAACTTTACGATTCTTCTAGATATACTTGCAACACCCTCAAGTACAAGGACTGGATCTTAATCTTTGTATGGTCATTTTCCATTTTTCTGGAGTGATTGGGGAGTTGTGAATTCTAATTGGTGGGTCATCTCACAGTCACTGATAATGAATTTCACTGATTGGTCATTTGCAAAAGCTTGATACGCAGCAGGGAGTGTCATTTACCCACTGCTAAGTGACAATTTCAGCAATGTTAAATGATAATTGCTAATACTTAGATAACTTATAGCAAGTGCTTTTTGTGAGCTCCTACTCTGTGAGATAGGTATGGTGCTATTCCTCTTTTGCAAGTGAGAAAGCAGAGCTGCCACATAGCTAGGAAGGGACAGAGTTGGAATTTCAACCCTGGTGACCAGGCTTCAGAGAGCATACTCTTAAACCTATGCTAAATGGCCTTGCTTTGGAGTCCCAGCACACCACAAGATGCCACAGGATCTCTCCTCTGAGCTTCGTCGCTCATCATACTGTGCTGTCAATGCAGACACGGTAGGAGATTAAAGTTAACCTGTTCCAGACCTATCCCCTTTTCCCTTCCAGCAGTTTCTGCCCCCTTCACTACTGTGACACCTATGGAAAGCATTGTTCATTTGGGGGGGGGGTGCAAAAATTATTTCTTTTTTTTAAAATATTTTATTTATCTGACAAAGAGAGAGATCACAAGTAGGCAGAGAGACAGGCAGAGAGAAAGGAGGAAGCAGGCTCCCCGCCGAGCAGAGAGCCTGATTCGGGTCTCCATCCCAGGACTCTGAGATCATGACCTGAGTTGAAGGCAGAGGCTTAACCCACTGAGCCACCCAGGTGCCCGCAAAAATTATTACTTCTCAATGAACCTCGGTTATTCAAAGTGTTCTTTCAAAAATCTCAGCTGTCAGTTTATTTGTCCTTCATTTCTTTTTCACACAATCATGGTAGATCCTGCATCAATGAGATCTGGTTACTTGACTCTTCGGTTCAGTATAACCTATTAGATTCTTCACACATCCTGGAATCAAGTGTGGCACATCCAGACCAAACCAGACCGTATCCAGTTTGGCAAGGGAGCTTTCATCCTTTGGAGGCACTTTCTCTGTTGAAGCCAGGCGCCCCCCACATCTACATTTTCATATATAACACCTTAAAGGGGATCTTCAACATCAGACTTTGTGAAGGTCACAAACGGATCTTATTGAAAATCACTGAACTCCAGAATGAGATCTGTACAACAAACTCTAGTATCCTGTGGGATCACCCCTCCCCCAAGGGTGACTGTGGAGCATGCTCAGTCCTGAAACAGTCCTTTTCCAGGTGAGTCACATATATGCTTCCGGTTTCAGGCTCTTATAGACTTGCTTATCCACGAAGAGCATGGTCCCTCTCTCTCCCATCAACTGCTCTGTGACCCTGATCTTCCAAGGGGTTTGATCTCCCTTTGGTAGCAAGGGCCACTTCCTATTCAGAGAGCCAAAAACTTCTCCCATTACACAGAAATGTGGACTCTTGATTTCTTGAGGGCACAGTATTTTATCACTTTGTGTCTGACAGCATGGATTTCCCTGCATACCACCCAGGATGTAATAAGCATTCCTAAGTGATGGCTGTTGCACTTATCTGCAGGGACGCTGCAAACCAATATTGTTTCTATACGACCATTTTCCTGAGAGGCTCTTGAAAACGGCTTCAGGACTCTATATAATCATAAGGCTTCAAAGTTATTTTTGAAGAAAGAAGGAGGAGAAGGCTACCTCAGTGGCCTGAGAAGAATAACATGTTTTTAAAATCCAGGCTATTATATCTAGTAAGGCAGGCAAGTTACTTTGTCTTTAAACTAAGCAGCCAGAAAACTTCATGCTTCTCCCTGTTCCTAATAAAGCTCATTTCAAATGGTATTTGGTTGGTTTTTAGTAAATCTAGGAAGAGGAAATACTCCAGCAGGCAATACAACTTTAAAATATTACATTTTACACACATACAAAAATGAAATTCTAATAACTGCCAACCTTGAAGGATTGATATAATTAATTAATATAGGTTTTAATTAAGTTTCCTTTTTTACCCAAAAGTTAAAAAAACAAAAACAAAAACAACTTACCATCTGCATTCACCCAGAAGCACTTAATGGTTGAAATCAGACTGTCTGGGTGTTTCAGACACAAAAGGAAGCTTTGAAAACTCTGATTCAGGCATATGAGTGTCAAGAACTCCTACCACAGAGCCAATCGAAAACGTGCTACAGTGTTTCCATTCAGAGGGTATCAATGTGCCTCTTTAATGGTTTTTCAGAATCCCAGGAAATTGTGATTACATGGCATCAGCTTTTCATTTTCTGAAGAATGGATGAAAAGCATGAAAGTCCTCTAAACAATGTGAAGAAAAGTATTTTTGCTTCTGGTAAACTTCTGCTGTTCTCTGATAAAAACTACACAGAAAATGCTTTTAAGATGCTACACAATTATAGATACAGTTGTAGCTCAGTGGTATGGGCGCTGGAGAAACTACAACTTTATTCAGCCTGAAAAAGACCCCCAAATGGCTACTGTTCTCCCTCCACGGTTGCTTAATCAAGGATGCAATGTATTCATTCTCGGGATATCATGAATTTATTTTCCCTTCTCTGTTAGTTGCTCTTATTTTTCCATGATTTTGGGGGGGGGGATAGTTCAAAGTAAATCATTATAGGTTTCGGTGGAAATTTATTTCATCTAGTTGACTCTATGTCCTGTAAAGAGAAAGAAAGTACACGATACTCCGTTACAAATCGTACACACTGTGGACGTAACATTGACCTGACGATATTATATACGCACTAGTTGTATTGCTGAATATCAACAAAAAACACTTGGCATAGGACCAGATTGTCAGTGGAGTATAATGACATTTCCAGAAACCCCAAGATTGATTCCTTCAGGACTTCGGTAAGAAACCAAAGTCAAAAATCACAGAATATTTTAGGGCAAGATAATTAACCATTCAAGGTCTTGTGAGATCATCAAATGATACAAAGTCTTATCAATGAACTCAAAAGCTCTACACTTGTGCTCCTTGGATTTTACTGTGAGCAGCAATAGCCTGGATGAGCTTCAGGGGCCTCCATTGTCACCGGGGCTGGGGGAGGCTAAGCAGATACATCGTGGAGAAACTCTATCACAGCCACAGGTAACTTGAAATAGTTCATGTTAGAATGCATTTTCCTAGGCCTGGATATCTGTTTACTTAGCAACTGTCAAAGAAAAAGATAGACCCATTTTTCCCCCTCATCATCCATATTGTGTATCCTTGCTACTGAAAGTGTGGTCCCAGGACGCACAGCCTCAGCATCACCCGGGAGTTTACAGAATCTTTTGTCCTAGCCAGACCTAGAGAATTACATTCTGCATTTAACCGAGATCCTCAGTGATCCTTGTGCACGTGAAAAATGTATGTGATGAACAGCTATTTTTGGAAAGGAACTCATGAGCGAGTGTGGATTTCTTGGCAGTGGAATTAAGCATGCTCTAGATAACATCATATCAAAATGACCAAGTAAGTTTTATGGACTAAGTGGGCAATTTTGTTCTGTTTTTGTTTTGTTTTGTTTTGTTTTTTCTTCCAGGATCTCTTATTTGACAATATCACAGTTGATCTGATCTCTACCTCCCAACATTGCTCCCCCTGAGGCTGCCTCAGGATTTTCATTGTTGTGACAGGATTTTACCGCAGTGTGCCCCTCTGCCACACGCCCCAGCCTCCCCACATACCCCTCCAGATGCTAGGTTTCACTTGAACAGACTCGAGCAGCCTCTCCTCCAAGGAAGGCTCGAGGCAGAGGTGATGCAAAGGAGAACTGAGCAAGCCTCTGCCCCGGAAGACTTTCGAGTACTAACGAAGACTCCACGCAGACCTGTGGAGTATGTGAGAAGTCACTAGCCAAACACTGCACACCGAGGAAGGTCACACAAGGGAAGGGACAGAGGGCTGGCTGCAAAGCCTGAGTCCTGAGCCTTCATACAAAGAAAAAGGTGGCCCAGCTGAGAGGTGATTGCAGAGGAAACGTGGCACGTTGAGCACCAACATCTTCCTAATGAAACCGAACGTCTCAGTCTCGTGGAACCTGTGAAGCAGACACAGTCCCAGCCTCCAAGCCCCCACCCCTGCTTTGATCCCTGCACTAAGTCCTCCTGAAGAAGGTTCTGGAACTTCCATGGACCAATGAATGCATTTACAAACCACTAAATGCAAGGTGGGCAAGCGCCACGGAAGGTAAAAGCAGAGTACTGTGGGAGCAGTGAGAGTGAAAAGAGTAGCAGGTCCTCCGAGGCAATGAAGGACAAAGGAATCTCCTGGACAAAGTAATCTCTAGACTTCCTGGAGGAGGTGGTCCTGGAGTCAGGCCATGATGGTCATGCAGATGCCTAAGCCACTGAAGTATGAGTTGTGTTTAGTGGCTTGGAGGGCAGGGGGAGGGGAACAGTAGGAAAAACAGTCACCCTCTCCGTGTCATAAAGAGAACTAAAGTCTCCAGGGACGCCTAGGTGGCTCGGTCAGTTATGTGTCTGTCTTCGGCTCAGGTCATGATTCTGGGGTCCTGGGATTGAACCCCACATCGGGCTCCCTGTTCGGCGGAAAGCCTGCTTCTCCCTCTGCCTGCTGTTCTCCCTGCTTCTGCGCTCTCTCTCTCTCTTCTCTCTCTCTCTCTCTCTCTCTCACTCTCTCTCTCTGACAGATGAAGAAATAAAATCTTTAAAAAAAAGTTTCCACCTCATTCCTAGTTCAGGTGCTTGTTTGTCTAGGTAAGTCAATTTCAGCCTGGCCAGGGAGGGAGATATTTACTGTTGCACGTGAACCCCCTTCCCTGGATGAAGGCTTCTCCTACTGTGGAATCTGAAAATGTTGGTCGGTCACTTTGCCCCAGCCTCTCTCGCCACAATGCCAGGTGTGCGATGATGGCATGTTGCACCAAGAGCTAGTATTGGAAGAAGCAGAACCCGAGGAGAAGCCCTCAGAAGAGATCGGCAGCAGAGGCGGCAGACCCAGGTGGGAAAGGGCTGGCGGTGTCTAAGGTCCGTGTTCTGTGTGTGAGATGGAGATGGCTCAAAGCTGTGGGATCTGGACCCAGCATGGGAGCAGTGGTGGCTTCATGGGACCAGTTCCAGAACATGATCTGGGGCACTCTTCTAGCTGTGTAGTCTCTAAGGCTTGTTCTTCAGCTGAACTGTTCAGTATCCTGAAATCAACTTCTTTTCTCCTAAAAAAGCCACATTGGATTTCTCTTCCTTGCAACTAAGAATCCTGATACTGTCGGTATGTTTGGCAATGACGGGCTTGCCTCAACTATTTTGGAATTGATGGGGCGCCTGGCTGGCTCAGTTAGAGCAGCATTTCTCTTGATCCCAGAGTCTTGTGTTTGAGCCCCATGCTGGGGGTAGAGATTACTAGAAATAAATTAATTAACTTCAAAAAAAAAAAGAATTTCAGAATTGAGTCCCTCCCTTTACATAAAAACCAAGTAATATTGCATAGATTGAAAATTCAGTTGTTATGTTGATGTCCCAAATCATTTGATGATCATGTTTGAACTTTATTCTGTAGATTGCAGGGCACTAGGATTAAAGTTGGGGTGCCTATCAGAAGAGCTGTAAGAAGAAATAAAAGGAAAATGAGGAGATCCTTGTAAAATGACTCAAATCCAAAGTGCTTCTCCCAGAGGGCCTTTGATGGAACTGTAAGAAGTAGACAAAGGGCCCTGAGTCTTTTGTTCTGTTAAGGGAAAACTGATTGTCAAACTTATATATGTGTAGTACTGTATTAGATTCCAAAATTTCTTCCTTTCTTAAAAGAAAAAAGAGAGAGAGAGAGAGAGAGAGAGAGAGAGAGAGAGAGAGGAAGAGAGAGGGCCGGGGAGAGGCAGAGGAAGAGTAAGAGTCTCAAACAGACTCCCAGCTGAGCCTGACACCGGGCTCAATCCCAGGAGGTCATGACCTGAGTTGAAATCGAGAGTCAGTGGCCTAACCAACTGAGCCATGGGGATACCCCTAGACTCCAAAATTTCTTGTTTCCATACCAGCACAATGGTACGGAGTGGTGTGAACAGGAGAGGGCCCCCAAACCAAAAAGTAGGTGTTTACATTTGCTGTAGGTGGGAAGAATTTCAGTGTGACAAAAAAGAACTCTCAAGAATATCCACAGCTCTTAAATTAAGCTGCCAACTGAACTGACAGGAAATGGCACTCTGTTATTGCCATCATGATTCCAGAAGAGACAGACTTCGAAACATGGCTGCAGATATACAAATAGGATGAAACCATCCAACTGGTGTCCCCATGCGAGGCAATTCATAATCTGTTTCAAAGGTGTAATCTCCAAACAAACATATCTTAGAGCAGATAGAACATATCTTAGAGCAACACATAATTTTTTTGTCCCCTCTACTATAATGCCAGCCCCATGAAAATCAGGTCTTAGAATGTGTGTTCCAAAGCACATGTACTCCCAGCACAGAGCAGGTAGTAGATCAGACTTGTCTAGCAAGAAGAGATCATACTCCCTTAGAATTAAGGAAAAAGAGAGTGTATATATGTGTATTACATATCATTTATTATACTGACCATATCTTTGCAGCACACCCTTCCTGTCAAGGAGTATTTTTAAGGATGAAGCCTGTTACTCTGTAGTGTCCATCTCCTTCCATTTCTGGGTAAATGAGCACTAACCAGCAAGTCATATCTCAGTTAGGTCTTCCTTATCTGCACATCACTTCTCCCACTAGGACTCTCCACTCTCAGTATTTTTAATAGAATTTTTAAATTTTTATTTTTAAGTAATATCTACAACAAATGGGGGTTTGGAACTTACAACCCCAAAGTCAAGAGTTGCATTCTCTACTGAATGAGCCAACCAGTTTTCAGTAATTTTAAAAAATTTTATTTAGTGATTCATCACTTGCGTATTAACACTCAGAGCTCATCATAACAAATGCCCTCCTTAATACCCATCATCCACTCAACCCATCCCCCTCACCCACCTCCCTCTATCAATTTGTTCTCTATCCTTCAAAATCTCTTATGGTTTGCTTCTCTTGATCTCTTTCTTTCTTTCTCTCTTTCTTTCTTTCTTTCTTTTTTCCCTATGCTTATCTGTTTCGTTTCTTTAATTCCACACATAAATGAAATCATATGGTATTTGTCCTTTTCTGACTGACTTATTTTACTTAGCATAATACCCTCTAGCTCTATCCATGTCATTGTAAATGCAGGATTTCATTCTTTTTGATGGCTCAGTAATATTCCATTATATATATATACCACATTTTCTTTATCCATTCATCAGTCAATGGACATTTGGGCTCTTTCCATAGTTTGGCTATTGTTGATAATGCTGCTATAAACATCGGGGTGCACGTACCCCTTCAAATCAGTATTTTTGTATCCTGTGGGTAAATACCTAGTAATACAGTTGCTGGGTCATAGGGTAGTTCTATTTGTAACTTTTTGAGGAAACTCCATAGTGTTTTCCAGAGTGGCTGTACCAGTTTGCATTCCTACTGACATATAAGAGGGTTCCCCTTTCTCCACATCCTCATCAACATTTGTTGTTTCTGTGTTGTTAATTTTCCCTTTTTGACAGGTGTGAAGTGGTATCGCATAATGATTTTGATTTGTCTTTCTCTGATGATGAGTGATGTTGAGCATCTTTTCATATGTTTGGAGCCCTCTGTATCTTCTTCAGAAAAATGTCTATTCGTGCCCATTTCTTAACTGGGTTATTTTTTTTTTGGGTGTTGAGTTTAAGTTCCTTATAGATTTTGGATACTAACCCCTTATCTGATATGTCATTTGAAAATATCTTCTCCCATTCTGTAGGTTGCCTTTTAGTTTTGCTGATTGTTTCCTTCACTGTGCAGATTTTTGTCCTTAAGTCACAATAGTTCATTTTTGTTTTTTGTTTCCCTTGCCTCTAGAGATGTGTCTAGTAAGAAGTTTCCATGGCTGAGGTCAAAGAAGATTCTGCCTGTGGTTCTTTCAGATTTTGATAGTTTCCTGCCTCACATTTAGGTCTTTCATCCATTTTGAATCTATTCTTGTGTATGGTGTAAGAAAATGGTCCAGTTTCATTCTTCTTCATGTGGCTGTCCAATTTTCCCAGCACTCTTTGTTGAAGAGACAGTCTTTTTCCAATTGGATATTCTTTCCTGCTTTGTTGAAGATTAGTTACCATCATTGTGGGCCCATTTCTAGGTTCTCTATTCTGTCTCTGTGTCTGTTTTTGTGTCAGTACTATGCTCTCTTGATGTTTACAGCTTTTTTAAAAAAGATTTTATTTATTTAACAGAGAGAAACACAGCCAGAGAGGGAACACAAGCAAGGGGAGTAAGAGAAGGAGAAGCAGGCCTCCTGTAGAACAGGGAGCCTGAGGCGGGACTTGATTCAGGGACTCCAGGATCATGACCTGAGCTGAAGGCAGACGCTTAACCAACTGGGCCATCCAAGCGCCTGATGATTACAGCTTTTTAATAGAGCTTGAAGTCAGGAATCATGATGCCTGCAGCTTTTCTTTTCTTTTTCAAGATTGCTTTGGCTATTTTGGGTCTTTTGTGGCTCCATTCAAATTTTCAGATTGTTTGTTCTAGCACTGTGAAAAATGTTGATGGTAGGGGCACCTGGGTGGCTCAGTCATTAAGCATCTGCCTTCCGCTCAGGTCATGATCCCGGAGTCCCTGGGGATTGCCCTGAACTGGGCTTCCTACTGGGTGGGAAGCCTGCTTCTCCCCCTCTCACTCCCCCTGCTCCTGTTCCTTCCCTAGCTGTGTTTCTCTCTGTCAAATAAATAAAAAAATAATCATTAAAAAAATTGGTGGTATTTTTAAAAGATATTTTTAAAGATTTTATTTATTTATTTGATAGAGACACAGTGAGAGAGGAAACACAGCAGGGGGCATAGAAGAGGGAGAAGGAGGTTCCCCACCAAGCAGGGAGCCCAATGTAGGGCTCAATCCCAGGACTCTGGGATCATGACCTGAGCCGAAGGCAGACACTTAACCAATGAGCCACCAGGCACCCCTGCTGGTGATATTTTCATAGGGATTGCATTACATATGTAGATTGCTTTGGATAGTATAGACATTTTAACCATATTTGTTCTTCCATCCCTGAGCATGGAATGTTTTTCCATTTCTTTGTGTATTCCTCAATTTCTTTTGTAAATATCCTATAGTTTTCAGAGTACAACACTTTAACCCCTTTTGTTAGTTCTTTTTTTAAGATTTTTAAAAAAGATTTTATTTATTATTTATTTGACACAGAGAGAGAGATCACAAGTAGGCAGAGAGGCAGGCAGAGAGAGAGGAGGAAGCAGGCTCCCCGCCGAGCAGGGATCCTGATGTAGGGCTCGATCCTGGGACTCCAGGATCATGACCTGAGCCAAAGGCAGACACCTAAGGACTGAGCCACCCAGGCACCCCTCTTTTGTTGGGTTTATTCTTAGCTATCTTATTTGTTTTTGGTGCAGTTTTTTAAAAAAGATTTCATTTATTTATTTGACACAGAGAGAGAGTGATCACAGGTAGGCTGAGAGGCAGGCAGAGAGGGGGGGGAAGCAGACTCCCTGCTGAGCAGAGAACCTGATTTGGAGCTTGATCCCAGGATCCTGAGATCATGACCTGAGCCGAAGGCAGAACCCCTGGTGCAGTTTTAAATGGAATCAGTTCATTGATTTCTCTTTCTGCTGCTTAATTTTTGGTGTACAGAAATGCAAAATATTTCTATAGAGATTTTCTATCCTGCAACTTTACTGAATTCATGTATTAGTTCTAGCAATTTTTTGGTGACGTCTTTCAGGTTTCTACATAGAGTATCATGTCATCTGCAAATAGTGGAAGTTTGAGTTCTTTCTTGCCAATTTGGATGTTTTTATTTCTTTTTGTTGTCTCATTGCTGAGGCTAAAACTTCCAGTATTATGTTACTTTTTTCAGTATTGAATGCAGGTTATTTATACACAAAAAACTTGACTTGGACATTCTTGGATTTTTCCATGAACATCAGTAGAGAGTATGTTCTATTTTATGATGTGAGAGAATGTAAAGAAATGTTTTAACTTCAAAAATGATTCTAGTAAAGTATAAGGCTTTAGCAATCCCTGTGAATCTCCAATATTCTCCCTGTGTTTGAGGCAAGCAGTACTGCAAAGATACCTCTTAGGTTTTTCAGTGAGTAGATTCCATTTAAATTGGGAATTTATTTGTGAGTCGGCTATCCTCCACCTACTTTGCATAATTAATACTGTAAACAATGTTAATAACATTCTTTGGTGTTGGAGCTGGGAATGAAAATTTCATTTTAAATGTTTTCTGCAAATAATTTGATAGTTGATTCTGTAAATGTCATTTTTAATGTACATATAACTGTTTTCCCAGCAACTGCTCTGGCAATAAGCCACACAATGCAGGGACTATTCCCTTTATTTTCTCATATTAAATAAAACAACATATTGACCTTCATCTTTGCTTGGTTTATGCTTGCCATGGTGGAATTTGCCAGTTCTGAATTTTAAAAAATGAGGAATAAATTCGATCCCCTCTTGTTTTCTCACCATATCTGGAAAAAAAAAAAAAGGATAAATGCAAACTTAAAATAGGAATATAGAGAGCCTCTAACTGATCTGTTACAACCCAATTTCAGAAGACAGAGAATTGTAGTCATTTTGTAGGACTGCCATAAACAAGCATCACAGACGAGGTGGCTTCAAACCACAGGATTTTACTGTCTCGTAGTTCTGGAAGCCAGTAGTCTGAAATCCATGCCGGGCCAGGCTCCCTCTAAAAGCTGTAGGAAAATCTTTCTTTCTCTTCCTAGCTTCTAGTGGTTTGGCAGATCTTTGGGGTTGCTTGGTTTAAAGACACATTATTCCCATCTTCTGTCTTCACATGGCATACTCGCTGTACTTGGGTTTTCACACGGTTGTCTTGCTATAAGACCCCCAATCACACAGGACAAGGGGCTCCCCCAACTCAGTATGACCTTACTTAACTGATTGCATCTGCACTGACTTCCTTTCTAAATAAGGTCACATTCTGAAATACTGGTATTTAGGACTTCAGCATATCTTTTCTTTTGGTGGGGGAACAGAATCCAATCTATAATAATGAATACTTTGTTATTAAAAATTAATATTTGTGGGTTGCCTAAGTGGCCAGTTAGTTAAGCGTCTGCTTCCAGCTCAGGTCATGATCACAGGGTCCTGGGATGGAGCCCTGTGTCAGGCTCCCTGCTCAGTGGGGAGCCTCCTTCTCCCTCTCCCTACCCTCCCCCGCCCCAGCTTGTGCTCTCTCTCTCTCTCAAGTGAATAAATAAAATATTTTTAAGTGAAGTTCTCTTAAAGGAGCACTTATAATCTTTTCAAGATTTATTTATTTATTTGAGAGAGAGAGAGAGAGAGAGAGAGAGAGAGAGCACAAGCAGGCAGAGCAGCTGGCAGAGGCAAAGGGAGAAGCAGACCCCTCACAGAACAGAGAGCCCGACACAATTTTCAATCCCAGGACCCTGGGATCATGACCTGAACTGAAGGTAGACACTTAACCAACTAAGCTACCCAGACACCCCTAAATAAGATCTTTTAAAAAAAATTAATGAACATTTGGATAGCCTCATTAATGTCAAGTTATTTTTAAAAAAATATTTCTTAGAAGAAAATTTGGGTCTAGCAATTTGAGAAGAAAGTTTGAATATGGTTCAGCAAAACCGCAGGATAGGCCAGGATCATGTTAGTCATAGACCATGTTACACATACTGAGAAGAGCTGAGGTTGAGGGAGCAGGTGGGCACAGTTCTCTCCTCTCTGTTCATGATTATGCCATCATCTACCAATATTCAGAAGAAAGAAAAATCTGCTACATGTGGGTTTCCTGATTGCTATGGACTGAATTTTGCCCCCCATCCCAACACACAATTAATTAAGTTGAAGCCCTATGCACCCCATGATAGTACTTGGAGATGGCACCTTTGGGGGTACTTAGGCTTATTTTGGGGGGGAGGTACTTAGGTTTAGATGAGATCCTGAGACCTCAATCTTTTAATCATTTTGCTATGTCACCATATAGAAGAGTTCCATATTCAAGAGTCAAACTACTAATCTCTAAGCAACAATGGTTTTCCTCAGTTACATGGTTCTTTTTGGTAATAGTATAAACACACACAATGTTATAGCTAATGCATACCATGTTACTGAACAAAATTGTTATTGATGTTTCAGTTATGTTTTTTGTTGTTGTTGTTTCCAATGTATCTAAACCAATGTCCCAAATGTGTTTAAGAATGTGTCCCCCTTATGGGGTCAGGGAGCACTGTAGGCTGAAAGGACTTTCCAGACAGTGAACTGTACCATCACTATCATATCACATCATGAGACTGGAAGCTTGACTTACCTCACTTCCCTTGTCTGTAGCTGTCTCATTTGTAAAAGGAGAGGGACAGTGTTAATTGATGTTCAAGGGCTTTTTTTTAAATTAAAAAATAATGTATTATTTTAAAACAATGTATTATTAGCATTAGGGGTACAGGATTGAGGACTCTTTTATTCAGGCATACTGTGAATTTTACAATTATTAACTATTGATGCTTTTCATGAGAGCAAGTAGTTGAATCATAGCTCATTTTTTTTTCTGTGTTAGTATGTTTCAAACTTCCAAGATTTTGTGGTAGACAGGAAATATATTAGACTCTTTTTCCTAACCTGAAGGAATGCAGCTGGTGGAGTAATTTGTGGCCCTCTTAGGGACTTATATAAACTATTTCACATTGTTGAGCTGTTCTGAAGACATTAGGGACCTAAAAGAGATAGCACTAAATCACGGATAGATCAAGACCAGGCCAACAGAAACTTCCTTTGAATCGGCAAATAAAACATCATGACCTGAACTGAAGGTAGACACTTTAATATTTAATATTAAAGTTTTAATATTTTAATATTAATTAATATTTAAGGTTTTTCACTCACCATACTGGCTATGAATGATTTTATTATCATGTAGTATCAATGTTTTTAAAGATTAATTAATTTATTTGGGGGTAGGGGAAGAGAGTCTTAAGCAGACTCTGCAGTGCAGAGTCAGACGTGGGACTTGGTCTCAGGATCATGAGATCATGACCTGCACCAAAAACAAGAGTCTGATGCTTAACTGACTGTGCCACCCAGGTGTCCCATGTAGTATCTATTTTGAAGGTTAGGGTTCCTGAGAGATATTTCAAGCCATGTAAGCATTTGGTGTGAATGTCTCCAGGATTCTTGCCATTCTGTTCAAAGTTCCTCTGCCCATTCCAACTCCTCTACACACACATACACACCCATAAATTCTCTCATTCTCTGACACACAGGCTTTGAGATGGCTAACTTTAACTCAATTCACCAGATACTTATGGACTATAAACTATATACCCATGTCTGTGGTAGCAGATGTCTTAAAATATTTCCCATGATCCACCAATTCTTTTTTCACTGTGACAAGACCACCTGTTTCATAAAGGGACAGCTCCTGTACCCTCGTTACCCGAATATGAACAACACAGAGCAGAGCCACAGCTGACCCTTGAGGGACATGTAACCTGAGTAAGAAGGAAATCTTCCCCCATAGGTGGACACAAAGTAGGGAGAATATGGCCTCTGTTTTCCCACCTGCCCCAGAACCAAGGGTTAAGTTCCCTCAGCTTGGCAGGTGAAGGCCAGAAGCTGACGAAACTCTTCAGGAGGGACTCTGAACAGGAAGCTTCTATATGGAAAATTCTTCTGATCATCTGACATCTAAAACTACTAGTGAAAGACTGGATTTTCATTAAGATTTGTCAAAATGGAATTTCTCCTCTGTTAGCAATACACACAATAATGCAGTGTATGCAATTAAAAATGTGCCATCATGGGGAACCTGGGTGGCTCAGTCAGTTAAGTGTCTGACTTCATGTCAGGTCATGATCCCGGGGTCCTGGGATTAAGCCCTGTGTCAGGCTCCCTGCTCAGTGAGGAGTCTGCTTCTCCCCCTTCCTCTGCCCCTTGTACCTGCTTATGTGCTCTTTCTCTCAAATAAATAAATAAATAAATAAAATCTTAAAAAAAATGTGCCACCAAGGATTGTTTCAGAAACTACTTAATGAAGAGGAGTAGATCATATGAATATTTTGGAAAAATATTTAAATTTATATTTCATCTAATAAGAGATTAATATCCACAGTGTCTGGGTGGTTCAGTTGGTTAAAAGTCTACCTTTGGCTTGGGTCACGATCTCAGGGTCCTGGAATCAAGCCCCATGTTGGGCGTGGAGCCTACCTAAAAAAAATTTTTTTTAAAGTATGATTAGACAGAATTGTGGAGACATAGGACCTTGGATCTAGACTCTCAGATTCACACCCCTCACCTTCAGGTAGAGTACTTTTTATTTTTTAATTGAGATATTATTATTAACATATAGTAGTCTATTAGTTTCAGGTATACATCATAGTGATTTGATTTTTTTTTTTTTTACATAATGAAATGGTAAGTCCAGTTACCATCTTAGGCTGAGTACATTGCAGCAATTCTTTCCTTCTTTCTTTCTTTCTTTCTTTCTTTCTTTCTTTCTTTCTTTCTCTCTTTCTTTCTTTCTTTGAGAGAGAGAGAGAGAACATATGCACACAAACAGGAGAAGGGGCAGAGTGGAAGGAAGCAGACTCCCAGTTGAGCAAAGAGCTGAATGCAAGACTTGATCCCATTACCCTGGGATCATAACCAGAGCTGAAGACAGACCACTTAATCGAATGAGGCACACACATTTGAGCAATTATTATTATTATTTTTTTAATATTCTGCAGGGAACTTTTTTTTTAAAGATTTTGTTTATTTATTTATTTGACAGAGAGAGAGAGAGAGATCACAAGTAGGCAAAGAGGCAGGCAGAGAGAGAGAGAGAGGAGGAAGCAGGCTTCCTGCTGAGCAGAGAGCCCGATGCGGACCTTCATCCCAGGACCTTGAGATCATGACCTGAGCTGAAGGCCGAGGCTTTAACCCACTGAGCCACCCAGGCGCCCCATTTGAGCAATTCTTAAAAACAAGGATTTTATCAGGTTCATGAAAATTTGCCAGAAGTACATCTGTTGGTTCTGCTAACCCAAGGCATTCTTCTTGAGAGCTAACTTTATTTCTTCCTAAATAGTGTTTTCATCATTTTTCCTTTTCCTTCCTTTCCAAAAGTATTTGCTGAGGACCTCTACTATGGATGGCATTATTTGGGAGATATCATGGAAAAAAATGGCAATATGGAGAATAATTAAATACAAACACTTGATATAAATGCCAATTATGCCCCCTATCATCCATGGGCACATTAATTAACCTCTCTGTACCTCAGTTTCCACACTTGCAAAACAGGCACAACAGTACCACACATTTTAGAATCTTTGTGCTGGACATCTTCTGTTTTCCCTCTAGATCCACTACTTTTCTTTGCCAGGTTCCTGGCCCTGGGAGTCTGGCCTACATGGGCTCATAAATCAATGTCTTTGCTCTCTAGTTTCAGTTTGGTTTTGACCAATGAGGATCCTGGGAGATCAGATCAGGGAGAAAATCAGAGGTAGGTTGGAAAAGAGGGTTTAGTTTTTTCTTTCTTTCTTTCTTTCTTTCTTTCTTTCTTTCTTTCTTTCTTTCTTTCCTTCCTTCCTTCCTTCCTTCCTTCCTTCCTTCCTTTCTTTCTTTCTTTCTTTCTTTCTTTCTTTCTTTCTTTCTGATTTTATATATTTGACAGAGAGAAACACAGCTAGAGAGAGTACACAAGCAGGGGGAGTGAGAGAGGGAGAAGGAGGCTTCCCACTGAGCAGGGAGCCCAATGCAGGGCTTGATCCTGGGACTTCCGGATCATGACCTGAGCCGAAGGCAGATGCTTAATGACTGAGCCCCCAGGTGCCCCTGTTTCTTTTTTTTTTAATCCCAGGCTTCCTTCTTTTTAACGGGTTACTGCAGCCCAGAGCAAGCTGCTGTGAAGACCGCCCTCTCCACAGGCCTTCCTTTTTTTTGAGCCATCCCAAATATTCCCTCCCTTTTAAACAAGACTAGAAGTTGTCACATTCACATTAACCAGCTACCACTGAAGACATGAGAACCAAGAGAAGGACTGTGTTTTTTGAGTAACTCAGAATGGGGTTCTGATTCTCCAGCATTAACAGCCAGATCTCAGAGAACATTTTCTAAACTATGCTGAAGAGTTTGAAGATGATCCAGCCAGCCCTAGAATGAAAGCTAATAAAGTCATTCTTATTACCTATCCTCTCTCCCATGTCTGGTATGTAGTTAGGGCTCCTTCAGTATTTAATGGATAAATGAATGAATATTGAAAAAGCAGCTCTGAATAGAACCAAAGGAAATAGTGTTTAAAACTGGCTTCTGTTTTATTTTTGTATGATATGTTTGTTGTTTACTTTTACAAGCTGTTCTTACTAAGCTTGTGGTCAATATATGTTTATTATTATGCAATATGGATAACAATGATTATAATGGAAAGAATTTCTGGTTGTCTTTAAAACTAGGTGGACTCATGGACAAATCTTTCAGTGATCTGTATTGAGTTTTATGGGGTTTTTTTAAAGCTTCTATTGGAGAAATTTAAGAATAAAGAACCTGAATTTTATGTTTTGAAATTGTTAATGTAACTCCTGAATTTTGTTCTTCATGAACTTATATAAATTATTTAACTAACAAGAAGCAATAATAAAAACTTGGATAAATATCTTTGAGGCTACAATAAAAAGCAAATCTCTATTATAGCCATAAAGAAAACAAATATGCAAATATTACTTAAGCTATGGAATAACTACCTGGTGGAAAACTATGTAGGCAATAAAAAATTCTGTAACAATGGCATAGGAATTGCTTATTATATTAACTGAGAAAAACAATATAAAAATTTTATATATGAAAGATTATTACAATATAAGAGAAAAGCCCAACAAACACTTAGGCATTAATAAAAGCCAATAGTTGCCTGGACGGTTATATTGCAAATAGATTTTTTCTTATTTTTAAAATTTTTTCCAAATTTTCTAATATAAACATATATTATTTTATTTAAAAAAAACAGTTTATTTGTTTATCTGAGAGAGAGAGAGAGAGAGAGAGAGAGAGAGAGAATGAGTAGAGGGGGTCAGGGGAAGAAACAGGCTCCCTACTGAGCAGGAAGCTCTATCCCAGGACCCTGAGATCATGACCAGAGCCAAAGGTAGACACTTAATCAACTGAGCCAGTGATGCACCCAAATGTATATTATTTTCATAATTAAAAATGATAAGGCATAGGAAACCTATAATTTAAAATATAAATAATGTTCTTTACTAATGGAGAGAAAATATGCAGAACATACACAAATATAGGGGTGCTGGGCTGGCTTAGTCCATAGAGCATGTGACTCTTGATCTGAAGGTTGTGAGTCCAAGCTCCACACTGGGTGTACAGATAAAAATATTTAAAAAATTTTACCTATTCTGGGGTGCCTGGGTGGCTCAGTCAGTTAAATATCTGCATTCATCTCAGGTCATGATGACTGCATCAGGCTCCCTGCTCAGTGGAGAGTCTGCTTCTCCTTCTCCCTCTGCTGTTTTCCCCACTTGTGCTTACTCTCTCAAATAAATAAAATCTTTTTTAAAAACCAACCAAACAAAGATCTTTACATTTGCAGCAATGTGGATGGAGCTAGAGTGTATTATGCTAAGTGAAGTAAGTCAATCAGAGAAAGACAAATACCATATGCCTCCTTCCCTCACCTCCAAAATAGTCTAGCCTAATCCTCAGAACCTGGGAATGTGTTAGGTGGTAAAGGGGAATTAAGGAGATGCAGATGGAATTAGGATTGCTAATCATTGACCTTATTACAGATATTATCTTGGATCATTCAGATGGGCTCAGTGTGATCACAGGGGTCTTTTTTTAAAAGTGGAAGAGGGTAAGAAGGAGAGTTAGAGGGAGCTGCAACCATGGAAGGATGGTCAGAAAGAAAAAAACGTTGCTGGCTTTGAAGACAGAAAAAGGGTCTGAGAGCTCAGGAATGGGGTGGCCTCTAAAAGCTAGAAAGGGCAAGGAAATATAATTTCCCCTCTAGTCTCTAGATTGGAATGGAGCCCTGCAGATACCTTAATCCTAGGCCAGCACAACCTGGGCAGGACTCCTGGCTTCCAGAACTATAAGAGAGTAAAATTGTATGATTTTAATGTGCCAAATTTGTGGTGATCCTTAAATTAAGAACAGCTATAGAAAACTAATATAATAGGGGCGCCTGGGTGGCTCAGTTGGTTAAGCGACTGCCTTCGGCTCAGGTCATAATCCCAGGGACCCGGGATCGAGTCCCACATCGGGCTCCCTGCTCGGCAGGAAGCCTGCTTCTCCCTCTCTCACTCCCCCTTGCTTGTGTTCCCTCTCTGGCTGTGTTTCTCTCTGTCAAATAAATAAAATATATAAAAAAAAGAAAACTAATATAATAGAAAAAAGATTAGTTGCATTGCTATCAGTTATCTACAATATACGGAGTTTAAAAAGAGCTCAATCAAAAACAAAGGCACACACACTTACATAGCCGTACATACATAGATAAGACCTCATACTCGTGCTGCACTGGCAGAGTTTATGGAACTTACTTTTGGGGCAGCAAATAAAAGTAGAAATGTATTCCTAATGAGATGAATGACTCAGCACTTAGCAATTGCAAAGATGTCTTATCCAACCTCAGGATCATTAATCACTGATGGAAGCAGAAATGAGCAAATTGATGACTTGATGGTTCAGTAGAATCCCCCTTGGAAACTGGGGAGAGCCAAATCATCAATAACTCTGGAATCAATTCTTGCTCCATCAGCCAATTTCTAGCCAAAAGGAGTAATGGCCTTTTAGTAGCCAACATCTTCAGCTTTGGGCTTGTGTTACAGCACAATTTTCTGCCTTCAATTAAAATAAGCTGGGTAACAGGAACTGATGTTCACCCTAAGGAAACTCTTATCAAGTCAAAGTTAATAGACATGGTTGGGGGCGGTGGGAAGCAAAAATATAAAAAGCATGAGATAAAAACTGATTATTCAAGTGAAATTATACTATTTTTTTGTTTCCTGGCATCTATACTTCTTTTCATAGGAACAGGCTTAGAGTTTCAGATGAGGTTGATCCCACACATACTCCTCTTACTACTCCATTCAAGCAAGAGTGAATGAATGACCTAAGCCTGGCCTATCTTAATAGGGTCCGTGCCTAAAGGAATGAGGCTGATACAAAAGCGAAGGTTAAGCAAAGCTTTATTTCAACCAAGCATCGAGAATTATACTGACTGGCCAGGGTCGCTTCTCAGGAGAGAGAAAACGACAATGCTTAATTTCTCAGGCTAGCTTTTATAGAGTGACCCCCCAAATCACAAGCTAACTAGGGTTAATTTGTACTTCTATTGCTCCAGGAACTGGGAAGTTGAGGGCATTTGGGCGTTCCCATCTGGTCCCAAGTACTGGTAACCAGTCGCCCATTCTTAGTTTGCATCTCCATTGCTCAGGGTCCAGAGGCTGGGGGTTAACTGATTGGGTGTCACCCCCAACCTGGCTTGCCTTTGTTTTTCAGGGGCTGTTTGTCTGTATTTCCTGGAGCTGTTTTTCTGAGTAAATAGCAAGGCGGCTTGGATTTCTAAATAGGTCCTTACAATCTGTCTTAATGATACATTAAGGATTTATGAGAACAGAAGCACCTGGCTGCTCAGTTAGTAGAGCATGTGATTCCTGATCCCTGGATCCTGAGTTCAAATCCCATGTTGGGGGTAAAGCTTACTTTAAAAATAAAATAAAATAAAAAACTCTTTATATTCAAGCACACTCTTTGAAAAAAAAACATATTTCCAGGGGAGGTGACTTGGCTGGCTCAGTCAGGAGAGCATGTGACTCTTGATCTCCAGGGTTGCGTAGAGTTTACTTAAAAATAAATTTAAAAAAATAAGAAAATCAGGTGCCTTGTGGTTCAGTTGGTTAAGTGTCTGCCTTTGGCTCATATCATAATCCCAGAGTCCCGGGATTGAATCTTGCATCTGCTTCTCTCTCTTCCTTTGCCCCTCCCCTCCTCCCCTCTACCCCACTCATTCTCTTTCTCAAGTAAGTACAATATTTTTTAAAAATTAAAAAAATTAACGAATAAATAAAAAAGTAAATCGGGACCAGATTTAACCCATTGTGACTCAAGCTTGGATCATTACAGTCCTTCCAGTCTTTTCAGAATAGTAACTATTTTGCCCCTTCTCCCCCATAAGTCTGCTTGGGATTAATTTCTGGTTACTTATAGTCAAGAGAGTCCTTACCAAGACAACCATGTATATTTGGTAAGTTATCTCATATTTTTTTAATCTCTTTTTAAAAGATTTTATTTATTTATTTGATAGACAGAGAGATCACAAGTAGGCAGAGAGGCAGGCAGAGAGAGAGGAGGAAACAGGCTCCTTGCTGAGCAGAGCCCAAAGTGGGCCTCGATCCCAGGACCCTGAGATCATGACCTGAGCCGAAGGCAGAGGCTTACCCGCTGAGCCACCCATGTGCCCCAGTTATTTCACTATTATTAAAGATAAAACAAAGGGATATCAAAAATTTTAAGAGCTTACTTGAGCAAAAATCAATTTGAATCAGGCAGTGCCTAACTGAAAGTGGTAGGAAGTTCTCCACTGGCAAGAGCTAGGAGAACGACTTCTGTAGTAGAGAAAAGGTGGAAGCAAAGCAAGGAAATTATTTGATTGGCCATAGCTTAAACTTTTTTATTTGGAGATAAATAAATAATTTTTTTATTTTTTTTAAAAGATTTTATTTATTTGAGAGAGAGAAACACAGCCAGAGAGGGAACCCAAGCAGGGGGAGTGAGAGAGGGAGAAGCAGGCTTCCCGCCAAGCAGGGAGCCCGATGTGGGACTCGATCCTGGGTCTCCGGGATCATGACCTGAGCCGAAGGCAGTCGCCCAACCAACTGAGCCACCCAGGCACCCTAAGCATCTGGCTCTTGATTTCATCTCAGGTCATTATCTCAGGGTCATGAGATCGAGCCCTTCAAGGGCTCCTTGCTCAGCAGCAGGGAGCCTGTTTCAGATTCTCTCTCTTCCTCCTCTTCTATGCCTCCCTTCCCCTGTGCATATGTGCACTCTCTCTCTCAAATAAATAAATCTTAAAAAAAATACACCTGGGAGAAAAGTTCCAATAGTTAAACAAAAACAAGGGGGTTAAATAACATCTATACGTATATAACATAAAAAGATTCATGATATTTCTTGCAGAAGAAAAATGATAGATGTCCCCACATCTTATAGTTAGCAGTAACAACTGAAAGCTCTTACAGAATCAGATAGCTTGGCAAAATGGCTTTAGCTTCTTTCACTATGACTTCAGTATATTTTATACTGTCCCCAAGTTGACTGAAACATGGTCCTGGAATCCACATCAGGACCTATAGTTACGGGATGCCTGGGTGGTTTAGCCTGTTAAGTGTCTGTCTCTGGCTCTTGTCATGATCCCAGGGTCCTGGGATCAACTCCTGAGTTGGGCTCCTTGCTCACTGGGGAGCCTTCTCCCTTTGTCTGCTGCTCCCCCCTCCACCTGCTTATGTTTTCACTCTCTCTCTGACAAATAAATAAAATCTTTTTGTAAAAAAAGTGTCTATAGTTATACAGATGTGATGCTTCTATCGTAGGAAGAAACAGCAGCAGAAGAAAATCTATCAGTTACTAAAAGTGAACACCATTTGTAAGAATAATTATAGTACAGTCTAATAAGTTGTCATCTGCTTGTTTTTATCCACTCAAAATAAATGATTTCTTTTTTGTAGCATTTCTAGAATATCCATTGTAAGGTTACATCTGTGGTCCTTTTAGTCCTCAGCACATCTGAGAATGCAGAAGAAGTGAAAAGAATAAAATCAAAGGAACTCAATTATTAGAAGAACATGATTAAGTTGGGTCAGTCAGCAAAATGAAGTCAACCAACTAAAAAGAGTTTAATGGGGAGTATCATCCTTCAGAAATCAGTCAAGCAAACCATGAACCAGTTGGAAAGCAGCAGATTTGTGCCCTTTTCATTTATCTTAATTTAATAGATCCATGGAGCCATGGCCTGGCAGTGTGTCTAGTTTAGCTTGGGGTCTAATGCTCTGGGACAGATTATTCCTCCATCCTTCTCCCATATATTCACTTACTGTTTTTATTTAGCTTCCAAAGGCAAAGGGAAAAATTTCAACTCATAACAAAGGACTAGTTAAAACACAACTTTAATATTTAAACAAACTTTTAAAAAAACTCTTGCAAACCAATAATAATAATTAGTATAAGAGAAAAACAATCCAATAGAAAAAGAGATAACAGAATAGAAAACCTGAACGGCCAGTAAAGTTGTGAAAGGGTGCTCAACTTCACCGCTACTAAGGAATATGCACATTAGAACAAAAATGATACACCATTTTCATACACATAAGATTGGTGGTAACTAAAAATAACAGATGTTGACAGGGATTAGGGATATTCTCATCATCTAAATACAACCACTAGGAATAAAATTGCAATTATTTTAGTATATAAAGTTGAGGACATCCTAGGGCACCTGGGTGGCTCAGTTGTTAAGCATCTGCCTTCCGCTCACGTCATGATCCCAATGTCCCAGGATCGAGCCCCACATCAGGCTCCTTGCTCAGCAGGAAGCCTGCTTCTCCCTCTCTCACTCCCCCTGCTTGTATTCCTTCTCTAGCTGTGTTTCTCTCTGTAAAATAAATAAGTAAAATCTTTAAAAAACAAAACAAAACAAAAAGTTGAAGACATCTTGACCTGCCACTTCCACTTCTATTTTTATTTATTTTTATTATCATTATTTTGAGTAAGCTCTATACCCAATGTGGAATTCAAACTCACAATCCCTGCCACCCCTGAGATCAAGTCACATGCTCTACCAACTGAGCCAGTCAAGACCCCTATATTCCACTTCTAAATATTTATTCTAGATAAACTCTGATGCAAAGATGTCCATTTCAGAACTGATTTTTTAAAAAGATTTTATTTATTTATTTGACAGAGATAAACACAGCCAGAGAGGGAACACAAGCAGGGGGAGTGAGAGAGGGAGAAGCAGGCTTCCCGCCGAGCAGGGAGCCCCATGTGGGACTTGATCCCAGGTCTCCGGGATCATAACCGGAGCCAAAGGCACAGAACTGATTTTAAAGGTAAAAAAAAATGTGAATTAAGATGCCAAATAAATTCATTTTGATAATTCGTGAAGAGGGTACCAGAGGATAGCTAGAATAAATAAACTAAATCCAGGTTTAGCAACATGGTTACATCTTAAACACAATGTTGACTGGAAAAGGTAGATTCTAAGAGCATGGGTGAAGTATGGTACCATCAATTTTTTAAAAATTTTTATTCACTTGAGAGAAAGCACAAGTCAGTGGAAGGCCAGAAGGAAAAGGAGAAGCAGATTCCCTCCTAGGCACAGAGCCCAATGCTGTGCTCCATCCCAGGACCCTGAGATCATGACCTGAGCAGAAGTCATCCATTTAACCAACTGAGTCACCCAGGAATCCCAGTATGGTTCGATCTATTAAAAATGTAAAAGGATACTAATCTATACTGTATATTGTTTGCTGTGCAAGTACAGAGGTAATGCAAATATATATAATAAAAGTGTAAAAACATGAAGAGAAAGAATATAGTAACTTCAGTGAAAAGATAGCTCTGGATAGTTAGAATAATGGAATGGGGATAGGTTTCAACACTATACACTGATAAAAAAAGAAAAAAAGTCTGAACCAAATATGGCAGAAAATAACTTCTGTGATGCATGTATCCCTGGGAAGCACAAAAAAATTCTCTAAAAGATGTACTGGCATTCCAATTTCAATGGAATGAACCTAAGCAAAACTTTCATGTATTTGTTTTTCTAAAGTTACCTTTTTAAGAACTGGTCACACTGGTTCTTTCCACATTCTGAAAGCCATCCCTTGTAATTTTCTAAATTTTAGTAGCTGTCAGATTTTCCAGGGCACCAAACAAAGGGACAGTTTGAAACATTAAGTAAGATGTTGAGAAAGAATAACTCTAACTGGGTAACAAATCCTTTTGCCATCCAGCAAACTTGCCATAGTTTTCCTTTATTCCTCAACATCATCAGAGCTGACTGAGTTACTCACCAAGAGTAACAGAGGCGTTTGTGAGCTGGGGGCTCTCCTGGGAACACTGTACTCTGCTCTGTACTAATGTATGTTAATCCCTCATTTTCACTCACTTGCTGCTTAAAATGTAAAATGTTGGGGCTCCTGGGTGGCTCAATGGGTTAAGCCTCTGCCTTTGGATCAGGTCATGATCTCAGGGTCCTGGGTTCGAGCCCCACATCGGGCTCTCTGCTCGGCGGGGAGCCTGCTTCCTCCTCTCTCTCTGCCTGCCTTTCTGCCTATTTGTGATATCTCTCTCTGTGTCAAATAAATGAATAAAATCTTTAAAAAATATATAAAATGTTGAATAAGAATTTCTGGATACAGTTGTGAGATCCCTTGGCCTGACTCTCCTTGCAGATGCCACGGCAACTTTTTTCCCGTTACCCATTTAGGGTGTAAAGATTACATAAAAATAAACTATATTTCTAAAAGATTTTACTATTTATTTATTTATTTGTTTGTTTTTCATTTGTTTGTTTGTTTATTTCTCGGGCGCAGCAGGCAGAGGGAGACATAAGCTCTCCGCTGAGCAGAGAGCCTGATGTGGGACTTGATATCAGGATCCTGAGATCATGACCTGACCCGAAGGCAGATGCTTAACTGACTGAGCCACCCAGGTGTCCCTTGAGAACAATATCTTACAAAAAGAAAAAAAAAGATTATCAACCCAAAGTGTTCTACCTCCTTCTATTCCCCCTTGTTAAGTTTCTCATGTTTACTTCTTTGAAACTTAAGACCTTTGAGAATGTTGGGGTGCCTGGGTGGCTCAGTCATTAAGCGTCTGCCTATACCTCAGGTCATGATCCCGGAGTCCTGGGATCGAGCCTCACATCGGTCTCCCTGCTCTGCAGGAAGCCTGCTTCTCACTCTCTCATTCCCCCTGCTTGTGTTCCCTCTCTAGCTGTGTTTCTCTCTGTCAAATAAATAAACTATCTTTAAAAAAAGACTTTTGAGAATGTAGTCATTGAATTATAAGAAAAGATTAAATAAATTCTCTAAAGGAGTAAGAATTTCTGGATATAGTTGTGAGATCCCTTGTCCTGACTCTCCTTGCAGATCCCACGGCAACTTTTTTCATTGAGGGGTTTCACTGAGGTATTTCTTTCTTTTTATTTTTTTAAAAATTTTTTGAGGGATTTTTTTTCTAATAGGAAAATTGAGAGATTGATAATAGTGTCACTAGTGAAATTCAAAAGGCATTCAAAAGGCACATAGTATTATGCTGTAACCAGCTCATACGGGCTTGCAAGAGCTGATTGTTAAATTTTTCAGAATTTTGTGAGCAGATTGTTATGCACAGCCATTATTAAAAGTTTACACATTTATAGTAAGTTACATTAACAATAGATAATAGAAGCACGTGGCTGACTCGGTAGAGCATAAGACTCTTGATCTTGGGGCTGTGAGTTCAAGCTCCATGCTAGGCATAGAGGTTACTTAAAAAATATATATATATATATAATAAAAATTTAAAATTTATTAATTCTTAATTATTGTTTTGCCACTATTTGTCATTAGATGCCCTTGAGGTTATTTATGTCTATTGCATCTGCCTGATGGAAATATTATCTAATGGTGTGTAATGCTCTTCTCTTTCCAATTCCACATTCCGTGACACTATGTTGATAGTTTGAAATAGGTTATGGTGGGGGTATTTACAACATGGCAACAACAGCAAGCATTAAAAATCAAGGCTCAATTTATTATTTGGTTGATCATCTAGACTTAAAAGTGAGGGAGAGAATGTTGATACAGATTAAACTTAAAAGTATATTATGTCTGTAGCTGTTAACATGTGAATAGTGTTAAAACATTGAGTAGGAGCTCCTGGGTGACTCAGTTGGTTGAGCATCTGCTTTTAGTTCAGGTCATGATCTCAGGGTCCTGGGATTGAACCCCGCATTGGGCTTCTTGCTCAGTGGGGAGTCTGCTTCTTCCTCTCCCTCTGCCCACCTCTCTCTGCCCCACCCCTCTAAATAAAATCTTTAAAAAAATCGAGTAAATATTCATCCAGTATTCAAAAACTACTCAATTCAGCAAAGAAGTTGCTCACATCACTGCTGAAGGAGCGAAGTTTCAGGATATGTCTTAGATGTTTCACTTTCATTTTATTGCTTAATAAAAATATCAAGCAATGTTCATGGAATTAAGCTGATGTTTGATTATTAAAGCTCAGTAAAAAATTAACAAGTGTTTTGAGAATAAATTGGTTATATGGAATTTAAATAAAGATTATTTAAATATAGGTTAATATTTTTGTAATAAGAGCATTTTTAAAGAAGGTTTAAGGCTTGAACTCACAACCCTGAGATTGAGAATCACATGTTCTACTGACTGAGCCAGCCAAGCACTCCACGAGAGGATTCTTATAAATCAGTAATACATGGGGAGGTGGGTGGCAGTTGGGATAACTGGGTGACGGACATTAAGGAGGGCACATGATGTGATGAGTACTGGATGTTATATGCAACTAATGAATTACTGAACTCTACATCTGAAACTAATGATGTATTATATTTTGGCTAATTGAATTTAAATAAAAAAATCAGTAATTCAGATACATATATATTGCTATGGACTGAATTGTGTCCTTCTAAAATTCATATGGTAAAACCTTAATCCCCAATATGACTATTTTTGGAGAGAACATCTTTAGGAGTTAATTAAGTGTAAATGAGGTATAAGGGTGTGGCCCTACTATTGAAAGTGGGCGGCCTTATGAAAACGGAAGAGAGATCTCTCTCCCTTCCCTTTCCCTCACAGGGAAAGGCCACATGAGCACCTCAGGAAATGGCAGCCACATACAAGTCAAGAGAAGAGACCTCAGATTGAAACCTGCCTGCCAGCACCTTGGTCTTGGGCTTTCCAGCATCCTGAACTGTGCAAAATAAATTTATGTTGTTTAAGCCACCCAGCCTATGGTATTTTGTTATGGCAGCCCAAGCTTAGACACACACACACACACACACACACACACACACACACAGTTAATAAATAGTTGTAAGAAATGTTAAAGAATGCTAAGTGCTATAAACATATGGAGTAAATGATATGTGAGGAGTGCAATGGAGGTGGTATTTTAAGTAATCCATGCCATAGATCCTGAGGACCTGAATTTGGGCAGTGACCTTAGAAAAACTGAAGTCTACATGGCTTCAAGAGGGCACTATCTGACTTGTCAGCTACAACTGACCAGCACATGGACTGCCCATGGATGTTGGATATTTCTCCTGTATGTATGTAAAATATCCCACTGGATCCCCTGAGTTTTAGTTTGTCCTTATGATCATCCTCTATCCGATTGCCAGAGTAATTGTTCTAAATCTCATGATGTCACATTTCTGCTTATAATTGTATTATGTTTGCATGGATATCAAGGTCAAATTCAGATCTCCTTCTTAAAACATCTGCCTGCATCTCTATCTCAGATCTCTTCAATCCACTTCTCCCAGTTCCACCCCTATCCCCTCACTCAGGTCATACTCTGCTAGTTCCTTTAATCTGTCCTGTTGCTTCACGAACTTTCTGTTGCTGTATCTGGAATTTCCTCCTCTATTTAGCCAGCTTCTCTTTGTTCTTTAAAATTTAGGGCCAGGATTACCTTTTCGAGGAAACCTTCCCAGACCCTTTCTGATTTAATCCCCTCCTCTGTGCTCTCTGTGATTAACTTGGCCTCTGCCCATATTACACAAGTGCTGTGCTGTGGTATTGGTTTACTTGCCTGTATCCCCCACAATCTGTGTCATATTCATTCTTTTCATTCTCCATGCCAAATATGGGGCCTGTCACATAGTCTCAGTAAGTGCTTGTTGGAAGAATTAATTTTTTTTTAAAAAAGATTTTATTAGAGAGAGAGTGCACACATCCAAGAACATGAACAGCAGAGGGGTAGAGGCAGAGGGAGAAGCAAGCTGCCTCCTGAGCAGGAAGCCCCAGGTGGTGCTCCATCTCAGGACCCTGGGATCATGACCTGAGCCCAAGGCAGGCGCTTAACCAACTGAGCCACCCGGGTGCTCCAGAAGACTTAATTTTGTAAGTAGAACCACAGGGCTTAGTGAGTACCTGGAGGAAAACAGCAAAGAAAACATTTCTGAGGCTTAAGGAGTAGACATTTTGCAGCTTGGACATTGAGAGGGAGGACCACCTGGGAGCTGGAGAAGAGTGAAAATTGCTCTGCCAGCCTTACTTCTTAGCTTCACAGCCAGTCAGAGTGCAGAACAGGTGAAACTGAAACAAGAAAAACTACACTTCCCGTGATGCCTAAGGGCACCGTTATCAGTTTCCTCTCTTTGTCACCGCCTTTTCCCCACGGAAGTAAAAGGAGCACTTCCGGATTTGCCCAGAACCTGAGCTCCGCGGCGTCTTTAGTTGGCGGCTGTTGGGTCTTGCTGCGAAACTCCTCCTCTCGCCGGTTTTTCTAGAAACTCGACTTTGCTCTTGGTGGTGTCATATAGGTATTTCCCCGCCGCTTCGGGTGTTCTCAAGGCAGTTCGCTCTCCCGAGCGGGCGAGACTTTTCTGTTGAGGTTCGGAGTTCCCGTAGGGCGCGTTGGGCTGTGGCACGGGACAAGGAGACCGGTTACCGGAATCTTGGCTCCGTGCTGACATCCCTTTTCTTCCTTTCCCGATTTCAGCTTCCCATACGCGTGTGTGGGTCTCCCATGGCGGATACGGCCCCGAACGGCCCCCAAGGGGCGGGCGCAGTGGTAAGTGAGCGAGCAGGGTCTTCTGTCTTAATTTGCTAGAGTTAGGAAGAAACGGAAGGTGTCGCCAAGACTGTTCTGAGACGTTCCACCTCAGTGCTTAAAGAGATTGGGATTAATGTTTTAGGTGGGGGTAGAGTAGAGATGAGAGATCTTGAGCAGAGACATGGAGGAAGCTACAAGTTTTCTGTTTCTTAAGCCACTGTGGGCCGGGCTCGAGCAGGTGGCTCTCAGCTTTTGCCAAGGAAATCGGGCCTTACCTTCCCCCCTTTATTCCCCCCCCACACCTCAGTTTCTAATTGTCTTAGGTTCCAAGGTTGAAGGTGCCAGCTTATGTGGTGCGGTGACACAGGCCTCAGTCGGCACAGGCGTGCTAGGCAGTGAACGTCTGTGTCCGTTTTATGCTATTATATGGAAATTACGCAGTGGGGGAAGAGCTTTTGTTCTTTGTTTTTCTTTTCGTTATTTTGTCCTTCTTTTCGAAGAGAGATACTAGTTTTCTGTAAGTATTCTTAACATGCAGGTCTGCTCACTAATTATTTGTACCCATAGTAGTATTGCTCTCTAATTTAAACACTATGAATGTGTTTTCCCCCGTTTAAATATTTTCCCCTTTAAATATTTTACATTTCCATTTATAGAAACACTTTTTTCTTTCTTTTGTTGAACCCTTTGAGAATTATTTGCATATACAATGATGGCTAATTCATAAATCCTTAAGTAGTATTCTACAATACCACAATGCAGTTATTGTTGCAATTTTTGCAGTTAAATCTGAAAAATTCAACATTGATACATGTTATTACCTGATTTATAACCCATATTCTAATTTCCTCCGTTGTCTGTTAAAGTTGCTTCCTCCTTATCCAGGATTTAATCCGAAGCATTCATTGCTTTTGCTGGCCTCAGTCACTTTAGTCCAAATAGTTCCTTTTGCCTTTCTTGTACTGTTTTGACTATCAGGACTTCAGACATGTTTTGCTTCTCAAATTGAAGTTGCCTGTTTCTTTTCCCCTTATGACAATATTCAAGTTAAACATTTTGGCAGGAATATCATGTAAGTGATAATCTGTCATTTTCAGTACATTATATATTTCAGGAAACATTTTATGTTAATTTATGTCATTGGAGATAAGTTTATTTCAGATAGTAGCCAGCTGACTCTCCATTGTAAAGATACCTTTTTTCTTTTGTAATTAAAAAGTATTCTGTGGCATGATGCTTTGAGACTGTGAATAGTTTTCACATCGGTAGGTTTCAAGTCAAAGAGTTTCATTGATTTGACTCTTAAAGTGTAAACCAGTACACTTTTTTAACCTTTTTTTATTACAGATACATGAAAGTGTACAAAATGAAATGAATAGATTAGTGATTTATTACAAAATAAATACCCTAACCAAATCGATTTTATTTTTAAAAATATTTATTTTTTAAAAAATTATTTGTTTTAGAGAGGGAGAGCACATGCACAATGGGGAAGGAGAGAGGGAGAGAAATCTAAGCAGACTCTGTGCTGAGATCAGAGCCCGACTCGAAGCTTGAGCCCACCACTCTGAGATCATGACCTGAAGGGAAACTTAAGAGTCGAAGGCTTGGGGCGCCTGAGTGGCTGCCTTTGGCTCAGGTCATGATCCGGGAGTCCTGGGATCGAGTCCCCTGCTTGTTGGGAAGCCTGCTTCTCCCTCTCACTCCCCCTGCTTGTGTTCCCTCTCTAGCTGTATTTCTCTCTGTCAAATAGATACATAAAATCTTTAAGAACAAGAAAAGAGAAGAGTCAGAGGCTTAACCCACTGCACCACCCAGGCACCCTAAAAAGATTTTATTTTTAAGCAATCTTTATACCCAGTGTGGGGCTTGAATATACAACACCAAGATCAAGATTTGCATGCTTCATTGACTGAGCCAGCCAGGTGCTCCTAAGAAATTTTAAAGAACATGTTCTAAAATTAAATTTCAGACTGTGGTATAAAGTCAATATTTGTGGAGAGCCTGAATACAGTAAGCTAGATTAATTGTTCCACTTGACTATGGGTGATCATAAATTTGGAGGAGTCATAGTATAATAGATTTGGATACAGTAAACCAGGCATATTTCTGAAATTACCTGTATATTGTTAAAAAGACATGCAGTGAAACATCTTTGGATTTTAAAATGTACTTGCAATTTTTTCCAAGAGGTTTTCATATATTTTTTTATTATTAAAGATTTATTTATTTGAGAGACAGGGACAGAGCAGGGGGGAGGGGCAGAGGGAGAGGAACAAGCAGACTCCCTGCTGAGCAGGGAGCGCTATGTGGGACCCTTTCCCAGGACCCCAGGATCATGACCTGAGCTGAAGGCAGACGCTTAACCAAGTGTGCCACTCAGGTGCTGGGTTTTTGTATCTTTCAAAAGATAATTAAGTTAGATTGCTTAGAGTAGTGTTTTAGACTCCATGTTAAGATTCACTAGTGAGATTTTTAAATCCCTTTAGTGAAAATACTATTTCTAAACATTAAATAAAATACAAAATACCAGAATCCATTATATATAGGGAATTATTTTGCGAAGCTTCTTGATAGAAGTTTATAAATCCATGTATGTTTGTATTGGACTTTGATGTAAAAATTAATAAGGTAGATTCTATCAGAGATCGTAAAAGCCGCTTTGGGGGCGCCTGGGTGGCTCAGTTGGTTGAGTGACTGCCTTTGCTCAGGTCATGATCCTGGATACCTGGGATCGAGCCCCACATCAGGCTTCCTGCTTGGCGGGAAGCCTGCTTCTCCCTCTCTCAGGCCCTCTGCTTGTGTTCCCTCTCTAGCTGTGTTTCTCTCTGTCAAATAAATAAATAAAATCTTAAAAAAAAAAAAAGCCGCTTTGGAATTTGAATACAAGGTACGTCTTGAAGAGAAAACAGATTTTAAGTGATTCTGTTATTGGTAATAGTTCCATCTTTGGCAGGTGCAGCAAGGGCAGAGACAGATGAGAAAACAGAGAATAAAGTGGGATATGGTAGTTAAATTTAGGGCTACTGAAATAGGGTAAGGTGTATGGGGCAGCTTCCAAGGGGATGAAGAAAGTCAGAAAATTGGAGAGGCAGGTGCTCTTTAACATTTGACAGCTGTATTCCCTTGTGTTTACATAAACAAGTTATAATCAGGTAGTGAGTGAATATTAACATGGTTTTATATTTCTCTTTTGGAAGGTTTATTTAATCCAAACCGGCTTTGTGTGATGCCTTTTTACTCAGATTTGAAACCTGCCTATTTGAATTTGAGATTTCTAAGAATAGGCGTTATGGTTCTCTTGAGAGCAATTAGTTCTTATTTAACGTTCTTCTGAAATAGATGAAGCCAGTATTATAATTGTTGAAGGAATACAGACAATTGTAGTTAAATTTCTGCTCAAAGGTTTCTTTCTTTTTTTTTTTTTTTTTAAAGATTTTTTTTTTTTGACAGAAACACAGCCAGAGAGGGAACACAAGCAGGGGGAGTGAGAGAGGGAGAAGCAGGCTTCCCGCCGAGCAGGGAGCCCGATGTGGGACTCGATCCCGGGTCTCTGGGATCATGACCCGAGCCGAAGGCAGTCGCTTAACCAACTGAGCCACCCAGGCGCCCCCAAAGGTTTCTTTCTTACTTAGTCTTTATTTTTTTAAATATCAGCTGGTATTTTTCTATTTAAGTACTTCTGCTGCTTTCTGCATCAAAACTATAAGGTGTTCGGAGGTGTTGCTGTAGGTGAAACAGTTGCCTTAGGAGTTTTCATTTAATGATCTTAAATAATCGCTACAGGGTTGTTTAAACATTTTGAATAGGAATAAGACTATGTGATCCTCCTCCTTGGAAAGATAATTTGCAATCTTAGTTTACTACAATATTTTTCTTTTTAAATTTAGCAATTCATGATGACCAATAAACTGGACACGGCAATGTGGCTTTCTCGCTTGTTCACAGTTTACTGCTCTGCTTTGTTTGTCCTGCCTGTTCTTGGGTATGTATTACACAGATTTTCTGCCTTTGATATTCAGTTGTTTGGTTGGTTTTTGTGGACTACCTTTAATGTTCAAGGCTTGTTAAACTGCAAGAGGTTCTGGGACAGATAAAACACAGGTCTTGTGCTTTAGGTGCTAATAACTCAGTAATAGTACCAACTGGAGGAATATTTTATGTCCTGTACTTTATGAAAGCACTTATTTTTTTATTTTTGATTTCTAACTTACAGGAAGATGACTGCTTTATAAAATTCAGTTGGGCAGATATATGAAATGATGCTTCTAAGAAGGCATAATAGGCTCAAGTAATTTTTTCTATTGACAAGTAAGATTTAGGTGTTGTGCAATTATGATGCAATCCACAAAGGAGGAAGAGACATGGTAGCTGTTATGTCTCATGATAACCTCTCCTCTGGTAATTTGCAGGTTGCATGAAGCTGCGAGCTTTTACCAACGTGCTTTACTGGCAAATGCTCTTACCAGTGCTCTGAGGCTACACCAAAGATTACCACATTTCCAGTTAAGCAGAGCATTCCTGGCCCAGGCTTTATTAGAAGACAGCTGCCACTACCTGCTGTACTCACTCATCTTTGTCAATTCCTACCCTGTTACAAGTATCCTTTTTGTGCCTTTTTGACAAAGAAGTCACCTGCCAAGTGTATAGGAGATCTCTTCTGATTATTTTTTGCAATAGGAAGCTTTCAGCAATGAGGGTCTCTGTGAACCTGGGTTGGTTGGTTTGTTGACACTTAATTTGAATGAAGATATATTTAGTTTAAGAATTTCTGACTCTAAAATGTGAAATCTAAATTTGAAGAGCTGACTGGGAGTTAACATGTTGTATCTTTGTTCTTGCCTCTTGTAAGCTTCTCTATTACCAATGGAGATTTTAAACTTCAGATTCAAAGCACAGGACCATGGAGGGATTATTTTAGTATTTGTACTTTTTTTTTTTTTCATTTAATTCACATCTTTGGGAAATTGTCCATATGTCTTACTTAAAAAAAAAGAGAAATCCTCAGCTCTTTCAACTCAGAGTGAGATAGAAACAAATGGAAATTCATCAAGAAATAACTTATTTAAGCTGAAAATTAGATAATAAATGCAATAAAAATAGAGTATTTACTGTGGATGGAAAAAATAAGGACACATGTATAATCTTTGGAGTTAATGAGAATGAAATAACTCATTTGGAATTGTATGTTTACACATTTCAAAAGTTGGGTGATAATAGTTTTTCTCAAAAGGCACGGAGGGGTGGGGAAGAGTGCTGCAGTGTAGTATGTTTGGGAAGCACTGGATTAAACAGTTTTAAGTGGGTTTCTTCAGGACTTTTGGTGGGCTAATGTGCATTATGGGGCAAAAACGTGACTGGAGTTTCCTAATCATTTTTAATAGTTCTGTCCCCACTATGGTCCCTCTGTCCCTCCAGAAAGTATTTTGTGCTTTAAATGCTGCTTTTAAGAGTTCTTAAATGTTTCGGATACATTTTGATGTATTCATAAGGGATACATGTGTCTACATAACTATACCTAATGGAAAACACAATAAAATATGTCTGTAGGGCTAAATATTACCTATTTAGATAATACTTTCTATGCTCGTGAAGTGTCAAATTTTAAAAGTCTTAAGAAGAAGAATATGTAGCTGAAATATTTTGAGTACCTATTTTGTCAGTGCATATGAACTTGGCATATTTAATCCTTGCAACACTGAAAAAATCATAATGAGCATTATTCTTTTTTAAGATTTTATTTATTAGAGCACCGGTGGTGGGAAAGGGGTAAAGGGAGAGGGAGAAGCAGACTTCCCACTAAGCAGGGAGCCAGACATGGGGCTCCTTGATCCCAGGAACCCTGAGATCATGACCTGAATGGAAGGCAGGGACTTAACTGACTGAGCCTACTCAGATGTCCCGAGCATCATATTGATAAGGACACTGAGGCTCAAAGAGTTTCAAATAACTTGCCTGACATCACACTGGCAAGTACATAGTAATGTTGACAAGGTCTATCTGACTTAAAAGGTCTACCTAATTTACAGTTAATATATGTATAACACTTAACTATAGTTTTGAAATATTTCTGTTTGTGCCTGGACAGAGCCAGCCCACACAGCAGGTGGTCGTTAAGTTCTGTTGTATGAATCCTGAGTTGATGCCAAATGAGGCTCATGACCAGTTAAGACACCTTCTCTGCCTTTTCTATGCAATTGGTTGTTTGCTAGCCCCTCTCTATGTGAGTTTTGAAGATTAAGGATTTCATGTTCTTTAAATTCTTACATTAGGGGTGGAGGTTGGGGAGTCGTGAGCAATAGGAATAGCCTAAATTAATAACTGGCAAGAAATACTAATCTGATTCTTAAAGTAGTTGATATTATGTTAGTGAATAAAGGTGAGCCCAGAGTCATATTACAAAGTTGTGTTCTGATCTTTGGTCTTAAAAAGGTGATGCTGTCCTTGCTCTAACAATGATAGGTACTTAAGAGTTTAACTTTGTAGACTTTTCACCCTTTACGTTTTCTGAATAGTTTAAAAGTGACATTGAAGCTAAGATTATGAAGCTCTTATCAAGGATTTATGAACTATAGAACATTAGAGGTAAAAAACTCATTAGAAATTGGTAGCTTTTTTTGTAGTACTTATTTGAGAGCACACTCCAGGAGGTGGGGGGTGGGGAAAGGGAGAGAAATCTCCAGCAAACTCCCTGCTGAGCTTGGGGGCCTGCTGAGCACAGAGACAGGCATTAGTCGCTAGTCTGAGCTCCATCCCGTGACCCAAGATCGTGCGTGACCTAAGCTGAAATCAAGAGTTGGGTGCATAACTCACTGAGCCACCCAGGCACCCCTCCTTTTTAAAATTTATTTATTAATTTGAGAGGGAAAGGGAAGTGAGGGGGAGAGAGAGAAATCTGGAGCTTCCTAGGAAATGAAGTTAGTGTCGGAGCCATGATTGGAACCCAGATATCTCGACTGTCCATTTAGGGTTCTGTTTTCATTACCTGCATTGCTTCTACTGAATCAAGGCTTCAAGTTAGGATATGTGTCAAAGTTTAAATTTAACTTTTAAGAAGCAACAGAATTTTACAGTGGCCTTGGAGAGGGGAGAGGCTTGTGGCTTTCATCAATTCCAAGGAATGTATGAGTGATTAAAAAGTGTGAAACTATACATGGTCTCTACTGAAGAAATTGGCACTTTACTTAATTCTTGTTAGTGTCAACAAAGAGTTGGTCAGGATATCAACTTGGAGAACTATATTAGAGAGGTAGAATTTTTCTAATCCTTGAGTATAATAGGTCACTGTCTTGCTTGCCAGCTGCAATTAGGCATTTTTGGATCCTGATGAGTTTTGATGGGAATGGATTTGGAACTCCTTGTGTTACAATAATCACCATTTCCCATCATACCAAAGCTTTCAGTTAGTGCAGAAAAATATTATGGTTCATTTCTTAGAAACTGCATGTACTTTCTTTTTTTTTTTTTTAAAATGAGGGTAATTTAAACATTTATTTGATTTTTTTCTTTCTTTGTTTCTTTTTTTTTTTTTTTTTTTTAAGTAAACTGCACCCAACATCAGGCTTGCACTCAGAACCTTGAGATCAGGTTGCATGATCTAATGACTGAGCAATCCAGGCACCCCAGAAACTGCAAATACTTTTAAGACATGTATTTTTGCCATTCATAATGAACTAACGTTTATATCATTTTATGAAAGTACTTGACAGGTTTTGTTGTTCTTGTTACCAGCCTGGCAGAAATTGGGGTAAATAGGGTCTTTTGAGTAATTTTCATTATTCAAAAAGCTGAATGAGAATTGCATATATATCCATGACCTGAGCCAAACAGTTGAATTCAAATCGTGTCTATAATTAAACTGATGAGACTCTCAATTAACTGTACTACACAAACCCAAATATATATATATATATACTTTTATTTGTACAGATTGAGAACACATGAACTGTACAAGCAAGGTAGGTACAATATCTTGAAGTAATGGAGATCTTATAGGAAAGAAATAATGAAAGATCTTTAGGAATTTGGGGAAGTACTATTTAAAAGTTTTTTTTTAATTTTATTATTATTTTTTAAATATTTTATTTATTTGACAGAGACACAGCAAGAGAGGGAATACCAGCAGGGAGAGCGGGAGAGGGAGAAGCAGGCTTACCCCCAGGATGAAGCCCCATGCGGGCCTTCATGCGGGTCTTGATCCAAGGACTCCGTGATCATGACCTGAGCCAAAGGCAGACACCTAACGACTGAGCCACCCAGACACCTCTATTTTTATTTTTTTAATGTAAACTCTCCTCCCAGCGTGGGGCTTGACCTCTTTACCTTGAGACCTAGTACCATCCTGAGTTGGGAGTCCCAACCTCTACTGACTGTGCCAGCCGGGGCACCCCCGAGGAAGTACTTTTTATTTATTTATTTATTTAGAGATTTTATTTGACAGAGAGAAACACAGCAAGAGAGGGAACACAAGCAAGGGACAGTGAGAGAGGGAGAAGCAGACTTCCTGCCAAGCAGGGAGCCCAATGTGGGGCTTGATCCTGGGACTCCGGGATCGTGACCTGAGCCGAAGGCAGCCACCCAACGACTGAGCCACCCAGATGCCCCTGAGGAAGTACTTTTTAAACCATTACCCTAGACTCTTTGCTAAGCAGTTGTGATGAGGAAAGCAGGACCAGACTGCTTTATACTTGAAGGCCAAATTATTCTGGCCAGCATGGCCATTGTGGGGTGAAAAGTTGTAATAGCTTGAGGTGGCCTAAATTTCAATTGAATTTAGCAAATGTTTACAATATTTTATTATCTAATAGAAAAGAAAAAAACTCACTACTAATTTTAGTAATAAAAAACAGCTTTAGAAAATGAAATTGCTTACAGGTAGGAAAAAAAACTTAATTTGGTTACAAAGTAAAACAAAACAAAAGCTATCACTGAAGTCCTTTTAGCAGATACTGCTTCACATCTATATTGGGCATGATACACAGTCTGTTTTACAAAAATATTTTCCTTAATTGTTTTCTCTAGTGAGTATTTTCCCAGTCTTGTTATTCTCTTTGCTTCATGCCGCCACATACACGAAAAAGGTCCTTGATGTAAGTAAAGCTATGCTGTTTTTTTGACTCCTGCATTGCAGATTGTTGGCATGAATTTGAGTTCTAAGATATTTTGGTACTTGTCAGGAAAGTTTCCTTCAGTCCCTACAGACTTGTCAATTATTAGTGCTTCAAAAGTTTTAAGTTTGAAATTTTTTTAAGTTTCACAAAATAGATTTCATAGGTAAAGGATTAAATTGCAGAATATCCCCCAGTTCCCAGAGAATTTCTGAAGTTTGAAATAGATCTGTTTTTTAAAAAAATCATTTCGGTTTAGTACTTTGTCAGAGTGCTTTTGTTCCGTCGTTGCTTGATTTTAACATACCAGGTACATAGCGTGTACTGAATTTCTTTTACATTAGTGTTTAGAACTGCTACTTCGCAAAAATATTTTCTCATTCCTAGGTTGGAACAGGAAGCTCACTTAAGTATGCCTGCATATATACTAACATTTAAAATAGCGAAATGTTTGTCTTGTGTTGGCCTGTTTCTTTATCCCTATAGTTCTTTGGTCACAGTACTAATTGGACTCTTTAATTTCTTTTATTTAGCTAAGGATTCACAAATATCTTAACTATATTACTAGGTAGTCTGATTTTGTTAGTTAGAAATAACCACCATTTTTTTGTGTGTGTGAAATAATCTAGTTTTTTTTTTTAACAAAAAATAAAGCATGGAAATGACTTACTAAAACTGTCTTTTATTTTTCAAATACACAAAATCCAACAAAGCAGGAAAGTACACTAACTTTCACATTATTTTGTGAACTTTTATATTACTACTTCCAAAATAATTGTCTTTTAGTTGTATTACCTGTTGGATATGCTGTTTATCTAAAGAAAGAAGATAATTGAGTAATCAGAAGTGCTTCATTATTTCTGATACTTGTTTCCTTATGTTTTAGGCAAAGGGTTCAAATAGTTTACCTCTGCTGAGATCTATCTTGGATAAATTAAGCGCTAATCAACAGAATATTCTGAAATTCATTGCTTGTAATGAAATATTCCTGATGCCTGCTACAGTTTTTATGCTTTTTAGGTAAGAACAAAAATTGGGAGGCAGATGACCAACTGAATATAATAAATGTAGTAACTCATTTTATCCTGCTTAAATCTGTAGATACTGATGTGCAGAGCTAGATTGATCTTAGCAACCATTTTTCATTTTATTGTAGAGAACCTGCGACGTATGGTAAACCTAGGAACTTGTCTTATTTATCATTCCTTGTTATTTACCATTTAACATTTTGAAAATTAATTTTAGAACTGCTGCCTTTGAAAGAATCTTGGGAAGCCTCAGTATATCTGCCATTATTTAGATAATTTTTCTTTTAGAAAAATTTCAGAAAAATTAGGGTCTCTTATTAATAGCTGCCTATTATCGCCTCCATGTTTTGTTGGTTTTTTTTTTTTTTTTTTTAAAGATTTTATTTATTTGACAGAGAGATCACAGGCAGGCAGAGAGGCAGGCAGAGAGAGCGGAGGAAGCAGGCTCCCTGCTGAGCAGAGAGCCTGATGCAGGCCTCCATCCCAGGACTCTGAGATCATGACCTGACCTGAAGGCAGGGCTTTAATCCACTGAGCCACCCAGGCTCCCGGTATTTTTTTTTTTTTTTTTTAAGATTTTATTTATTTGAGAGAGACAGAGATAGTGAGAGCACTAGAGAGGAGAAGAGCATGACCTGGGAGGAGAGGGAGAAGCAGGCTCATTGCTGAGCAGGGAGCTTGACTTGGGGCTCAATCCCAGGACCCTGGGATCATGACCTGAGCTGAAGGCAGCTGCTTAACTGAGTGAGCCACCCAGGCGCTTCCTGGATTATTGCTTTTTTAGTTTTTCCAATAAGAGGACATTACAGATAAAGGCTAAAATATCATTTGACTCTGAATTGTTGCATTTCTGTCCCCTTCTTTGTCTGTGTGCATGTTGTACTTTAAAAGTATACAGATACAGGTGCAGGGTTTTGGTTTGTTTGTTTTTGGCATCAGAAGTGCCATAATGCATCAGTTATCTGCATTTTGCTTTTTTCCACTCCTTACAGTATGTTTTCGTGACCTGTTTATGTTGATAGATACAATTCTTGTTTGTCCCATTTAATGGCCATGTGGTATTTGGTTATATTCATATGCTGCATTTTACTACTGTTCCCCTGTTGATGGGGAAACATGTGTTTCCAAAGTTTTGCTTTTCCAAATACTGATGGATAAGCATCTTTCTCCCTTTTTTTTTTTTTAATTTTTATTTATTTTAAATAGTCTCTACTCCCAATGTGGAGCTCAAACTCAGACAAGAGTTGCATGCTGCTTTGAGGCAACCAGGCGTCCCTCTTTTTACCTTTCTGCTTCTACTTTGTGCCTGTGTTTTCTTTAAACCAGACTGATTTTGCGAGTCTAACCTAAGTGCATTTTATATTTAATAGACCATAGTCCTTTAAGATGTCTGTATTAGTGGTTTTCCATAATCTCATTAACTTGTAAAAACTTATTTTTTATGAAGTATTTCATTTTAGTGTGCATTGCCTTAATTAGTGAGATTTTTGCATGTCTGACTCTATAGCAGTCTGTAAGCTAGTAACCGTTTTATATATTTCCTCATAAATGCATTTGTTCCATTCTTCTAAGTAGTGTTTTTCTTTGGAAACTCCAGGATCACCATGTGTTGCTCAGGCTATAGGATCGTAAGTTAGATAATATAATTTAAATAAAGTCTGGAATGGCAGGGCGGAAAGACATATTGGGTGTTAGGGACCTGAATTCTAGTTGATGTGATTTTTAACTTTTGAGCATTGATTTTTCACATTTCAAAAACGTAAACCTTAAGACAAACTGATTTTAATTTTCAAGATTATTGTAAAGGAGATGAGAATTTACCATAATATTTAAATAGAGAAATCACTTTGTTATTCTAAAAGACTAATGTAGGATTATAAGGTTTTATTTAGTCCCTAGTAAGAAAAGCTGTTGAAGCTTTAATGTCACTTGAATATAACACAAACTATAAAATTTAAAATAAAATCATTATTCCTTAGATGTACCCTCCATGATAGATGCACAATCTAATATTAGAAGGCTTCATTAAGTTATATTTTTCTAAGTAATGCTTCAAGCTTTGTATTTAAAAATGAGGTAAAGTCTGTGAGTTTATCTTACATGTACTTGAACATGAGTATAAAAAAAGATAAAAGGAGGAGATCTTTGTAGCTTTATTCATTAGTAGAAAGCTTGTTACGTAATAGTAATGCATAAGATGAATTGCGTGAAGCTGTCAAAAGCATGAGGGAAATTTGTGTTGTGGGGATAATCTTTAAGACAGCAAATTAAAAAATTTTCTAAGAACTGTGTATGGTGTTCCCTTTTATATTTTGGGATGTGTTTGAACATTTAAGGGCAGATAGATGTTTTTTTTCTGCTTCAGTTTCTTCATCTTGAAGTGGGAGTGATAATGCCACTTCCCTCTTGGAATTGTTTAAGTGGATTCAGTGCCTTGTAAAATGAGCGCTGTGTAGTGTCACTCATTAAATGCACTTGTGCATGTAAGTTTCTGGAAGGCTATATTAGAGACTGAGCTGTAATTCTGGGTAAGGAGCTAACTTGGATGATGGAAAGTTTTTCATTGAATATTCCTTTCTATAGTTTCTTTAATATGTGTATTTTTCACTTTGAAGAGTTAAAGATTTATCACATGAGTTATTGGGAAAAGTGGATGTAACAGTTGAGTGATTAGTTTTTAATCACAAATTTTTATTATGAAAGTAATATCACAATTTAGAACAAAAGATTAACTTTAAAAACCACAGTAGCATTTTAATGTATTTTTTCAAAAAGTTTTAATATACAATTATAATATGTATATTTTTATACTCTGCATTCTTCAGAGTTTCTGTATGGTTTTGATAATCAAGATTTTAGGTAGTTGCATGTTAACTCTATCAAATAAAGATAATATACATAGCCTTGCTACCTAAGTATCCAAATAGTGATGCATTTAGTTTGTAGTTACTGGTAGTGAAAGCCTTAATCCAGATGATCTTTCCTAGGAAAGAATTCTTGACTTAGAATTTCATAAACATCTATATGGCTCTTAGGTATTAAAATTGCACTTTTTAATCAGGCAAAATAGTAGAATAAGCTATGTGAATTTACTAGGGAACCTATGTGATTTTATGAGCTTTTTTGTTTATATAAAATGAACCACTTTTCAATTACTATGTTATAAAGTTTCAAAATTTGATAATCAGTTATTAGCGGTAGTTATGGAAGCATTTATACGTTTTCTTTTGAAAGATTTTATTTATTTGAGAGAGAGAGACCAAGCAGGAGCGTGGGTGAGGGGCAGAGGGAGAGGGAGAGGAACAAGCAGACTCCCTGCTGAGCGGGGATTGCAAGGATTTGGGACCAGTCCCAGGACTCTGAGATCATGACCTGAGCTGAAGTAAGAGGCTTACTGAACTGAGCCACCCAGGCGCCCGTATACATTTTCTGGTTCATTGAATAGCTTTTAAACTTTTTAAAAGTAATACATATATGAATATATGTTTATAAAAATTGAAGCAATAACATTTTACTCCTTAGCAATCATATATATCCTTTTATTTCATTTTTTTTTTTAAGTAAGCTCTTTGTCCAACTTGGGGCTTGAACTTAGAACCCCAAGATCAAGAGTCACATGCTCTACCAACTGAGCTAACCAGGTGCCACTCTTTGATTTCCTTTTTAAGAATAACTTTGATTTAGGGGTGCCTGGGTGGCTCAGTTAGTTAAGTGTCCAGCTCTTGATTTCTGCTCAGTTTGTGAGATCAAAGCCCCGTGTTGGGGTTTGTGCTCAATAGGGAGTCTGCTTCTCTGTCTCCCCGTGTCTCTCTCTCCCCCTTCCCCTGCTTGCATTCTTGCTCTCTCTCTAAAGTAAAGAAATAAATCTTAAAGAAAACAGAATAACTTTGATTTAGACTTGATAGGTATTACCATAACCATTTTTTATTTTATTTTACTTAGTGCACACACACACATGTGCCAAGTAAGCAGGGAGTAGGAGAGGGAGATAGAGAATCTTAAGCAGGTTCTGTGTACAGCATTGAGTGGACATGGGACTCAGTCTCACAATCTTGAGATAATGACGTGAGCTGAAATCAAGAATTGGAGGCTTAACCGACTGAGCATCCAGTTGCCCCTACCATGACTATTTATTGAGCAAAAACACATATTCTCCAATTCAATTGCTTTACATTTTGAGAGTATACATATGAATTGATAATATTTTTTACCCTTGTATTTGTTTATTTCAGTGGCCAAGGAAGTTTGCTCCAGCCTTTTATATACTATAGATTTCTTACTCTTCGATATTCCTCTCGAAGAAATCCATATTGTCGGTAAGCTGGTGATCAGTTAAAATCTTTTATTTGAGAGTATTGTGAAATACAGTATTTATAACTTCTGAGATCTTATTTGGCTTTTTTTTTTTCTAAGATTTTATTATTGGACAGAGAGAAACACAGTTAGAGAGGGAACACAAGCAGGGGGAGTGAGAGAGGGAGAAGCAGGCCTCCAGCCGAGCACGGAGCCCGATGCAGGGCTCAGTCCTGGGACTTTGGCATCCTGACCTGAGCTGAAGGCAGACGCTTAACGACTGAGCCACCCAGGCGCCCCAAGTTGTTTAGTTTTTATGTTAGAAATTTAGAAGCAAGTGGTATTTTTGTAAATTTAAGTTCCAGGCCTTAGTAAGGTTGGTGAGGAGGTGGTTGTATTTCTTTTTTAGAAACTGAGACCATATCTGCCTTGATATCCACTAAAATAGTACTCACACAGTATTGAAGTTTAAGAAATTTAAAAATGTCTAAGACATTAGTTCCAAACTCAAGGCACTTTCCTAATTGAAGAAACAAAAAAACCGTATGTCAAATAATAAGGAAATAATAGTTCAGGATGCAGTGTTCACAAACTCATATATGATGCATTGTTATGTTTGCTTTATCATATCAATACTGTGATAAAGGAAGGAGAGATCAGAAAATAAAAAGAGCCCATAAAAGTTTCACAAAGCAGAGATTTTAATTTGTTCAAGAAAGATTAAAGCTTTCGAATAGACAGAATAGGTAAAAGCATTTTAGGTAGGAAAATAGTAGGAGCACAAGTTCAGAGGCAGGAGGTAACAAGTCGTATTTAAGGACATTGAATAGACTTTGACTCTACTAGGGATTCTGAATGGTAAGTGGTTGTACTTACGACGGTATATTGGAGCCAAGTCATAAAATTTCTTGAATTTCAGGATAGGAAGCTTGGAATTTTATCTTTTAGATGTATGAGAATGATGATTTGAACATGATCATTTTCTTCTGTTAGCCTGTGCCAGAATAGTTTGGAGTGGGAAAATGAGAAAGCAGTAATATTTTAATGAGTTACTGTAATGTTCAGGAATGGCGGCTTCAGTGATTACAGTAAGTTATGCATGTGGATCTCAGAAGTTAGAGTAAAACTGAAATGAATAGCTGTTTTTAATAGCTTCTTGGGTATGTTGCTGAGAATACTAATGTTAACATAGTTTTTGTTTACAAATTTAAAAGAAATTCATTGTGTAGTAGAATTCAGTCAGAAATCCAGTGAGTGTTTTTGCATGATCTTTATTTTCACAAGCAAAGTAAAAAGAACTGAAATTGAATGCTGGCCCATCATTTGCCAGGTGTGTAACTTTAGGCAAGTTACTTAAATTTTAATTTCTTCATTCGTAGAGGAGAAAATCTCCTGGGGATGAAATGAAGTAATGTTTTAAAAGTGTTTAGATTCTGTTATGTTTTTAATGCATAGTTTATTTTCCTTTTTCTGTGATCCTGATTGTCCTTGGAGGGACTTTTATGTTCTGTTAGACAATGTCTTTCTTACAGTGCTTCCTAAAATAGGTATGAGCTTACTTTAGACATAGGTTCTTATTGAGTCCCTAGTTGGAAATAAACTCACTTTTACTTGATTCCATGAGTTTTTGCTCTTGTTTTTTTATCTGGCTCATGTATTCATTTCAGACCTTCTGGTCCCCTGCCCTGGTAATCCGTTTTTCATCAGATTTGTTTTTCTCTGCTTCTTTACACCCTTTTTATCTCTACTCCCGTTTTTCCCACATGTCCTTAAGTCAGATTAGCACACAGAGATTTAGAAGTGTCCAGTGGGATAAAAAAGGAAAGAATAGCAGTTAATTGGGGTAATACAAATATGTGCTAATAAGCATTTTTGGAGATCACCCATAAGCACACAAAACAAATCAAAACAGTGGAAAGGTAATGGGAAATAGATGAGCTTTTTATAAATATTGATAAACAGCTGATAAACTACATTTTCTTTTTTCTTTTTTTTTTTTAAAGATTTTATTTATTTATTTGACAGAGATCATAAGTAGGCAGAGGCAGGCATAGAGAGAGGAGGAAGCAGGCTCCCTGCTGAGCAGAGAGCTGGATGCAGGCCTTGATCCCAGGACCCTGAGATCATGACCTAAGCCAAAGGCAGAGGCTTTAACCCACTGAGCCACCCAGGTGCCCAAAACCACATTTTCTGTGCTACACCTTTTTGTTAGGGATTTTGCCAGTTTGTACCATTTTTCACCTATGATATTCATTCTCAAGTTAGTGGTATCAGTCCTTTTTAGATGTCTAGTGTAGATTGGTCAGAGCTGTGCTGTCTAACATGGCAACCACCAGCCACGTTTGACCTTTTTTTTTTTTTGGTAAAGATTTTATTTATTTGGCAGAGAGAAATACAGCTAGAGAGCTAGAGAACGCAAGCAAGGGGAGTGAGAGAGTTGAAGAAGAAGGCCTCCGGCCAAGTAGGAAGCCTGATGTAGGGCTCAGTCCTGGGACCTCCAGCATCATGACTAAGCTGAAGGCAGACGCTTAACAACTGAGCTCCCCAGGTGCCCCTGACCACTTTTTTTGTTAAGTGAGCTCCATTCCCAGTGCAGAGCCCAACGTGGGGCTTGAACTCATGACTATGAGATGAAGACCCGAGCTGAGATCAAGAGTCAGATGCTTAATTGATTAAGCCATCCATGTACCCCACATTTGACCATTGAAATAAAAATTAATTAAAATGTATAAACTTTTTTTTTTTAAGATTTTTATTTATTTGACAGAGAGAAACACAGCCAGAGAGGGAACACAAGCAGGGGGAGTGAGAAAGGGAGAAGCAGGCTTCCCGCTGAGCGGGCAGCCCGATGTGGGGCTCGATCCTGGGTCTCCAGGATCATGACCTGAGCCGAAGGCAGTCACTTAACCAACTGAGCCACCCAGGCGCCCCAAAATGTATAAACTTTAAAACTCAGTTCCTAAGTCACATTAACCAGTTTTATGCCCTCAGAAGCCTTGTGTGGCTGATGGTCACCCTATTCGACAGCACAGAGAGACACTTTGATCATCACTGACGGTTGATTGTCACTGCTGCTCCAGCACTGTGACTTGGTCTAGATTGTGTCAGGGATAGAGCCTGGAATGAAAGAACTAGCCCTGTGACTTTAGGCAAGCCGTTGATCTCTTTAGGTCTCATCTGTAACCTGAGGGGTTTGCTTAGAGTATTTTCAAGGTGCCATCTAGTTTTATTCATTAGAGTCATTTATTCAGAAGACAGTGACTGTGTGTTGCTGAAGTCTGAGTTCTGGCACATGGGTACCTGAAAGTACGTGTTGCTGGAGTTAAGGACGTATATAGGGAGGTGATGAAGATCTGTGCCTGGAAGATAAGACAGGGACTAGCTCATGAAAGGGTTTGGGAATCTATTTTAAGACAGGAAGAGCATTTGAAGTTCATAATATCAAGGGGTTGAGAACATGATGAGATCTGATTTAGAAATATTCCAAAAATGCATTACAGCCTCAGCAAGAGGAAGAATGGACCACTTTAGAGACTGTGAGAGTAGTCCAGAGCCTGAACTAATTCCGTGTAAAATAGAAGGGATAAATTTGCAAGTTTTAGCAGGTAGGAGCTTAGGGTTTGGGGAAGACTAAGATAAGGAAGCCTAGCACAGGATACAGAAAGGTAGAAAAGGAATTATTTTTATGCAGGATGAGTCAGCATGCAAAGTGAAAACTCAGAAGTGAATAATCAAAATTACTTTTGGTGGTCTTTCAGAATCTCTTGTAAATTACAGTTCACCCAACATACATTTTGTGTCTGCTAGCCTATACAATGTCTCTGTGGTGTGTATAGTATAATAAAGAGTCCTTTGGAGGTTGCAAGCACAGTAAAAGTCAACATGTTTTGGGCACAAATTGCAACACAACTGGAATATAGGAATCATGACAGAGAGTGGGAGAGGAAATGAATCAGAAAATTCGATAAAGACCAGATCCTGGAGGGCGTTAGATGGTAAGGAGTTTGGTCTAAAGGCTGACAAGAGCTCGTTTGATCAGTAGGTTGATCCAACTGGGAAATGGCATTTATTGAGTATCTTCTGTGCCGTCTCACTCTACAGCTGACTCCATGAAGTACATATTCCTATTTTGTACATGAGGAAAGCTCTGAGAGGCATTATGTTTAAGGCAATAGTTTTTTGTTTTTTTTTAAAGATTGATTTATTTATTAGAGAGCATGAGAGGAGAGAGAGGTTCAGAGGGAGAAGCAGACTCCCTACTAAGCAGGGAGCCTGACCCATATGTTGCTCAACCAACTAAGCCACCCAGGTGCCCTAAGGCAACAGTTTAAGGAAAATAGTAGGTGGGATTGCGCATAGTATATAATTTTCACTCTGTTGCTCTCTTTTTTAGAACTAGTTGAATTTACTTAAGTTAAATGTGAAAATGATGTGACTCTGCCCTCAGAGATAACCATTTATTATATGCTTTTTTTAAAAAGAACTCTCCCCTGCCTCCCCTCCAAAAACCACACAAATTGTTGATTTTGAGAATTTTATTTTGTGCATTTCCTACAGTGCATTCTAGTTACTGCTTTTACTTCAGATTCTTTCGTGACTGGGAAATTCCTTTGTCAGCATTTGTTTTGTATTCTTTTTCCTTTTGTGTCTGAACGAAAGCTGTTTTATCTTGCAGGACCTTGTTTAATGAACTGAGGATTGTTGTTGAACATGTAATAATGAAACCTGCTTGCCCACTGTTTGTGAGAAGACTTTGTCTCCAGAGTATTGCTTTTATAAGCAGACTGGCACCAACAGTTGCGTAGTTTAACATCCAGCTAAGTTATATAGAGTAGAAATAAGCATTTTTAGCAGTTGGTACTTCCGCTAGGGGTTGTTAATTCCAGTTGTAAAACTGACCTCAATCCAATTTACATAAATGCATCTCAATGGAAAAATATTATCATTTTCCTGGCATGTTAAATCAAGCCTTTTAAAAAGTTACCAAGAAAGTTTTACTGTGCTGTGTTGTTAATGGTTAAGGAAGTTTCTATCTTGTGATAAATGTATCAGAATTTTTTTTAAATGCTGCTGTGCCTTTATCATGAAGTACATTTATTTCTCTTGTAAAAGTAACTTTAAAATTTCTTTCAACCTAATTGGTACCCTAAATTTATATCTGGCATGATTTCATTACGATAATATTAACATAAATGAATTCATTATATTTCGAGACAGTATTCTTTGGCCATTCAGTAATTTTGGTTGATGATTTTAAAAGAAACATTTATCACTGTATTTAATTTCAAATTGTTATTAAATTGATTTTCTGCTGCTTTGTTAAGATTTGTTTTGGACATACCATTTTAAGAGGAATTCTGCATGCATCTTGTGTCTTATGCTATGATCTTCCAAAATTTTATTTCCATAATTACTTAATGTGGCTTTGGATATTTTTTTAAAGTCTGAACTTTTTAAAGCGTGTTAGCCAGTTGGGTCAATATCCGGGGTCACAACTGTTTCACATCAGAAAGCCTTAGTGGTTATATAGCTTTCCTTTTAGAGACCCATTAAGTAACCTTTCTCAAATAGGAAACCCTTTTACAAATGTGGACACATAGATGATTCGTATTATCATAGTTTATAGAATTACTTAGATTCTTGACTGCCAATTTTCTTGGTTTCTTAGGCTTGAATTTTCATAGACAGTTGCAGCAGTTCAGATGTCTTTTGAAAGGAGTGTAACTGAAGATTGAGCATGTGCCCGTGCTTGGGGTCTGTTCTGAAATAATAATGAAGATTATCCTGTAGATTACATACTTACCCATCAAATCTGATTTGAAAGGTTAAATGGAAAGGTTACCTTATAGGTAAGGTAATTGATGGGGAATGGGGCTGGAAGATGAATTGTGGGGGAATGGTGTGCATTTTAATCTCATAATGCATAGGTAAATTTGGGAGTCCTGGGTGCATTATGCAGCTGTGATTTGAGTTGTATAATATGTTAAATCCTGTTTGTTGAGCTGCCATCAGCTTCTTTATAAAATTCATTCTGATCTTTATTACTGTTGCATGATTGGGATTCTTTAAAACACTGCAAAATTTTAGTACATAGTAATGTAATAGTTTTTGTAACTAGTTTTCTTCTGTCTGCATGTAATTGGATTTCTCAGATACATTCATTAGTAACTTGTCAGTAACATCAGTTTTCTTTTTGTTCAACTTGCCCATCTCTGGAAATGTGATATCTACTTGATAGCTCAACTGTAGCCAACTGTTTTTGTATTTTTGTAATATTTATCTACTAAGTTAGAAAAGCAGCCTCATGCAATACAGTTGATTGGGCTGGGTGGGTGGGTGTGTGGTTAGCCTTATTATCACTATATATGTTAAGAACTAATTTTCTAGAGCAATAAAGTGACTATAATGTTAAGTAAACAGTATATTATTCATTCCTAATTATGTCTTTAAAAATTAAGTCTTGAATTATATCAAGAAATTTTGGCAGCTAAAGTCGTATTTATTCTTAAGTTGCGAGTTTTTTTGTTTTCTACAATTTTTTAAAATCTGGAGATAATTTTAAATTTATAGAAGAGTTGCAAAAATAGCAGAGAGTTCTTATATAAACAGCATTTATCAAAACTAAGACATTAACCTTGGAACAGTACTATTAAAGTGTAGAACTTACTCAGATTTCACCATTTTTTCTGTTAATTAATTTTCTTCTTGTGAGCTGTTTTTTACTAATTGTCTTTTCATGACTTATGAGTGTGCCTCTGTTTTGAGTTTTTCCTCTTTAGTTTGGAAATTACTGTTGGTCAAAAGATTTCCCTAGAGGAAATAATTTCATGTTGGTTTTGACAAAAAGAATTTTAATATTAAAACTTAATGTAGAATACCCTGTGTTTTAAAAGTTGAGGCTTTTAATCACATAACAGGATTATATTTCTGATATGTTCATGTTGGACCATTCTTTAATGGAAGGTTTGATTTTTAAATAAAAGATTCCTTAACTCATGAAGAAGTAAATTTTACAATCTGAGCATTACTAGGTGTTTAATTTGCATGAGCTTGTAGCTAAGAATCCCCTGATACATGTATGTACAACCAGCTGATTAGGCATCTGGAATTATAGTTTAATATGTACATCTATCAAATTAAATTAGGAAATACAGTAGCAGTATATGGAATGAATGAAGTAGAAGAGACTATAGCGTAGCTGAACTTAATTTTACTTCTAGGTTTAAAAAAGTTAACACCCAGAATAACTAATTCTTTAGAAGTGGTATAGTGCTATTCTTCTAATACTTTTAGATATTAAACTCCTGGACAGGTGGAAGCCTAATATAAAACCTACTTTTATTGTAACAAGAATTCTGTATTCCTTTTGTATACTTGATTTCTTGTGAATTTAAACTCTATTTAATATCAATCCAACACTGAAATTTCTTAAATAATAATTTTGCTCCTGGAAGTAAGCGAGTAATTAAATTTAGGTATTTAGGAACTTCCCTTACAGGAAAAGTCAAAGCATGCTGATACTAAACCAGAAGTTTTTATGAAAGACTTAGGAGGTCTGTTTTCTAACTATGAATTGTAAAGCGGTCACAATACCTTTTCTTTATAAAACTCAAGATCAGAAATTCTGATTAGGTTTATAAGTTTAGAACATGAGTATTCAATGTGGAAAGGAAGATGAGTATATATGTAGTAAGATAAGTGGAACTGAGAGATTTCATTTTTCTAAAAAGTTTGAGATCAGAGTGAATTAAATTAATTTTGAGGGATTGTGGTTCAAGACTCTTATCTAATCCTAAGGAGTTTATTTTGATTAATATAGTTATTCTGAAACTCTTCTCCCCCCCACTCATGCCCGCCCAGATCCCTGTAGGATCTGCTAGCCTCAAAGCTACCACCCAAATTCAGATCAGTTTTGATTCTGACCCTAATGAAACCTCAAGGGAGAAAGTAACCACAGACAGTTATGGATATGATCAGTAGGTGGCACTCTTTCCTCAGGTCACAGGCCCTTTTAGAAGGTTAAATGCCACCAAAAGAGCAGCGTCAGCCTTAAAACTAAGGATCGGATTTCTCCCTTTTTAATATGTAATTACACAAAATTCAGTTAATATTTGGTAAGCATTCACTGTGAGTACATAGTAATTTATTGAAACTATATTACTATGTATTCAATTATATTGAAATCATAGTGAAATATTGAAATGTTGAAAAGCTGGAAGAGTACCCTATTCATGTTTACTTTCTAGTCAAATGGAAATATAGGCCACAATTAACGGCATCATTCAAATCATGGGCTCTGTGTTGTTGTTTTTTCTTTATAAATGGTACCTCAATCACCTAAATATATATCAATTATAAAATTGTTCTTTCTCCTTAATTTTCAGATGTATAGAAAAATGGTACTTAAAATTTTTTCACAGTCATTTTGTTAGGTACACGAGACGTAACCAGTTCAGCCTCTTAAAATGTAGACTCTTCATGGTAATATAAAAGCATATTGAGATTTTTGGTTATTATATCAAGAATAATAACCTAGACTTGTAAATTCATTTTGAGTTACAGAGACAACTAGTTTCTCTTTCACACCTCATTGGAATTTCTCTAGGATTAGGAGAATTCTGCAGAGGCATATGATAATGTAGTTCAAAAGATAGTGTGCCAAAAGTATATGTTTATATATCCAGGAGTCTTTTCCAAGCTTTGTTTTAATGAGCAGCCCTCTTGTAATATCCAGAATGGAAAGGTGTTACTGGATCTGGTATTATCGGTAAGAAAGGAAGTGCTAAAAGTTTGGGAGGATTCCTCATAGTGATTATTCTAGGACAGGTGTGCCTTCTAAGGTGGCATGCAGGTGGGTTCATGGAAGTGAGAGTTTTTTCAGGGTGTGGTATGAACTCTGTAGAGTGCTCTCATGCAGTGCAAGGAGGAAAATTGCTTTGAGTTTGACTTGATGTGACAGGAGATAAAGTACAGTATTTTTAAAACCTAAAGCAGATTCTGTTTCTTAGGAAAGTGATAAGAAAAAACTGGATAGGCACCTTTGCTGGGATCTAAATATTGACTCCTATTAAAGGAGAAGGAAAGTCTCAAGAGTTTCACATTTCCCTTCATAGTGTTCTTAAAGCTAGTTTTTATGGTATGCTCAATCCTTTTAAACTATTATTTTTTCTTGGTTCATGACCGTTGAATTCCAGATTTTCTTTTGTACTTTTAAAGCAGAACAGTTGCTTTTGACATGGATTTTTGCTTACATATGTATTTGTAAGTTGAGAGCAAAGGGCAAAGTCTTGGGCAGGTAACATTTGTGATATGTCTGTATTGGAACAAACGTAAAAGGCTCACAAAGATTAGAAAGAGTCATAAAAAACTGCTTGATTTATAAATGCATTAGTTCTGGTGCTCCATATAATGGGATATATTGAACTAAAAATTTTGTATATATAGTATGTCAGCATTTCTTAGTAACTTCTCTTGAATCCATTTTTAATATCTAATATTATACAGGTTGGGGAGTTACATTCTTTAGACCAGTACTATCCAGACTGTATAAATTTATAAAATAAATTGAAAAATTCATCATTCTCCTATATTCAAGACCAACGCACATAAATGCTAATGTAGGGCTCAGAGGGGAAATATATTTCTCCTGAATATTTGAGAAAGTGTGAAGTCCTTTCAAGAAAATCTAATAAACATAATAATCATAGCCTGCTGACACTAAGGAAAAAGGACCTCATTCATTCTTTCTTTTATGCAGCGATTTACTGGTCCCTACTGATTTCCAAATTGGATCACTGTAGTAAATTATCTGTGCTGGTACCTGTGAAAGTAAGCCCTGGGATCCATATTTGTTTTGTGTTCTGCTTAAATCAGCAAGAATGATAAATTTGATGGTGTGAAATTGAAAGTGTCAAGGGCTTTCTTTGGTGATTGAACAAAATGATGTCTCCACTTTAATTTATTGTGACCCCTTTTCACTCTGTGTGCTTTGTATATCTAATATTTATTTCAATACAAATTAAATTCTTGTTCCTTCATCTGTATTGTTATATATCCAAGATTTTATTGATGTAAAAATCGAATTATGTAATAAAAATCTCTCTGGATTTAAGCAGATTTGAAAATGTTATGTTGCAAAAAAGCATTTATAGTTAGTATTCAGCTTTCCATTGTGCTTCATTGCCTTATTGTTAGAATAAGGTGCATTTGAACACTTCTGTTATCCTCAGCCCATCACAGGTAATAGAAATGGTGTAATTTTGTGGTCTAAGGTGAAACTGAAAAAAAAAATTACAGTGGATCTCTCAGCTGTTTGAGTGCTTGTTTCTGTACTTATTTGTTTGGTGAGATTTATAGCCTAGTGGATAAGCTATTTATAACCCTCAAATTACTTGTTAATATACAGGATAGCCAAAGTACTAACAAAATCAACATGGGATAACATAGAGGAATATATTTTCCTCTATGTGTTTAGAATTGGCAGATATTTTCTGTGGCAATTTAAACAATTTGTACTAAGCAAAATGATGTACAGGTAAGTAGTTTATGGTAAATTTTTTTGGTTGAATTCTTCAAATTTGGACTCCTGTAGTTGTTATGACCAAGAGTTCCGTGAGGAACAGATCATTTTATTTAAATAACCAAAATCCCTCAAGACAAAGAATTGAAACTTGCAGTGATCCAGAATAAAATGGATGTATTTTCTTTTTGTCATTAACTCCTAAAAGATACAGTCGTATATGCGGGTTTCTCTGAAATAATGGTCCTTGATGCAGGGAACCCTCAGAGTCATGTTTTACAGTTCGTGTTAGTAATATCCAAAGCATATAGTTCATTTTATGAAGTGTTTAGAAAATATGCTTTTTCTTTACCTGAAAAGGTAAATTTCCTTTTGGGACGTATAGTCTTATTGGGCTTATTTTGAATTAGTATTTTATGTATGAACTTCATATTTCTCTTTACCAAGGACAATCCTTAGTTAATAAAAAAAAGCAGAAGAACATTTCTTTAAAAATACTGGAAGGAGGGGCACCTGGCTGGCTCAGTGGGTAGAGCATGCAACTCTTTATCTCAGGGTTGTAAAGTCAAGTCCCACATTGGCTGTAGAGATTATTTAAAAAAAGAAAAAAAGTCTTTAAAAAATTGGAACAGCTTTTAGAAAATTATTTTAGAATTTTATATGGGCATATTGCTGGGAATAAAATATATTTTTAAGTGAGTAAACATTTACCCTAATTAGAACCTACCAGAGGGTTGGTTTGTTTTTGCCTTTTAATATTGTGAAGTTAAAGGATCGATAAGGCTTATTACTATTTGTGTTTTTATACTCATTATAGTTGCTGTAAAATGGTTTTGTGGTAGCTATACTTGATATTTATATAGCATTAATAGCTTTCAATAACAGTATTTTTTAACCATTTGACATTAAAATGTCCAAATAACTTTGAAGCAGGTTGGGGCACCTGGGTGGCTTAGTCAGTAAAGAGTCTTGCCTTCAGCTCAGGTCACGATCCCTGAGTCCTGGGATCGAACCCCACATCGGGCTCACTGCTCGGCAGGAAGCCTGCTTCTCCCTCTCTCATGCCCCTTGCGTGTGTTCCCTCTCTAGCTGTGTTTCTCCCTGTCAAATAAAACAACAACAACAACAAAAACCAAATAAAACCTTTGAAGCAGGTTTGTAAAAATCATTCTTGGTCTATTGTCTATATACTGGGAATTACAACCACACTGCCCCCTACTGGCAAATTTTTGAAAAATTCTAATGGCTCAGATGACATGTAAAAATCACGGTGGGGGGAAACAAAGCTTGACTCCTGATTTTTATTTCGAGTTGGTTTTCACATTAAGTGCTAATTAGGGTCATGAAGGGGTTTTTACTCATGATTTCAACCTTTTAATGTTACAAAGAATTTTTAGACCATTATCATTGGTTAATAATCATTATTTCAAGATGCCTAAGTGAGCTAATGAATTTTTTCACTATATTTATGAGACATGTAGGCTTTTTGTCTCTAAGACTGAGAAACCAGAATTCCAGACAAGCCCATGGGAATTCCGGACTGATAATTTGTGAAGGAAATCAGAGTACAGCCCTCATTCCAACCGTGCTCACTGAATGTACATTTTTATCGTCTAAGTGATAGTCTTAGGAAACAGCGGCCCATGGCTGCTCTTTGTGTACCATCATAATTTGGGTATTCGTACAGTTCTTTTTCAACATTTGTAGAATAAATCATTCAATACTTAGGAGATGCTTTCAAGTATTTGCTCTTTGCCCCACTTCAGAAGGTCATCTTAGGTACCTCACATGTCTTCAGAGTGTTGAGCAAGGATCAGAGAAGGTAACTTCTCTAGTGAATGAACATTTTTTTTTGGTTATTAATAATGATTCTCCAAACATGGATCTCCTACTTACCATGCCAAGGAAAAAAGTGTTACATAACCATTTACATTGAATATTCAAATTTTTTTCCCTTGAGATAATATGTTTTCACTCTAAGACATCGGTAGAACTTACCACTGGTTAAGTGTTTTAGTGTCATTTTGTATGATCTTATTGATAAGGCTTGTATTTTCACATTGTTGTCACCATATGTGAAATATACAAAAAGGCCTTTGAAAGTAAAAAGCAGGTTTGGGTTGTAATTAGCCACAAGTAAATCTGGTTGTAAATCATGGTGCTAAGTCACACAGAATCTTTTTTGAGGGTTTTTTTTTTCCTGAATGTTGATCATGGCTCTTAAAAAGAAACATATATCCAGGATCCAAGTTTTCCGCTATTTACTATTACCCAAAGAAAATTAACTGAAAGAATAATGCCCCACATGCCAACATCCACAAGAGTTCTAACAATAGATGAAGTTGTCCGTGAGGGACCGCTGAACTGAGCAGGAGGGTATGTGGGCATTGAAATACAAATGAAAACATTCAGACACTCAGTCTCTCACTGTGGATCCGGTTCAGCAACAGGCTACCAGCTCTGGTCTTTCTGGGCCAGTATACACTTGAATAGCGAAGAGCTCTGTCCCAGACCTTTGATTCCCTGCTGTGGGGAATTGGCTGGATTACATTAACCTCAAGAACTCATTCCTTTTGCTGGGGTCCTTTCCCATCTCTTCCCTGTACTCCATCCTTGTTACTGACCCTGTCCCTCACCCACATCCCTTTTGGTGGAGAAAATAACTGAAGTTCGAGCCGTGCAAGGCTCCAATGTCATAACTCCCTTGCCAACAATTTTTAGTTTTGACCAGAGATGGGAGGGAAGGGAAAGGAGAATGGGCATCTCTCAAGTGGGGGGAGAACCTCAAGCTCCTGTGGCCTAAGGCTAAATACCTTTTCACACTTCTCTGAAGTACAGAAAGACAAACCCAGGAGAAAGAACAGGTCCCTGAGGCCCAGAACTGAGCTAAAGCGAAAAGCCAAGAAAAGCACTAAGCACTCGGAAGACCTACTGATGAAGCCTCATTCCACAAATGCTTCTGTTTTTTCCTCTTTTATGAACTTAACCCTGTCTTTATTTCCACTTTTCTCTACCTCTAGACATCTCATGAACCTTTTTTGGCAATGTCCTCAACACTTGCCCCATCATTCTGTTGCATTTGCCCTCCAAAACCTCAATCTCCAATCTAAAATAATACCTCCCTGTGCCTTCTTTCTCATAGCATTGTTTTTTCTTTACATTTATTAGTGTTAACTCACATCTTGTATACACTATTTTTTTCTTTGGTGTTCCTATTAAATCTCAGGTATGTGCAAGTCTGTCACTGAGATAACACTGAGATTTGTCAGTTTCTCTTGTAATTTCAGTTGCCTAATGTATTATTTTGAGGTTACATTATTAGATGTATGCAATTTTAGTTTATTTTTTATTTGAACACTTTCTATAATGACTAACTCTTGAAATAATTTTTGCTTTGAATTTTATTGCTGATTTTAATATGGGTACACACAGGTTTCATTTGCTTAGTTTTTTCCCTGATGTGCTTTCCCATTCTTTATGCTTCAGGTCTTTTTTTTTTTTTTCTTCCTGAGAGAGGGAGAGGGAGAAAGAATCTTAAGCAGGCTCCATGCCCAGCGCGGAGCCTAACGCGGGGCTCCATCTCACAACCCTGACATCATAACCTGAGCTGAAATTAAGAGTCAGATTCTTAACTGTTGAGCCACCCAGGCACCCCTAGGTGTGTATTATGAACAGCTGCTCTGGATTGTTCTCTGATCAGCTTGGACAAGCTAAGAACTACATTTTCCCAGAATTCACTTTCCTGGGTTCGAGTGGGCCCAAAGACTAGTTTGTGTGAGAACTGACAGGCAAGTGAAGGAGTGGCCTTTATTCGGTAGACTGGGGTGATGAATAGTTGAACAGCTGCCCGGCAGGGTCAGGCGCTTGTTCTTGCTCTTTGTTCTTAATCCAGCTCTGCTTTAGGAATGCTGTCCCAAGTCGGCCCCCTGGTGCTTCGTTGCAGAGCTGCCGAGGTGGGAGCCACAGGGGAGGCAGTAGCTTCTCATAGTACTCTCCACAAATTCCCGTTGCCTTTCCACTTCACAGCTGGGGGCAGGTGCTTTCTCAGTTTTACCCTATAATTTCCCACAAATAGTGCTTAGGAGCACTCGAGTATCTTTGACCATCCATCTCCCTGTTCCAGGTGTTCATCTCCTCACATCTGTATAAAGTCTAGATTATAATTCCCGTATCCCATAACACAGTCGCTCTGCTTTTGCAACTGAACTCTGACAGTAACACACAGCTAGATTTTTTAAAAACATTAACTTGATAATTTTGTTTTTTAATTGGATAGTTTAGTCCACTTAGACTTACTGTCTTTACTGATATATTTGGGCTTATTTTTAGTATCTTGTGCTCTTTGTCCTGTCTTTTGTGTTTCTTTTTCCTCCTTCCTTGATCTTTTTTAAATTGGATATATTTTTTTATTCTGTTTTATCCATCTATCATTTTGGAATTTATATACACTTACTACAGTTAATTTTTTTCCATTAAACTTTAGAAAGTTGAACATCTATACCTAAACTTTTGCATTAAAACTTTTAATATGTTTCTGCTTAGGGATCTTGGGGCACTACCAAGTTGGGGACCGCTTAAATTCTCAGTTCTAGATTTTTAAAAATATATATAGGAAGTATAAATTGGAGACACAGATGTTAACAGATATTGGCTTGTTTTCTTCCCTCCACTTGGCTCCAAGGGTAGAAAAAGGCAACTTTCCTAGCTGCCTCTTTAAACTTCAAAGGCAGATGTTTACTATGCAGACCCCTTTCTCCTTAGAGTCCCCTCCTTGGGTGGCCTTCTTTATCCCTTGTCTTTTTGTCTGGTACTGGCTTCTGACCTCTTACTCCAAGTTTGAAAGGTATTAGATTATCTGTGTGTATTCATTTACTCTGAGAATTCTTTACATTGTGTTATCTTGGGGTTGTATGTATGTATGTATGTATGTATTTATTTAAAGACTTTTATTTATTTATTTGACACACAGAGAGAGACACAGCGAGAGCAGGAACACAAGCAGGATGAGTGGGAGAGGGAGAAGAAGGCCTCCCGCCAAGCAAGGACCTGATGTGGGGCTTGATCCCAAGACCCTGGGATCATGACCTGAGCCGAAGGCAGATGCTTAATGACTGAACCACCCAGGTGCCCCATCTTGGGGTTGTTTTTAAAGTGTGTGTTTGTGGCAGGTGGTGGATGTATTTTCCCATTTCACCAGATTTTTTTAGGGCGATTTTAGGGGAAAGATTATTTGGGGTGTTGGCCATACTACAAATCAGTCCAAATTTAGGCTTTGAAATTTGAGAACTGGTCAGCACCAACAAAAGAAAGGTCTTTTGTTATGATTTCATTCCAGAGGATCCAGGGCTGCCTTAGTGGCTCAGCTGGTTAAGCAACTGTCTTGGGCTTAGGTCATGATTCTGGAGTCCGGGGATCAAGTCCCACATTGGGCTCCCTGCTCGGCTGGGAGTCTGCTTCTCCCTCAGACCTCTCCCCTGTCATGCTCTCTCCCTTTCTCTCAAATAAATAAAATCTTAAAAAGAAAAGAACCCAAAGGACCAAAGCCTCCCCCGCACGGTAGATGGAACTTGAATGATCCTTTATTGCTCGTCCAAGACCTAATGGGATGCAAGGGACAGGAGAAGACTGGGGAGAAGGGAAAGTGATGGTGGAGAGGCAGGAAGCCTTAGAAAAGGGACTACTGTCTATCTGAAGTAGACTTTGTTACAGTCCAATAAGAGACTCCATGGGAAAAGTAAAATATTTTACCATATTCTCTGAGCTCTTTATTTAGGGTCTCTCTGTTTTCTTTCTGGTTGATGGATTTAAACTGACATACAGCTGTACATTGAAGTATGCTCAAGGAGTTGCAAGTACATGTAACATCAATCAGGTGTAATGTCAGAAAGTCTACAGATGCTGGTTACAATATTTAGACATTCTTTTAGTTCCCTTGGACCTCAGTTCTCTCATTTGTTGAACGTGGCCAATAAAGAATTATTTTGAGGATGGTTTGAAGTGTACATATTCGGACACTGTAATGGTTTGTACAAAGAAATAGCTATGTTTTATATTACATTTCTCATTTTATCTTACGGGATTCGGGGACTGCTGGAATTTAAATTTAAAGAACTTCCTTGAAGATCCTGTTTGATGATAACTTGCGTTATCATGTTTTAAGTCAACACCCTTCTGGGCAAAAAAGAAACTGGACCTGTTAAGAGAATCCCTGCTCCTGCCTTAAAATACAAAGCCTTATGTTGGCAGTTGGATTTTTCCAGAAATATGAAGGCTCATGCAAGGGACAGACGGGAAAAATGCTATTACTTGGCAAACATCAGATTAGCTTCTGGAATTGTGAGAGCTCTCTCCAGAAGTACATCTTCAAAATCAGTAAATGATTAAAAGTCCTCTCTAAAACATGTTTTTTCTAAACTATCCCAAATGAGTGCATAAGAAGGATGCAAAAATAGTCTAAGAAATGCTCAAAACTAAATTTATCTTTAACATGCAGTGAATGAGGCCCAGAATTACAATTCTTTCTTCTTTAGGGAATTTGCCAGAAATTGGGAGTGACTTCATTCTTTTATCCCAAGTGAGACACCTAGAAGTAGTGGAGATAAGACCATTATCTTTGGAAGGCAGTAGAGCATGGCCCAGTTCTAGGACTGCAATCTGATGGGCTTGATTTCAGTCAATTCTTAGGCCTATGATTGGTTTCTCCTATAAAATGGGGTTACTAGGACCCCATACCCTGTGAGATGATAAAATGAGCTTTAGAACGAGTGTTCAGCACAGAGCTTCACATATAAGGGTGTAAAACATTTTGGCTGTCATCATTATCATCATCTGTAATTTAGAACAATTCTGTGGAGTGTTTTATTGAGTAACTTGAGTAGTTAACATAATTTCCCACTTACATATATCCGAAACAGAAATTAACTGTAATTATTTTCCAGGGAGTGTTTAGTAGTAATTGACGTTTATATTAATGTCCATCTTTCATTTTCTCCCTTACTCAGGTTCTATAAAATTTTGAATTGTCAAAAGTTTGAAGTTTGGAGATTACATGATACCGTGAATAATAGTAAGAGCATAGAATCTGGTTAGAGCCCAGATTTCAGTAGAAATCTACTTCATACAGATCTGTGACCTTGGGTAATGCATTTAATCACTCTAGACTTCTTTTCTCTTTTGAAAAATAGGGACTAATATAGGATCAAAATCATTAATGTATATATTGATAGGATAGAGTTTTCTTCCCTGCCACTTCCATATTCTGGAATGTTGTATTCTGAGGGCTACATTATTAGAAGTTTTTTGTTTGTTTTGTTTAAGATTTCATTTATTTATTTGACAGAAACACAGTGAGAGAGGGAACACAAGCAGGGGGAGTGAGAGAGGGAGAAGCAGGCTTACCCTGAGCAGGGAGCCCAATGTGGGGCTTGATCCCAGTACACTTAACAGGCAGATACTTAACGACTGAGCCACCCAGGGGTGTTTTAAAAATAATGTCACCTAAAATAGTGAAGGAGAAAAGGTATCAGTGCAATGAAGAAAGATCTAATTGCATTCAATATTTTATTGGAAGGGGGGTTAGACTCTCTTAAGGTCTTCCCTTTCTACCTCATGCATATTTGAGTTCTGAAATCTGCCCACAACAAGAGAACTAGTTGGAGCAGAGAAGACTGGCAACATCCTTTGGAGGCAAGACCCAAGAAGAGCTGGAGCTGAGATTCTGAGGAAAGTGTAAGTAAATCAAAAGGACTAAGAGACTCTGCGTGTGTGTGTGTGCATGAAGAAGCAACAGAAATATAATGCAAAGCACAAATGTAAGCCACATTGATATAATTTTAAATTTTCTAGGTGCACATTAAAAACAGTAAAACAGGTGAAATTAATTTTTGTAACATTTTATTTAATTCACTGTATTCAAAATATTCAAGTTATTATTAATATATTTAATATTTTTATATTAAGTTTTTGAAACCCAGTATATACTTTATTTTTTTTTTAAAGATTTTATTTATTTATTTGACAGAGAGAAGCACAGCCAGAGAGGGAACACAAGCAGGGGGAGTGAGACAGGGAGAAGCAGGCTTCCCGCAGAGCAGGGAGCCCGATGCGGGGCTCGATCCCGGGTCTCCGGGATCATGACCTGAGCCGAAGGCAGTCGCCCAACCAACTGAGCCACCCAGGCGCCCCATATACTTTATTTTTATAGCACATCTCAATTCATACTAGCCATGTATCAAATACTCTCCACATATAACTAGAGGCTAATTTATCAGACAACAAAGGTATTGAAGGTATGAAGGAGATTGTTAAGAGATTCTCTGGTGAACTTGGTCTTAGCACATGTTGCTCCCTCAAAGGCTAGGAGTAAGACTCCATGGTTGTGAATGGAGTTTAGGGGCCAGCTGAATGGAGTAAAATGATGACCCTAGGTCAGAGTCCACTGATTTGTGGACTTTGTGTGGTTTGGATTACATGGCCTGAAAATGAAGTCAGAATTGAAAGTTTCTTTAGGGTTTTGTGTATATGTTAAATTGGCCAAATTAAGACTTTTAGAGATTAGCCACCTTTCTCTTCCACAATAATGGTGTATTAGTCTACTCAGGCTGTATTGGTCTGCCCACAGCAAAATACCATAGACTGAGTGACTTAAACAAAATTTATTTTCTCTGAGTTCTGAAGGTTGGGAAGTCCAAGGTCATGGTGCCAACAAGGTACCAGCAAGGTAGATTTCATTTTCAAGGTAGATTTCATTTCTCTTGGCTTATAGATAGCTACCATCTCACTGTATGTTCAGATGCATGTACATGGAGAAGGAGAAAGACCTCTTTCTCTTCTTCTTACAAGCCTGCCAGTTATGAGTTTAATAATGGATGTTAAAGTGCTTTTGTGAACTCTAATGCTACTTAAGTTTTTGGTGATGTTATCAAATTACCGTGTCCTGCACACAGGAAGCACTGAAGTGTTTTTTTTTTTTAAGATCTCATTTTTAGGGGCGCCTGGGTGGCTCAGTTGGTTAAGCGACTGCCTTTAGCTTAAGAAGGGATTGAGTCCCACATTGTGCTGCTCCCTGCTCGGCGGGAAGCCTGCTTCTCCCTCTCTCACTCCCCTTGCTTGTGTTCCCTCTCTGGCTGTGTTTCTCTCTATCAAATAAATAAAATCTTAAAAAAAAAAAAGATCTTATTTTTAAATAATCTCTATACCCAAAGCAGGCCTTGAACTTACTGAGATCTAGAGTCGAATGCTTTACTGACTGAGCCAGCCGTTCGCCTCCACTGAAAAGAATTTGTTAAATGACTTCAGCAGAGTAAGGATGATTGGTATATGTCACTATATGTATCAGGTAGTGTTAATGCTAAAGTCTCTATATAATGTGAGAGAGTTTTGACTACTGATGTTGAGAATACATATATTGAGTAAATCATATACGCTAATATGTCAGAAGCATGAAGTCACCAGAACAGCCCCAAACCATCATGTCAATAAATGGTGACAGTTATACCTCCAAGATATATCCAGAATCAGCCTGTTTCTCTTCACGCCCCCTCAGTTACCACCATGGACCAAACCGTCTTCATCTCTCACCCAGTCTGTTACAGTAATTCTTTAGTTTTCTCTATCTTCTGCTTTTCCCCAGTCCCTTCGCCCTATGTCTGTTTTCAGTGCAACAATCACAGTAATCCTTAAATCACAGGTCTCCTCTGCTCAAAGCCCTTCAGTGTTTCCCCTCTTAAAGCCCCTGCAGTAACCTACCAGCACCTACTGATCACTCTCCTCTTGGTCCTCATCATCTACTTTTCCCCTTGTTCACCATGTTCCAGCCACTCTGATTTCCTTGCTCTTCCTTGAATGTGCCACACACACAAGTCCTTGTTTCCTTTTTTTTTTTTCTTTCTTTTTTTTAAGATTTTATTTATTTGACAGAGAGAAACACAGCCAGAGAGGGAACACAAGCAGGGGGAGTGAGAGAGGGAGAAGCAGGCTTCCTGCAGAGCAGGGAGCCCGATGTGGGACTCGATCCCCGGTCTCCGGGATCATGACCTGAGCCGAAGGCAGTCGCTTAACCAACTGAGCCACCCAGGCACCCCCTTTGTTTCCTTTCTACTTAGAATGTTGACCTAGATATCCATTTAATTCATTCCTTTATATCCTTCGGATCTTTATTCAAATGTCATCTTGGTCAGACTTTTTCTTTTTTAAAAAATTTTATTTCTTAAAAAAAAAACTATTTATTTTGGGGGAGCAAGCAGAGGGAGAGGGAGACACAGACAAGCAGACTCCCTGCTGAGTGAAGAGTCCTATGTGGGGCTTGATCTCACAACCCTGAGATCATGACCTGAGCCAAAACCAAGAATTGGAGCTCAAATGACTAAGGCATCCAGGCACAGCCCCCCTTTTTTAAAAATTTAAATTCAATTAACATATGGTGTATTATTAGTTCACAGGTAGAGTTCAGTGACCTACCAGTTCTATATAATACCCGGTGCTCATCATATCACATGCCCTCCTTAATGTCCATCACCCAATTACCCCATCTCCCCACCTCCCACCCCATTATGCTTTGCATAATACCCTCTAGTTTTATCCAGGTTATTATAAATGGGAAGGTTTAAGTTTCTTTTGATGGCTGAGTAACATTCCATTGTATATATATACATTTTCTTTATCTATCTGTCAACGGACATCCGGTCTCTTCCCACAGTTTGCCTGTGGACATTGCCCCTTATAAACATTGGGTTATAGGTGCTCCTTTGGATCATTACAGTTGTATCTTTGGGATAAATACTAGTGCAATTGCTAGGTGATAGGGTAGCTCTGTTTTCAACTTTTTGAGGAACCTTCATACTGTTTTCCAGAGTGGTTGCACCAACTTGGCATTCCCACCAACAAAGTAAAAGGGTTTCCCTTTCTTGCATCCTTGCCAGCATCTGTCATTTCCTGAGTTGTTAATTTTAGCCATGCTTGGTCAGACGTTTCCTGACCACCCTATTTAAATGTGCCATACTCCAACCCTGGCATTTCTTCTCCTTGGCTGCCTTATATTTCTCTATAATACTTATTGTCTTATAGTGCTCATCATATGGCACATACCATTATCATATATTTATCATCTGTCTCGCCTACCAGAGTGTAAGCTTTATTAGGACAAGAATACGTTTCTGTTTTTTCATTGCTAAAGTCAGTTCCTAGAACACAGATTGCATTCAGTAAATATACACTGAATGCTTGAAACAAAATCTACCATAGTTAAACAGATATGGATCCTTTGCAAAGGATATTGGTTAGCTAACAAATCTGGAAGTAGAGACTCAAGGTTGGAAGCTATAGAACCAGGAGTGATGCAGCTTCCATTGGAGACAGTCATCACTATTGTGGGGATACTCACCAGAACTTCCTTCCCTACTCTCTGGAAACTGCACTTGGCCTCATACCTCTTCTCTTGGCCCAAATGTATTCCATGAGATGCCTTCCTTTTCCCACTACTTTCTTTCAAATGGAAGTCTCTGTCACATCTGTGGGCCCTAAGCTGCAACGGGGCCTGGGGAAGGAAGTCCAGCCTTCTACCTTGGGGAAGTGGACCCCACAAGATGGGAGATTGCCCAGATACTGGAATTACATTAAAATATGCTGGGCAGACAGAAAATATGATAAATGTCTTTCACTGGCACTGAACTATGCTAACATTAAAAAAAAATTCCAGAGGCATCTGGCCAGTTCAGTCCGAAGAACTGCAACTCTTGGTCTTGGGATCATGGGTTTAAGCCCCATGGTGGGTATAGAAATTACTAAAATGAATAAATAAATAAGTAAACTTTAAAAAACTGCCAAAGAATTTCATTAAAATATTCCACGTCAAGGGGCACCTGGGTGGCTCAGTCATTAAGCATCTGCTTTCGGCTTAGGTCATGACCCTGGAGTCCCGGGATTGAGCCCCACATCCGCCTCCCTCCTCACCGGGAAGCCTGCTTCTCCCTCTCTCAGTCTTCTTTTGCTGTGTTTCTCTCTGTCAAATAAATAAATAAAATCTTAAAAAAAAAATTCCACATCAAGAGACCTGAATTTAGATAAAAACTTTGTTTAATCTGGAATTAATTTGATGTTTTTTAATTTTAGAAACAATTCCTAAAACTGCCCCAACATGGTTAATCTAACTGTTCTATACGACCAAATGCATATGCTTGAAAGGAGCAACCCACCAAAGAGACATGCTCTTAGCAAGAAAAGTCAGGACCACTGTAACCAGCGCCTTGGCCACCCAGGGACCTGTGGGCAGAGCAGGCCAGCAGGTGTGGAGGAAGCTGGGGGTGGGTTCAGCCAATAGCTTTGTGGTAGCCAGAATTTTGTTTCTGATAGCAAGTGTTAAACTGTCTGTTGTCAGATTTATTTTTCTTCATTCCTGATTTTTGTTTCTAAGTTTTGCATATTTTCTCATTTCACATCCTGATAAATAATAGCCAAAACCCACTGCCTAGAGTATGGTTTCCATCATGACCTTGCACTTCTTGGCCAGGGGGTGGAGTGAGTAAACAGTCTGATCCCTTACTTATGGAAAAGGAATGAGTGTAAGCCCATGATCAGAAAAAGCAGCAGGTGTGTAAAATACTGGGCTGCCTCAGAGCTTTTCCTCTGTCACCCTAAAAACTGTATTCAGCAGCTGGGTCAGTGAGCACACTGCTGCCTAGCCCAGTTCAAAGACACTAGATTCTAGGACTAGTCTTGATTCCATTTAACCACTTTTCACAAAAACGTTTTCTTTTTTAAATTATTATTTTTTTTTGCAACTATGGGGCGGGAATGACTCTGCTACATTATTAGATATTTAAGTTTAGAATTCATTGTCATCACTGCACAATTTAGTTGCTGAAATAACATGTAGCTGAGGCTACCCTGCAAGTTAATGAATAATTATTTTTTGTACTCTGGCCTCTGCTGGCAATTCATTTGTCCCAGCTATGTGGGGTTAGTAATTATTTTTTTGACACTTTCTAAAATGTTTTTAGCTTTTTAAAAAATATTTTTGTGGCTTATTTATTTCATTTGTTCAATTCTCTTCTCTTTACAAATTCTTCCACTTGCCCCAGTTCTTTGAAAAGTCTCCTGGCTCTTTATGGTCTCTGTTTAGGTATGACTAAGGATGTGAAATGCTTCGATGGATTTATTCCTTACTGTGAATAAGCCAAAGCCCCAGTCCAACTTGTTTACCCTTGTACGGATACAGGTTGGGCCGCAGCCTTCAAGGGCATAGTTTCAGCTTGTTACAAAACAAGCTTTGGCTTCCCTTCTCCAAAGTCTACTCCTTCCTATCCAGGAAACAGGGCATGGACAGGATTTTTTTTCTTCCTTTTTCAGTTTTTCTATAGCTGCTGTGTACAAATATGGCTTGCCCAAAATATAAAAATTGACTCAGCTCAATCCCCTCTTTTTTATGGCTAAAGAAATAAAAGCCTGGATATTTTTAGAAAGAGCAAATGATCAGTCAAAATTTCACTATAAATGTATATATATAGAGAGAGACTGATGCCAGACAAAAGTACTTCCAGCTAGTTATCCAAACACAAGGACTGCTGGAGGTGTTAGGTGGGAACAAAGCAGCTAAAATGAAGCATGGCCAATGCGACTGAAATATGTGGTGGAAGATGGGTTCACAAGAGGCTAGTAATAAAAAAGAGCAAGACTCTGGCCCTGTTTATCTTTTCCCCTTCCTATCCCCACTTGTACAGATATTTGAGGCAAGAAAGTAAGAAGTATTGCCTCCCATTCCTCTCTCTTGGATTCCCAACAGTGATGCTGAAGTGGGGAAGTGGCTTCAGACATGGACAGAACCGCTACATGGTAAGGCCAGAGGAGCAGAGTTACGAGGTTATTTATGGAGAAATGGGAGGAGATGATGGATGAGGAAATTGAGTGGAACTGAGTGGAGACAGAGCAGGTAGATCCCTAAATGAGAGGGAAAGGATTCTAGAGGCTGAGAGCGTCTTAGGAATGTAGCTCAATGTCATGTAACATTTCAGGGGAAATTCCTCTTTCTCCTAGAAGCGTTACGTGTTTATTGAGGAGGGAGGAGAGCTGATTAGAAAAGAGGTAAAAGTGGATTGAAAGCTCTATCTGTAGGGTGAAAGTTTTAGAGATTTTACAGACATAACCGTCACTCTTTCTCTGAAGGAGCCTCTGGACGCAAGAAGAATTAAAACAGTTAGGCAGTTCTTACAGTTTGCATGCATGCATTCACTCGCTCATGTACATCTATGTGCCATGTATGACTGTACGCTAGATACCAAGGCTTGAAAGAGAAATAAGAAACAATCCCTGTCTAAAGATAACGAGGGGAGACAAAGATGTGTAACCAGTTTGAGAATCTCAAAAGGCATAAGCATGGAATTTTCATATTTCCTACACTTGGTACTTGGCCAAATTTCATTGTTTTGGGGTAGTAGCCTCCCTGGTTCTTAAAACTTTTAATACCAACTACTGAGATTTAATTCTGTTCATTTAAAAGATTGATCTGGGGCATCTGGGTGGCTCAGTTGGTGAGGCTCTGACTCTTGGTTTTGGCTCAGATCGTGATTTTGGGGTCATGGGATTGAGCCCCCTGTAGGGCTTTGTGCTCAGTACAGAGTCTGCTTCTTTCCCTCTCCTCCCTTCTTTGCCCCCTGCTGTGCATGCGCGCGCTCGCGCTCTCTCTCTCTCTCTCTCTCTCTTAGATAGATCTTTAAAAAAAAAATAATCTCATATTTAACTTAAAAACACACCCTTCCAGGGTAGAGCAGATGAGACCTGTGGTTCCAATTCACTTTACACATTTCTCTTCTATGTGCTTGCTTTTCTGATGGTGGGGTCAGGAGCTCAACAAGGGGACAGGTGATCTCTCAAATGTGTGAGTCTAGTAAAGTTGCTGTTCCCTTTCTGTAGCTCATTCTGGCTTATCTAGCTACTTGTCAGTGAGGACACATGAAGATTCCCAACAGGCCCCACTGAGGAGAAATTTAATGCCAGGCAGCTCCCTAGGCTTCTATAGTTCTTTGCAAGACTTGCTGTATCCACCAGTTGACTCCTGGCCGATAGTGGTGAAGTACGTTCACCCCCCACCCCCCGCCACACATACACATATACCTGTTGCCCTAGGTTGTGTTGTTCTGTGACAATTCTACAGGTCTTAATCTCATTTACTCTCTGTGAACCCAACTTGAGGTCTGTAGGATCAGTCAGGATCCTCAGTCTCTGCTCTCTGTACCATCTCCTCACAATACTCAAAATTTCCTCCCAAATTCATAGCACTGGAATAGGTTGGGAAGTTTGGCGGTTAAGCAAACATACAAATGGGGATGGAGATAGCTCTCTCCTCATCTTGAAGATGCTACAAAACTTTACAAGTGCCATAGCGTAAGTACAAATTTTCAAAATAGAACACAAAATATATTAACAATTAGTGAAATAAACTGGTAATTTGGACAATTTGATAATGTAACAGTTAGGAACTTCGTTTCCTTAAAAGATGCCACTAAAAAATGGTAAGACAACTCACAGAGTGGAAAATATTTGTAATACATATATCCAACAAGGGACTTGTTTCCAGAATATATAAATAAATTAAGAATCATACAAATCAATAAGAAAAGCACAGACAACCTAAAAGAAAGATGGACAATAATAGTCTTGAATAAGATTTGAAAGCATATCCACCAGTTGACTATATATATTTGAAAAGCTATCCAGCTTCATTTATCATTAAAGAAATGTAAATGAAAACTACAATGCCATGCCACTCCATACCTACCATGAGGGTAAAAAAAGAAGACAGTAGCAAATGTTGGTGTGGTCATGAGGAAACAGAGCTTTCACATGCTGCTCTTGGGAGTATATATTTGTACCACTATTTTGGAAAACTGCTAGTTAATGCTAAAGCTGGAAGTTTGCATACTGGGACCCAGTAATTTTAGTCCTAGGCATATATATCCATCAGAAAAACATACACGTGTCCATGATAATTTGTAACAGCCCCAAACTGAAACTACCCAAATGCTAATCAGCAGTAAAATGGGTGAACTGTGGGATATCCATACAGTGGGATCTTACATAGCTGTGAGAATGAAAACAATATGAATCTCACAAACATAATACTGAGAGAAGAAACTAGACTCTTTTATCATACGGACTATGAAAGAATACACAGTGTACAACTCATGCATATCAAGTCCCAAACAGGGAAGATCAATCTCTGTTGTTAGATCAGATTTGTGTTTCCCTGGGGGATGGGAGAGTACTGAGTGCAAGAGAAGCTTCTGGGAAGCTGGTAATGCTGTGGACTGGTAACGGAGTTTTGTTCCTTAGTTAAAATCCTTGGAGGTGTGCCTTTAAGATTTGTACTTTCTTCTGTGTATTATACTTCAATAAAAAGTTAAATTTTTAAAGACCTACGAGAATTTCTTCTGGTGCCCCCACCTGTGGCTTTGCAGCAGAAATTGACTCTCTTTCACAAATGCTGCCCTTCCCCAAAGTACCAAATCTCCTTGTTCTCAGTCCCCAGCTTATTTTTCTCAAGGATAAAGGTCATCAAAAATTTCAGTCTCCTCTGTCCTCAGGAGTATTTGGTAAATTTATTTTCCCAGTTGTAATGCCTGTAATCCCCTGATCATTATCCTCTGAGGAAAGGAGCCAGGGGCACATGGGGAAAGATGCATATATATAAATTTACATATAAAAATTTCCCCCCAATTTAACAAAGTGAATTGTAGAAGGGGCTATTACTGGAGAAGCTAAGATGGATAAGATAGCTAGGACCAAGGAATATGGTCATCATTGAAGAAGTCACTCTTTTTATTCCTGGATGGAAGTGGCATGGAGTGAACCTATTGAATGCAAGTGGAGTTACTATATATATTAATATATTATTATATATAGTTATATCACATAATTGTGATTAAGAATTAACTTGTATTGTTGGGCGCCTGGGTGACTCAGTGGGTTAAATCCTCTGCCTCAGCTTAGGTCATGATCTCAGTGTCCTGGGATCAAGGCCCAAGTCAGGCGGCAGGCTCTCTGCTCAGCAGGGAGCCTGTTTCCTCCCTTCTCACTGCCTGCCTCTCTGCCTACTTGTGATCTCTCTCTCTCTCTCAAATAAATAAAATCTTAAAAAAAAAAAGAATTAACTGTATTGTTAATTGTGATTAAGAAGTAAGTTACTTCACAGAATAATGTGGGGAGAAAACCCATCAGACCAACCAACCTCTGGCTCTCCCCTGAGCACCCCATGCTCACACACATACAGATCTGGAGTCAGAGGACCTGTGTCTGATTCCATGCTCTAGCCCATCCTTGCTGAGTGGTCTTGGGAAAAATCACTCAACAGCTCTGAAAAACGGAGAGGAGGATTAGCAGCCTGGTCAGACATCGTATCAAATTCACATTTCACTTTCTTTACTTAGGCAGATGTTTGCCTACACAAGCAAATGATGTGCAGACCCACACTGCTTCTGACCATGCTTGTAGAGCAGGCACTGACACTCTTGGCTGTCGCTAGGTAGTCTCGCTTTTAGCCACACGTAAGCCGTTTTCTTTTTGAAGTGTTTAGGTGGGCAAGCTCCCTCTGCCCCCAATCCTGCACACAAAAAACAACATATGATGCCCATAAATACATGAATTCAAAATTAAATCTGTGTTCTTAATATACCTCATGATAGAACCACTCATTTTATCTTGCAATGGATTAGCTAAGTCAATTTTCCAAATAAATGGCCAAGTTTGTCTCATGATCAGAATCATTATTCTCCCAAAGCAATAGACAAGGTGAAACCAAGGAAAAGTCAGCTCAATTACAGAAGCAAATTCCTGAAAGATGTTGAAACGTCTTCAGAGTTCATGGAAAACCCTGCAGGTGTTGTGGTGCATGCTAATAATCAAACGACACTTCACTCCTTTCCTACTTCTATCTCTACCTCTCTGACTTAAGGGCTATCTATATTTAGGCATCTATTTATATCACAAATCCTCATGAAACTTTTTTTTTGAAACTCAGTATCATGTTGATCATACACTAAGAAATCTAGGGACATGTTCTCTTGACCTACATTTCAGGAAACAAAAGACCATGTTGTCATTCAAATCTTTTGAAAGACCTTGTATTTTTATCCAAAGGATAAAACCCACTGACTTAGAAAATAATGTGTGGTGGTTAAAAGCAAGATCTCTGCCTTAGTTTCCTTATCTATAACTTGCTCAGGTGTTATGAGATAATGAACATGGAGAGTGTGGCAATTAGTAAATGATCAATATTATTACTAACAGTATTTTTTAAGTAAATTGTACCCCAAACATAGGGCTCAAACTCAGAACCCCAAGATAAAGAGTCGCATGCTCTACTAACCGGCCAGGCACCCCTAATAATATCACTATTTGAAATTTTGTGTTTAATTTAAAAAATTTCTGTCTCATCTGATAGAAAATAAGCTCCAGGATATTGGAATCTTACCCATTTAGTACATATAGGCAGCTGCTGAACATGTCTGAAGTGGAGCAGTAAGGCAAAGTCTCTTGGTAAGGATGGGATTTCTCAAAGAAATTCTCCTAAGGAACTCAGAAACCGACATTGCTTCAATTTTCAGTACTTGGAGAAATTCTGAGGATAAGTATATAATCCAGCAGGACAAGTATATAATGACAATATAAGTATAATCACCCAGAAAGCTGCAGAAATATTTTAATCCAAGTCCATGGAGACCTTACTATTTGACAGAGCATTTTGAGGCTTAAACAAGATAACTCAGCGTGATCTGCTTTATTCTTCAAATTTATTTGGCAAGTCAAGGCTTCTGGATGTTTATCAAAATTAATACAGTATCCAAGTTAAGAAGCCAGGGGCTACTTTAAGAATCCAAAGCAGGTACACATTACAGTTAAGGTCAATGGATATTTACATAAAATTAAGCCTTTACGTGTTTTATGTTATAGGGTTGCATTTCTGTTAAGATCTATTTACAAGGAAGAGATAAGAACTTTCCGGTATTCAGATATAATAACCTTGAGGTTATTAATATTTATGGCACATTTTTAAATGTCCACTTAATTTTTTAAGAGAAGGAAGGGAATCAAGTGGTAAAGTTAGTTTATTTCATTTTTAAAGATTTTTATTTGAGAAAGAGGGAGAGAGAATGCTGCAGGAGTGGGGCAAAGGGGGAGAGCTCCCCATGGGGCTGCATCCCACCATCCGGAGATCATGACCTCAGCTGAAATTACGAGTGGAACGCTTGGGGGCACCTGGGTGGCTCAGAAGGGTGGGCGTTTGTCTTTGACTCGTCCTGATCCCAGTCTCCCGGGATTGAGCTCTATCTGGCTCCTGCCACTCCCTCTGCTTTCCCTCTCTCAGTGCTTTCTCTGTGTCAAATAAATTCGAAAAAAAAAAAAATCGTTAAAAAAAAGAGTGGGATGCTTAACCAACTAAGCCACTAATGATCATTTAACGTTTTAAACTGTCATAGAAGTTAACTTTGTTTACCATTCTTATGATAATTTCATCACTCTGACTTCACTGATCTGGTTAACTCAATTAGCATAAAAGACTGTTGATTCTCTCAAAATTAGGAACATGCTAATTTATTTCCCTCTGAAAAGCTACTGTGTAGTAACATAGTTAAGCTACTCAGATTGGTTTCAAAACAAAGCACCATGCATTTCATTCTATTTAAGCCAGCTATTGTTTTACCCTCTTGGAAAAGGTGTACAAAACCTGATTTCAGAGTCCTGATGCTTCTTTTCTAGTCTGAGAGATTTTCTGTCTTTTTTTTTTTTTAATTTTCTGGATTAAATTAAAAAATTAAAAAAATAAAGACACAGATATTTTTCGAACAGTGATAAGCATTTTGAAGAAAATATACAAGGCAACCGGGCAGTAAATAACCAGCCCTACCACATACAGCCAGGGTAGTGAAGGAAAGCCTCTCCCCAGTTTGCGAAGAGACTTGAGCGTGTCAGAGGTAAACACCGCGGCCAATACTGTTGCGGTCTCTCTCTCCCTAGAACCAGACTGACTCCTGTTCGGGAGTCCGCGCATCTCCGTTTACTCAGGCAAATCCTGAACATATGAAAGTCTTATTTACTATATTACACACGAGAATTTGAGGTTCAGAGGTTAGTAGGGCAAGTACTGATTCCAAAGTGAGTACTTGCCTCCATATACTGGCTACACGAAGGTGTGTTACAAAGAGGAGAACGACGTACTGCGGCACGGTTCGGAGAGTCGTGTGTTCGGTACGTTAGCCGCCGTTTAGCTTATCCAAGGCAGCCCGAAAGAGGTTAGGAAAGCCAGCATCCTTCTTTCCACCTTTCTTCCCACTTCCAACACCACCGCCCAAGGTTCAAGCTAAGAAAACAGGAGTAGGCAGACGCCGGAAAAGGCCCTGTCACTTCTCCCAAAGCTGTCCTAGCTTTTCAAATGAAAACAATTCACGCGATGATTTCCAACTGAAACGAAAAGATACAGACACCGGTTTACAAGGGCGGCCACGCCCTGCCCGCGTCGCCAGTCCGCGTCGCCGAGCCGATGCCTCCGGATTTGTGTCCCTCGCACGTCACTTCCGCCGCCTGCCCGACAGGGACCCATAAATGATGTTACCATTTCCGGGTCAATGAGGCCGCCTACGGCGGCGCCGGCGAGAGCGTTAGCCGGTGTCCAGTCTATGGAGTCAGTTTTTCCCCGCGGCGTCGCGGAGGCAGGAGGTGGTGTCCGACTGGGGGCCTTTGCCCCGCCAGGATGTTACCGGGCTTGGCCGCCGCCACTGCGGCCCACAGATGTAGCTGGTCCTCCCTGTGCCGGCTCCGTCTGCGCTGCAGGGCGGCGGCCCGCGGCTCCAGCGAGCGCCAGGGTGAGTGTCCCGCCTCGGCCTCTGACTCCGCGGCAGCCGGCCTGGAGGAGCAGGCCGAGCTCGGCGCCTCGCCTCGGGCATTTCGCCCGCTTGCCCTCCCCCAAACCCAGAATCTTCCTTTCAGGTCTCTGTCTTTGCAGTTCAGCCCGCCCAGCTGGCGGGGACTTCTGACAGCTTCCCAGACTCTAGTTTTGCCTAAGGCCCCAGCACGACTCGCACGGAAACTTGTCGGTAGCTCGGGCCGGGTCACATACATGAAGCCAGCCGCTTTGTACCAGATAAAATGCTACGTGCGCATCGCCGTGTCCCTTGATGACAACCCCTATCCCCTAGGCAATGAGGAATTGCGGAAACCTAAAAGTGCCAGGGTCTTTCGATTTCACCGAGTCCCCTTCATCGAGCGCCTCTGGCACAACAGATTTTCTTGCCCTGCTCCTTTTCCCGTTTTCCCAACTTTTTTCCTTAAATTTTCGAAGAAGGAAAGAGGGAGTGAGGGATAGGGCTGCTACGCCTCTTTTACGAATCGTCCTTAAGTATGAGGATATGACCATGCGACAGTCATTGAGGCCAGTTTTGGATCTTTGGATCATAAAGCAAAAGACCTAACTCTTGAGTTCCATTGAACAGTCTTTTTGGTGAAAACGTGTGCAGTGGAGCTGTAACCCAGAAAAAGGTGGTTGAGAATTTTTTTTTAAAACATTATAGTTATTTTACAGACAGAGAGATTACAAGTAGGCAGAGAGGCAGGCAGAGAGAGAGGAGGAAGGAGCCTCGCCGCTGAGCAGAGAGCGGATGCAGCCCTCCATCCCAGGACCCTGAGATTATGACCTGAGCTGAAGGCAGAGGCTTTAACCCACTGAGCCACCCAGGTGCCCTGGTTGAGAATTTTTATCCTTCTCCTTCAGCATTCTTTTTTGACTCAAATTCAAGTTGTCCCACAGTTTCAAAAACAGCATTGAACTTGAAAGTTGTAGTCAGGCTTACTGACGTTTTTGCCATAGGTTGGCATGCTAATAGCTTGACTCCTCCAGAACACGGGGAAAAACACAGAACTGAATCCACCCCTAGTCTAATTCCTTAGATTCTAGAGCATAGGGTGTTTACAGATACATTTTTCAAAATTTCATATTTGAAAAAGTTTGTAGCATGTTTGTGGCCTGGCAATAGACGTTAAAACTTGTAGTCGAATCATTCAAGTTTAAAAGTAACAGGTTATAGTGACACCTGTGCTGTGCAGGTAAGTTAGAATGTATTAGTATCTTTTATTTGTAGTAAATGTAAAAACTGCCTTTTAAAATTTCAGAACTGTTAATTTTTTTTTTTTTAAGATTTTATTTGACAGAAGCACAGCAAGAGAGGGAACACAAGCAAGGGGAATGAGAGAGGGAGAATGGAGAAGCAAGCTTCCCACCGAGCAGGGAGCCGATGCTGGGCTTGATTCTGGGATTCCGGGATCATGACCTGAACTGTAGGCAGACGCTTGACGACTGAGCCACCCAGTCGCCTCATGAACTGTTAATTTTAACATCGTGTTCTGGAGCTTTCTGGTGTGGGGATAGAAAAGTTGAGTTTTTCTATATTGGCAATATAGCTGTTTTTCTTATGAACAAAATGAATCTTCTGATTCTCTAAGTAATCTCCAGAATCCCCAAGTAAACTTAACTAGCTTAGTTAATTCTATTGCCCAAGCAATTTTGGGATTTTACACTTAAGTTAGGTATACTGGCCAATCTGCCTTCTAAGTTGGTAGAAAGGACTTGAAACCATGTAATTTGTAATTCTTATTCTCTGTAGCTGTCATCATGCCGGAAATTATGTACTCTGTCTCATCCATCTGTGAACCACAGATAATAAGCACCTATTTCTTTAGTCAGAATGACTTTGCAGAGTTCTTTAGAATGTTTAACACCAGAAAATTAAAATGTGTTTTTACACTTAACACATAGTAGGTTTTAAAATAACCTTCTTTGTGAAAATTTAGTTCCAGTAATAACTGAAACAGTTTTTAAAAGGGCAGCCATTATGGTAACATTTAAAAAGCATTTAGAGGGGCGCCTGGGTGGCTCAGTTGGTTGAGCGACTGCCTTCGGCTCAGGTCATGATCCCGGAGACCCGGGATCGAGCCCCACATCGGGCTCCCTGCTCGACGGGAAGCCTGCTTCTCCCTCTCTCACTCCCCCTGCTTGTGTCCCCTCTCTGGCTGTTTCCCTCTGTCAAATAAATAAAATCTTTAAAAAAAAAGGCATTTAGAAAAAGGGTACTATTTAAGTCAAATGCATTTAAGAAGAAAAGGATATTTGAAAAACTTTTGGGGAAAAATATCCAAAAATGGATGTTTTTCTTTGTCAAGAAATAAATTTTATGCTTCTTAAATTCCTGTATGGCAGAGGGGGTAAACTTAAAAAGAATAAGGACAGAAGGAAACCTTAAGGGAAACAGCTGCTTTATCTGCATACTTAAAATGAGAAATGCCTGTACACTGAAATCTCAGTTTAGAGGTGAAAAGGAAAATAGTATTGTAGAGCCTCACTGTCCAAAAGAAAGATAATATGAGCCATGTATGTATATAATCGTGGGTTGTCTGATAGCCATATGTGAAACAGTAAAAACAGATAGTTAATTTTAATATTATTTTATCCAGTATATTCAAAATATTTTAATATATAATCAAGATAAAAATTTTTGAGGTATTTTACATCATCTTTTTTGAACTAAATCTTTGAAGTCTGCTGTGTATTTTACATTTAGCACATTTTAGTTCAGAATAGCCACATTTCAAGTGCTCAGTGCTTGACTACTGTATTGGACAGGACAATTATAAAATTAGTATCCCTAATTTATGAAGAATTCTTACAAACCAGTAAAAAAAAAGTGGGTGAAGGAAATGAATGAGTTCATAAAGATGGAGTTCAAGTGGCATATAAAAATGTAAAAATGTACCATACTTAAACAATAAGCATAGAAATAAAAGTTTAAGGATTTGCTATTCATTGCCTGTATCATATTGGCTAAGTTTTTCATAATGATACCTCATACTGAGGGTGCAGGAAAACAGGAACTCTCTTTTTCTATTGATTGGAACATATGGTTGAACTGTTTTGGAGGTTAGTTATTCTTTTATGAAAAGAATTTTAGGGGTGCTTGGGTGGCTTGGTTGGTTGGCATCTGCCTTTGGTTCAGGTCATGATCCTAGAGTCCTGGGATCGAGGAGCCCCACGTCCCACTCCCTGCTCATTGGGGAGCCTATCTCCCTCTCCCTCTGCCTGCTGCTCCTGCTACACGTGTGTGCTGTCAAATGAGTGAGTAAAATCTTAAAAAAAAAGAACTTTAAAGGTTTATACTTTCTGACCCAGTGATTCTATTTTTTTTTAAGTTTTTATTTATTTGAGGAAGAGCTGGAGTGTGGGGTAGGGGGTAGGAACAGAGGGACAGGGACGAGCAGACTCCACACACAATCTAATGTGCGGTTCAATCCCAGAACCCTGAGATCATGACCTGAGCCAAAGGCAGCTGCTTAACTGACTGAGCCACCCAGGTGCTACATCCCCCCCAGTGATTCTATTTAAAATTATGTAGAAATAATCAGGTATTATAATGTGGGCACAAGTTTATTATTCATAGTAATAAATTGATAGCATTTATAGTTATAGAGATTTGGAAACTGAAATATGGTGCCTTTATTATGGGCTGGTGATATATACAACATTAAAAAAATCAGTTGAGAAAAATAGTGACGGGAAAATGCTATTATACTATTAGGTAAAACAAGAAAAAAGTACAGTTAAGAATATATACTGTGAGGGGCACCTGGGTGGCTCATTTGGTTAAGTGACTGACTTCGGCTCAGGTCATGATCCCTGAGTCCTGGGATCGAGGCCCACATTGGGCTCCCTGCTTAGCAGGAAGCCTGCTTCTCCCTCTCTCACTCCCCCTGCTTGTGTTCTCTCGCTGGCTGTGTTTCTCTCTGTCAAATAATAAATAAATAAAATCTTTAAAAAAAAAAGAATATATACTGTGATATTAACAGTTTTTCTAGAAAATTTTTTTATTAACTTTGAGTTTTTCAATCTATAATAAACAATCCTCTTAAATGATAAAAATGTGGCTTAGTTTCTGTAGTAAATATTTCCTTTTTAACTTCCTCTGACTTTTCATAGAACACTTGTGGTTTTTTTTCATATATTTATACCTTGCCTCATTTGGCAAAAATTTGAGATGGGGAGGATGCTCCTTTAAGTATGGGATACCAAATTAATGGATATGTGCTTTTGCTTAAATCTGAGGTTAACAGACGTGTAGTTTTAAATGAAAAGCTATAAATTAAATTTTTGTATTTTATTTTTGTCTTTAATCTGATAAGAGTTTTGTTATGCCCCTCCTCCCTTGAATAACTAATAATAAAAGACCATTCTGGCAGGCTGACATCATGATTCTATGCAGTTCAAGTTAATGATAGGAATTTTAACTATAAAATGATGCTAACTATACTATGTTCCTCATAGCTTTTAGTGAGTGAGGTTCAGTTCAGCCAAGAGGTCTGAGGCATTATTGTTGCTGGTGCTGTGGTGCTGAGCAGGACAGACATAGCATCCACCTTTGTTGTGCAGACACCAGGAATGAGAAACATGTCTGAGTGCTATAAAAGAAGTTAATTGAGTGATGGGCTAGAAAGTAGCTAGCAGAAACCATTTCATTAGATATGCTGAGGAGGCGGGGACTGTGTCAAGTCTTGAAAAATGAAAATGAGCAAGCCAGGTGAAGATCTGGGGTGAAAAGCAATCCAGGTAGAGCAAATAAACTAGTAGTATATTTGCTAGTAGTAGTCGAGAGCAGAAAAGAAAACTGCTGTGGCTCAGGGAAGGGAGGGTAGGGTATGAAATGAAGTTTGAGAGGAATGGGAACCTTTTAGGGCTTAGGTTTAGAAGGCAGTATTTTAAGAAGAGCAGTGTGACTACTCTGTGGAAAATGGATTGGAAAGCCAGATTGTGAATTAAAGAGATCATTTGGGAGTTATCTAGGCAAACAAGGCTGTGGCTAGCAGTGAAGATGGAGGGAAGTAGATGGCTTTGAAGTATGTTTTGGGATATACATTATACAATGTGATGATACAGGTAAAGTATTTTGAGCAGTGGCACTTGAAAAACCCTGAATATGTTAAATACTGTTTTTACTTTTCTAAGCAAGTATGAACAAGAATTAAGTGCAATAGAGATGTATACCAAGAGGCAGTGCAGGAAGTTGTTGGATCTCATATTCTTTACTTAACACCCCCCCCCCCGCCCAAAACAAAAAAAAAAACGTAACTTCTCTGTTGCTGGATAAAAATCACCTCCAGGCTACCTGATCTAGGTTACACGTTTGTTTGGTGGATGATAGGCAAAAAAGATTTTTCTGCATTTTTGGCTAGCTGGAAGCATTAAACAAACTAGATATTTTAATATTAGTTGTAATAAAAGTAATTTGGCAATGAGTGCATTATTAGTTTTTAAACATGTAGGGATTTTTGAAAATACAGGAAAGTATTGGTTATAGAGTAAAAATTATGCATAATCTAGATATTAACCAGTCACTTTTTTCTTAAGTAGGCTCTGCACATGGTGTGGGGCTCAAACTCACAACAGTGAGATCAAGGGTCACATGCTCTAGTGACTGAGCTATCCAGGTACCCCTGCCAGCCACATTTTTAATAGTTGAAGTCCCACAGTGTTATTTTTGTCTCTTGTTTTTTTTTTATGCAACATTATGAATATTTTCCCACATTCTTAAAAGTTTTAAATATATACACGGTGAAAGTATAGGGACCTTTCATAACTTATTTTTCTATTAGGAAACATTTAAATTGTTTCCAGTTTTTGCCATGATAAATATTACCAGGAAGAACTTTTTGCATTTTATATTATTGTGTATTTAATGGGCCCAGCATGCTTCTGCTGGGCTACTTTGCTTATTATTATGTATTTTTTAAAAAAGATTTTATTTATTTATTTGACAGAGAGAAACACAGCTGAAGAGGGAACACAAGCAGGGGAAGTGAGAGGGAGAAGCAGTCTTCCCACCGAGCAGGTAGCCCAGTGCGGGGCTCCATCCCGGGACTCCGGGATCATGACCTAAGCTGAAGGCAGTCGCTTAACCAACTGAGCCACCCAGGCGCCCCTATTATTTTAAGTTCATGCTAACCTCTTATAAAATTAAGTATAACAATGATTTAGTTTTGATATATCAGTGCTTTAGGAATTCGAGGGAGAAACTATTGAAATAAAGTAGTTATTTATCTTTAAGTGAAGATTTAAGTAAAGAGATTGATCTTTAGAAACTGTAGGCTACATGTTTGACTCTCTAGTCCTTAAATTAGCCAGTAAGAAAACAGTACAAACATGCAAGAAATCTTTTTGTTTGTTTTCAGTTATGGTTATTGCAGAAGCAACATATGCAGTAAACAGAATTGTCAGTTTGCATGAGACAAAAAGAGTTTCTGTGTTGTTTGTTGTAGTGTGAAAAAGAGGGCCAAATTTCCTCTGAAAGCCAGAGTAAGTGGGTGGTGACAAACCAGATTGGAGAGAGAGGACAAGTGCTTATCAGCAGTGATTGTTAGGAGCTACCTAGGCAATAACAGTAAAATAAAAGCAGAGAAGAGTGATCATTGTAACTAGACTGACAAGAATCTCTCTCTGTAGTCTTGGTGAAGAAATAGCTCTTATGTATACAGCAATGAGAAGTCCTTATCCAAGCCCATAGAACAGTGAGCACCAAACTCTCAGAAAGATTAATCTTCTATATGCAGCTTATTTTAGATGTCACCTTGAAGAAAGGGTGTATTAGTGGTGGGTAAGTTTTTTTTTTTTTTTTACTTTTTTCTGCCTCCTAATATTAACTAATGAATTCAGTAATTTATTAAAATATGCATTGTTTGTTCTTTCTCTGTTTCTCTTTCTCTCTCCTCTTTCCTTTTTTCCTTCCTTCCTTCCTTTCTTCCTTCCTTCCTTCCTTCCTTCCTTCCTTCCTTCCTTCCTTCCTTTCAGGATTTTATTTAGGGGCGCCTGGGTGGTTCAGTCATTAAGCATATGCTTCAGTTCAGGTCAAGATCCCAGGGTCCTGGGATTGAGTCCCGTATTGGGCTCCCTGCTCAGCAGGAAGCCTGCTTCTCCCTCTCTCACTCCTCCTGCTAGTGTTCCCTCTCTCCCTATCTCTCTGTCAAATAAATAAATAAAATCTTTTAAAAAAGATTTATTAAAAAGAAGATTTTATTTATTAGAGAGAGAGAGCAAGCACAAGCAGGGGGAGCAGCAGAAGGAGAGGGAGAGTAGAGTTCCTGCTGAGCAGGGAGCCCATCATGACCTGAGCCAAAGGCAGGTGCTTAACTGACTGTGTCACCCAGGCACCCATGCATTTCTTTTTTTTAAATGGTTGTGTTTCTGTTGCTATGTGTTATATTTGGTTTATTGAATCAAGTGTGGTCCTGTATATTTTTTAGAGTATAAAATGTTAAAGATGGTAGTCTTCAAGTTTTGTCAATTTTTGATCTTACATTAATGCCAGTGTACTTTTAAAGTTGCTGTGTACTTTTGAAGTTGCTGATACCTGAAATTCTGCAGTTAAAAATTAAGAACTTTTCAGAACAGCTAGCAAGAAAGCTCTCAAAGATTATTACTAGGATAGTGTCAAAAATATGCAGGAGTCAGTTTGAAGAGACCCTTCAGATCAAAAATGGACAGTTTGACCATTAATCCGAGTGACTAAAATGGATTGAAATATATCAAATAATGTTTAAATCTCTGAAATAATGATACATACACAAGTTAATGTGTCCCTACTTCAGGACAGTAGGTAGTGAACTCATTATTTTGAGAACTGGTAAGTAAGGAGAAAATTTAGTCTGATTTTCTTGTAAACTATACTGCTGAGTAACCAAATAAACGCGGGGAGTTCTTTTTTTGAAGTATTCTGACAGATGAAGAAATGGTAAAATTTGAATATCACCATTTTATAACTACCTAGTGGATAAATGGTTCTGGACACTGAACAATAGCAGACACTACACAAATAAAGAGACAACCAAATATTATGTGGTAAATTTACCACTGCCTTTTTTTTTTTTTAAGTAGGCTCTATGCCCAACATGGGGTTCAAACTCATGATGGTGAGATCAAGAGCTGCTAGTTACACCAACTGAGCCAGTCAGGCACCCCAGAACTCATCACTGCTTAATAAGTAGTGTTGTTCTCATAAAAAGAATCAGGATTTAGATAAAACCTTTACATCCACTGATTTATTGAACACACAGAAGAATAGGTTAAACAGCACCATGAATTAAGTCAGCAAAATTCAGACTGGAAAACTACCAGGACAAAATTTAGGGCAAATAACTTGATTTCTTCAATTTAAAAATGGCTCTTAAAAAAAAAGACATCCTGGGGTCACCTGTGTGGCTCAGTTGGTGAAGTGTCTGACTCTTGATCTTAGCTCAGGTCTTGATCTCAGGGTTGTGGGTTCAGGCCCTGCGCTGAAAAAAAAAAATACATCCTGTGGCTTTCAGGAGACTCAAAAGACATCTCAATCAATAGTAGTAAATGGATCTTATTAGGATCTGTTTGCACACACACACACACACACAATTAAAACCCTCGTAACAGCTGGAAATTGAGGATATTTGATGATACAAGGCATTTTTTTTTTTATAATGGTGGTTTGGCTGTGTTTTTAAAAAGTTCTTATCTCTTAGAGTACATATGGAAAAATTTATGAATTAAATTATTTTATGTCTGAGGGGTGCCTGGGTGGCTTGGTCAGTTAAGCATCTGCCTTTGGCTCAGGTCACGAACCCAGGGTCCTGGGATCGAGGCGAGCCCTGTGTTGGGCTCCCTGATCAGTGGAGGGTCTGCTTCTCTCTTCTCCTCTGCCCCTCCCCTAGCGTGTGCTCTCTACTTCAAATAAATAAAATCTTTATAAATAAATATATAAATAAATAATTTTATGTCTGAGATTTGTATCAAATGAATATGGAGGTGAGGAAGTATTGGTGCAGGCAGATAGGAGACTAGGTTCACCATGAGTTGATAATTGCTGAAGGTGGGCAGTGAGTACCTGAACATTTATTGTACTATTTTTTTCTACTTTTGCATATGTTTGAAATTTTTTGTAAGGTTTGAAAAGCTAAGGAGAACCTTGAAAAAAATCCAAGATCAAATCATGGACATATCTTCTGAGGAAGGATTTTTCGACCGTGGAGTAGGGACAGCTAGGTGGCTCAGTCAGTTAAGCATCTGCCTTTGGCTCAGGTCATGATCCTGGGGTCCTGGTATTGAGTCCTGTATCTGACTCCTTGCTCAGTGGGGACCCTGCTCCTCCCTCTTCCTGCTGTTTCCCCTGCTTATGCTCTCTCTGTCTGACAAATAAATAATATCTTAAAAGAAAAAAGTCTCACTTTAAACACTTTAGCCCGGTCTATAAAAGCACTGCATCAGTGGGTGAAAAAAAAAAAGCATTGGTGACATATTGGTTTTCTTAGGTAATAATCACAAAAGATACTTTGAATAGGACTGACAAGTCAGAACACCAGTGGCCATGGTAAACAAGATGCTTTTCTGGTGGTGAGTTGTTTTTTTTACTTCCTTTTAAAGATTTTATTTATTTATTTGACAGAGAGAAACACAACTAGAGAGGGAACACAAACAGGGGGAGTGAGAGAAGGAGAAGCAGGACTTCCCGCCGAGCAGGGAGCCCGATGTGGGCCTCGATCCCGGGGATCTGGGATCATGATCTGAGCGGAAGGCAGTCGCCCAACAAACTGAGCCACCCAGGCGCCCTGGAGGGTGAGTTTCTTAGGCAAATTTGCTTTAGCCTTTGCTTCACGGATTTGGCTAATAGACTACAGATTTGATTTGATTTGATTTGATTTTTTAAAAAGATTTATTTATTTGACAGAGAGTGTGCACAAGTAGGGGGAGCAGCAGGCAAGGGAGAGGGAGAAGCAGGTTCCCTGCTAAGTGGGGGAGCCCAGTGCAGGGTTCAATCCCAGGACTCTGGGTTCATGACCTGAACCAAAGGCAGCTGCTTAAGGACTGAGCCACCCAGGCACCCCTAGGCTACAGATTTTAATATGCAAGGAGGTACATTGTTATACTTGTTTTACTTTATTTTTTTTTCTTGCTTTACTTTAAAGTAAGAGTAACCCTGTGAAAAATAGAGGCACATACCCAAAAACATACTGGGCCTTCAACAATTATTTGCCAGATAAGTGAAATAGTAAGTTGATGTCAGGAAGTTTTTCTTTTTCTTTTTCTTTCTTTTTTTTTTTTTTTAAGGTTTTACTTATTTGACGGAGAGAAACACAGCAAGAGAGGGAACACAAGCAGGGGGAGTGAGAGAGGGAGAAGCAGGCTTCCCACCGAGCAGGGAGCCTGATGCGGGACTTGATCCCGGGGGTCTCCGGGATCATGACCTGAGCCGAAGGCAGTCGCTTAACCAGCTGAGCCACCCAGGCACCCCAAATGTCAGGAAGTTTTTCAAAGAAAGTTCCAGGCCTGAAGCTTCAGTGATATTTATACTGCTTTATGTTCCTCATGATTTTTGAATTATCTTTGACATTCACAATGACTTATGTTCCTGATGAATTTTCCGAGTCGTTAAGAAAAGGTTTATTTTTCTTGATTTCAGAAGCATATATCTGCATGCACATACACTAGTTAACATTTTTGGAAGATCATTATTAAGCAGTTAGAAAAGTTTCACCCTTGGAGCGCCTGGCTGGTTCAGTAGGTAAAGCACGTGACTCTTGATCTCAGGGTCTTGAGTTCAATCCCCAAGTTGGGTGTAGAAATTACTTAGGGGAAAAAAAAAGGAAAGAAAGAAAAGTTTCAGCCCTTAAATGTTTAACTTTCCACTCTCAGGAAAAACTTGACTGTCTCTAATTGTATAACTTCATTATTTCACCTAACACTAAAAAATATGTATTCACAAGGTGTTGAAGGTCTAATACTCATAGTAAAAAAGAAAAAAAGAGAGAGAGAGAAGGTCATATGAGAGAAGAGACCAGTTTTCTGCCACTTCAGTGCAAGTGTGGAATATATTTTTCTTCGGTATTTCAGCCTTCCAAAGCCCACAGTCAACCAGATGTAGCAGCTGAAGTGCTTTGTAATTAGTCTTCTATTCTTCTGTCAATTAGAATTCCGTATACTGAGGAATTTCACCAAATGTTGATCTAATTATCTGATTAAAAAAAATCAGTGACAGTATGAATGACTGATTAATATAATTCACTTATTGATTACAAAATGAAAGAGGAATAAATCTCTAGTGAGCAGAAGGACACAGGGTAATTTTGAGCAGGAAGCCCTCCTTACCTCTTTATGTCCCCCCCACTCAGAGTTCTGAAAAGTACATTATGCCAACATTTTTTAACATTGAACCAGCATATACGAAATAAAAAGTATCTATTATATGCCAGAGATGTTTCAGAAGAGGTGAATAATAAGAATGTCTTGTCTGATTTTACATATTTTAAGAGTTTCCAAGGGGTCCTAGGTGGGCCCAGTGGGTTAAACATCTGATTTTGGTTTAGATCATGGTTGCAGGGTCATGGATTGAGCCCTGTGTTAGGCTGCATGAGGAATCTGTTTGTTCCTCTGCCCCTACCTTTGCTCTTGATCACGTTTCTCTCTCAAATAAAGGAATAAAATCTTTTTTAAAAAAAATTTTATTTATTTATTTATTTATTTGACACAGAGAGAGAGAGAGATCACAAGTAGGCAGAGAGGCAGGCAGAGAGAGGAGGAAACAGGCTCCCCGCCGAGCAGAGAGCCTGATCTGGGCCTCGACCCTGAGATCATGACCTGTTTCTCTCTCAAATAAAGGAATAAAATCTTTTTTAAAAAAGTTTATTTATTTATGTATTTATATGACACAGAGAGAGAGATCACAAGTAGGCAGAGGCAGGCAGAGAGAGGAGGAAACAGGTTCCCCACCAAGCAGAGAGCCCTATGCGGGCCTCGATCCCAGGACCCTGAGATCATGACCTGAGCTGAAGACAGAGGCTTTAACCCACTGAGCCACCCAGGTGCCCAAGGAATAAAATCTTTAAAAAAATTTTTTTTAAATAAAAGTTTTCCATATAAGTAAATTTACAAAATAGAGAATAGGAATATTATTATTTTTTCTTTACAAAACATAGTCCCCATACACCTAGGGGTCAGTGAAACACCTCTATAGAGGGGGTGGGTTGGGATGTGCATTTGGGTATTTAGCAGAATGAAAGTTTTATTGTTATTCTGTAAAATTATTTTCTTTCTAATCATGTTGGGTGTGTTTTATTGGGTATAAAATCTTTGTTGTGAGTTTGTTTGAAATTTTTTTTTCTTGTAGAATGGCAGAATTTAGTGACATTGGGAAGCTTTTCAAACATGGTTCGTTGTAATCACCCATTTATTTGTACACTGAGTCAATTGAAGTCATACTCCACAAATGTTCAGAAAGAAGGACAGGGATCACAGACTCTCAGAGTGGAAAAAGTACCATCATTTGATGAAACAGGTGTGTATAAATCTTCTAAAGTGATTTTTTTTTCTGTATCCTGAAATAGCTTGTGTAAGATTATTTGTCCCTTGAATGCGTGATAGAACTTACGTACAAAACTATCTGAATTAATGTTTACTTTGTGAAAAGCTATTAAACTGCTAATTTACTTTCTTTTTATTTTCCTGCTTTTGACTCAGTTTTGGCTAGTTCTGTTTTTTTCTGGGCGTTTGTCCACTTAAACTAAATTTTTAGTTTATTGACATCAAGTTCATAGTAGTCTATACTCTTAGCAGTATCTATAGTTATATCTTTTTTTTTTTCATTCTTAATGGTATTTGTCATTTTCTTTTTTTTTTGTTTGTCTTTCATTTTCTTGACTTATCTTCCTAGAGTTCTGTCCATTTTCTTGTTTTTCCAAGTATTATCTTTTTACTTTGAATATTTGTATTGTGTGTTTATTCCCTGTTTTGTTAATTTTTATTTTTACTTAATTATATCCTCCTGTTTTCTTTGTGTTTGTCATTCATTTTTAAATTATCTGATAGCTATATTGTTCATTAATTCTGAAACTTCCTTCTCTTCTAAAGTAGACATTCAAGCCACGATAACTCTGGTGGATTTGACAGTCTTTCCTTTAACAGTTTTCCCTAAAATTTTGCTTTATATATTTTGAATCTATGTTACTAGATAGTTAAGCATTTAGAGTTATTACATAACACTGATGAATAACAGCCTTTCTTTTCATGTAACAACTCTTTTTTTTTTAACTAATGTTTCTACCAGATTTTATTAGTATTTGCCTGTTACAAATTTTCACATCCTTTGACTTTAACCATTTTTTTGGTCCTGAATTGATATCTTTGTCTTATAATTGGAAATTTCATCTGTTTACATTTACTGTTATCACTGATATGTTTGAGAATATTTCTGCCATTGTCTTGTGAGCTTCCTTATGGGTTTTTTTTTGTAATTTCTTTTTTGCTTTAAAATTTTTTTTCTTCTTCTTTGTCTCACTGCATTATACTGTCCACCATATGTACACACATACATATACTTATTTGAGAGTTAAATACTCTATGTACTTCAAAATGTAAAGGTAATGAAAACGTTTACATTTTTTTTCTGAAAAATATAAAGAACTTAGAATGCTTTCATTCTGGTCACTTTCTCCCAACTTACATGCTCTTTATTGGCTGGTATTTTGTGTCTCTTCTTCTCTATCCCTTCTATATAATATAGATCGTTATTTGTTCAGATTTCTCTAAAATCTTTGTTAACCACCTTTTCTTATTTCTCTGGTCTTTCTGTCTGGTGTGCATCCTCTACAAGTTCCTTTAGGTGAGGATCTTTTTATGGTAAAGGCAATTTAAGATGTTATTCCAGTGTCTTTTAGCTTCTGTTGCTGTTGAGAAGTCACATATCATGCTTTTGTTCTCATGTCTTTTCTATTTTATTGCTTTTTAAATTTGATTATTTTGAAAGTCTTTTTCTTTGGTGTAAACTGCAATTATACTATGCATGTATTTTTGCACACTAGGTATGTATTTCTATGTATTTATCCTGCTTGAGATTTGTTGGGCTTCCAGGGACTAAGGATTAGTATTATTCTATAATTCTCTGTCATTCTCTATTACCTTTTCTTGATTCTGTTTTTTAAAAAATTTATTTACTTATTTAAAGATTTATTTATTTGAGAGAGTAAGCAAGCACAGGGGGGAGAATTAGAGGGACACAGAGAGAGAAACCAAGTAGATGCAGAGCCTGATGTGGGGCTTGATTTCATCACCCTGAGATCATGACCTGAACTGAAACCAGGAGTCAGACACTTAACCGACTTTGCCACCCAGATGCCCCTTTGCTCATTTATTTTTAAGTAATCCATACACTCAACCTGGGGCTGGAACTCTCAACCCTGATCAAGAGTCACATGCTTCACTGACTGAGTTTTCACTTCTCTTTTATCTCCTTTTGGAACTCTAATTAGAATTATGTTAGATTTTTTGCTTTGTTTTCCATGTCTCTAAACCTCTCTGTCATATTTTGTATTTTTTATCTTGCCTGAATTCTGGATTCTTTTTTTAGATCTGCCTAGTTTGCTAATTCCTCTGTTAGTTTGCCTCTGATCTGCTGGTTGATATGTATGTTGGGTTTTGCATTTTAGTGATTATGTTTTTCATTTCTAGAAATTGTTTTTTTTTTCACCTTGCTTACTTGTTCTCTTGTACCTTATGTTTTCAAACTCCTGTTTTATTACCATATTAAACATATCTATTTTATATGCTATAAATGAAAATTCTATCTGAATTTTTTTTGTTCTTTATTATCTTTTTCTTCTATGCACTCATTAATGATGCCATATCTATGTTCTTTAATTTAGAATTGTTCATTTTTTTTTTTTTTTTAAAGATTTTATTTATTGACAGAGAGAAACACAGCCAGAGAGGGAACACAAGCAGGGGGAGCGAGAGAGGGAGAAGCAAGCTTCCCGCAGAGCAGGAAGCCCGATGTGGGACTCGATCCGGGGACTCCAGGATCATGACCTGAGCCGAAGGCAGTTGCTTTACCAACTGAGCCACCCAGGCGCCCCTAGAATTGTTCATTTTTTATATAGTTTTGTATTTTGGAACTATTTGAAGTCTCTCTTGATTGAAGATGCATTCCTGCTAGGAATACAGCTTGGGACCAAATTAACTTAAATTCTTTGCTTTAGATTTTTTAGACCACTTTGGTAGCATGAATTCAGACTGCAAACTTGTGTGAGGGCTGATTTAGCCTTATGTTTTTCATCTCCACTATTTAACACCAAAGGAGAGGTTGGAATGCTTTCTTGCTGTTCCCTTCTGTGTGTGTGGGGGGGGAGGGGGTTTGAGTTCACAGCTATACTGTCAGTCTAGCTCTTTTTCTGGGAGTCTCCTGTTAGATATTCCATCTACAATAGATTGTAGTCTTCTCTGGTCTCTCATGTCCCTAGTAGCAATGGAAGTAAAGCTCAAAGACTATAAACTGCAACAAAAATCTCAGGGGAAAGGTTGGCTTTGGTGTTCTCATTTAGTCAGTAGAGGTTCAGCTTTCCTTTTGTTTTTGCATCATTTTTTTGTGAGCTTAGCAATGTGTTTGAAAAGATTTTGTTCAGGATATCTAGTCTGCTGTGCAGCATTAAAATGAAGTATTTTATTCATTAATTTATTCAAGAAGTATTTATTTTTAAGGGTTTTATTCATTTTGGAGATAGAACAGGGGGAGGAGCAGAGGGGGAGGGATAAGCAGACTCTGCCCTAAGCACAGAGCTAGACTTGGGCTCAATCCCACATCCCAGAGATCATGACGTGAGTCAAGAGTCGGATGCTCAACCAACTTAGCCACCCAGGCACCCCAAAATGTATTTATTGAACACTTTTTATATGGCAGCAAAATAGAATGACTCTGAGTTTATTACTAAAATGAAAATTACTAAAACAAAGTTAAGCAAGCAAATATACTGTACAGTAAATACTATGATGGAGGAAATACTGTATGCTGCAGGAGCACTTAGAGGGGTATTGAACTGAATCTTGAATGGCTGAGAAAGTTTTTCATGAGGAAATGTTATCTAATTAGGGACCTAAAAGAAAATTAGGTATTAGTGTGATGAATGGTAGGGAAAGAAGGTAAAACTGCAAGTAATTTCGTGTGTAAGATTAGTGAGTATAGGACCTAGTGGTGATGTTGGTAGTTTTGAGAGCACAAGGAATGAGTATCAGGCAGTAAGCAAAGTCAGATCAAGGTTTTGTTGAGGAATTTGGACTTTGTTTCCTAGACAGTGGGAATCTGTTGAAGTATTTTAAGTAGACGAAGTGCTTTATGAGATTAAAGTTTTAGAGAGACAATTAGTTGCTGACTAGAAAACCAATTGGAAAGGAAGGAGAGTGAGAGCAGAAATACAAATGAGGGTCTAGACTAAATCTTTGAAAAGAGCTTTGCTTTTTTAAAGTGACTAGATTTTTTTTAAAGTGATTAGATGTCCTGGAGATTTAGGAGCTGAATAATTAGGACTTGGTGATTGAATTTAGGAAAAAGAAGAGGATCAAGTAAAGCATGGTGTGTGGTTACTGACTGGATTGGATGATTGTGTAGATGATTCATTGATTTCTAAAATTGGGAATACCAAAGAAAGAGTGTATTTTAATGAGAAGATGGTGATTTCGTTTTGGACATCTGATTTGTAGGTGCCTCTGTGACATCTTAACAGATGACTGGTAGGCAGTTGGGTATGCTGCTTTTCTGCAGTGAGACATCATCATCTCATGGCTGGATTACTGCCGTCTGCCTGGGCTCCATGTTTCTACTCTTTCATGCTCATTATGTTTCAGTCAGTCTCCCTTTGGTTCTTAATAAATACAGACCTTGTTCTCATTATAGTGCCTTTGCTCTAGGTGCTTTCTCATTCCAAGGTGCCCTTCTATACGTGGCTGACCCCTTCTGGTCATTTATATCTTAGTTAAAATGTCGACTCTGCACAAAGTTATTCTTTAATCACTTTATCGAAAGTAGCCACCCACTCAGTTGGTTAAGCGGCTGCCTTTGGTTCAGGTTATGATCCCTGGCTCCTTGGATTAAGCCCTGTGTGGGGCTCCCTGCTCAGCAGGGAGTCTGCTGCTTCCTCTGCCCCTCTGCCTGCTTGTGTGCATATGCATGTGCTCTCTTATTCTTTCTCAAATAAATAAGCCTTTTAAAAAAATTAAAAATAAAGCAGCCACCCAGTCTTTAATACTAACCTAATTTTAATTCTCTCTGTAAGTAGCAGTTAATACTGATTGATATTTTCAGTATTTCTTTTATTTCTCATTTCCCACTTGTTTCCAAAGCACCATGAGAGCAGGAGTCTCAGTGCCTAGAGCAGTGGTTTACACATAGTAGGGGTTTAATAAATATTTGTAAATGAGTGAATGCAGAATTCTAACTAGGGGAGAGATTTAGGATTAGTTATTAGCTACACCCAGGAGACAACTGAAGTCATGAGTGTGTTTGGGACAGTCCAGGAAGGGAGTTCAGAGTGAGGAGATAGGATCTAATAGTACAAAAATCCCCAATGAATAAGGGACAGATGGAAGAGGAGAAGCCTGCAAAGAACACTTAAGGAGGAGCAGCCTGGAGAGGTAGGAGAAAAACTAAGGAGAAGATGGTGTCAGAAGAAGAGAGTGTTTGAGGAATAAACAGTTCAAGACTACCTTTTCTTTAGTTGGATGCCTTTTAATGGGGAATATCTTACAGATTCCTCGAGAAACCTGTGCTTGTGTTTACAATGCCTGTTTTTCATCCTTTTTCCTAAGCCCCATTCTCCCTTTGGGCTTACTGTTCAGTTTAGCCAATTTGTTCTCTTTTCCGTGTGATGATGGAGAACTGCAGGGATGAATATTGATTGAGAATCTGATATTAGAAGATGAAGGGATGGAGAGTGTAACGAGTCCCTCAGTTCCAGGAAATAAGCATATTTATTGGAACATAGAAATGGGTAAAGAAACAAGTGATAAAATCATATAATTAAAGATAAAATATGTTATAATACTCTACTGAGGTGAACATAGATTTAGGCAAAAGTACTTGATGTTGGTTCTGCTACACAAAATGCTTGAAATTGAAATCCATGACCAGGTTTCTTTTTTCTCTGCTGACTGAAGTCAAAATGTTAGTTTATTTTCCTATATTAGAAATACATTGTTTCTTGATGGTTTAATTTTGAGCTCAATTTTTCAGAATTTGCTTAGGTCAAATTAGAACTTGTTAGCCATTAGATAGACAGCAAGTAATTGCTTGATTGAAAGATAATTTGTATATTTAAGGATTTAAGATTGACTTTTGAATAATTCAAATCACATGGTAAGTGAGGAACAGCTCATTAAGAGGCAGAGACTTGCTGAGGAATCCTTAAATTTTTAAGGAGCATTCAGATGTTTTACATTTTAGTAAAATTAGTTTTAATTTTGCTAATGACAGCAGATGTGTGGCAAACAGCCAGGGGTTGAGCTTTAAACAAGTGTCTAGAGATATTCATGGATAGACTGTCTACTTATTTATTGAAATCATAAAGATTCTACTCCAGTGATACAGTATAAGTTTTTAAAATGTTGGTTTGCCAAATAAGTATTCATACCTGTGTTTGAAGCATTTACTTGCATTTCTTATTTATGATTCTTAGCACTATATTATTAGTTGCATCTAGACAGTTTGTAGTGAGAAAAGTATCCAGAAATATCCATCTTAGAGCAAATTGTTTCATGTCATGTGGTTGAATTACTTTGATCATTGTGGAAAAGAGGGTTGTCTCTGAAACTTTTGACATAGATTTTAGTTGTTTAGATACTAGGTGAGTGTTGAAAAGTTTTCCTTCACTTAGTCTGCCCTACTTTCTCTTCCCCACAACAAAATTTTAAGAAATTAATATGTAGGTTTTATAAAGATGCTTTAGAATTTGCAAATAAATAAAAATAAAATCATATTCAGTGTCAAATGTTCAGTGTCAGATGTTATAAGCTGTAGTTATTAATTAGTGTGTTTTAAATTTTTATTTTTTAAGTAATCTCTGTACCCAGTGTAGGGCTCAAACTCACAATCTTGATACCAAGAGTTTCATGCTGTACCAAGTGAGATAGCCAGGCACCCTTAAATAGGAGTGGGGTTTTTTTGTTTTGTTTTGTTGTTTATAAAGATTTTATTTATTTATTTGACACAGAGAGATCACAAGTAGGCAGAGGCAGGCAGAGAGAGAGGAGGAAGCAGGCTCCCTGCTGAGCAGAGAGCCCTATGCAGCCTGGATCCCAGGATCCAGATCATGACCTGAGCCAAAGGCAGAGGCTTTAACCCACTGAGCCACCCAGGCACCCTAAATAGGAGTGTTTTAAAGCTTATCTTTAATTTACCAATATACTGTCATAACTTACTTAGGATTTGATGGATAGTTAAACTCTTTGGAATTTTGTGTACATGTTTTAGTTATCAAAACATAATATACCATGGTAAGTCATTTCTCCAGTGGCTTTCACTAAAAAAAACACTAAGAATATACTAAAAATTAGATATAAGATTTTTGCTTTAATTTTTTTATTTTTGAAGATTTTATTTATTTTTTAGAGAGAGATCAGATTGGTTCTTGAGCTAGAGCATGAGAAGGAGAGTGAAAGGATATATCCTATTCAGGATAAGATTGTAATTCCAAAATTTAAAAGTACATAAAGAATCATTCCAATGTATAAATTTCAAATCAACTCACTATACACCTTAAACGTACAAAATCTTATATGTTAGTTATATTAATAAAAAATAAGAATATATGGGGGCGCCTGGATGGCTCAGTTGTTAAGCGTTGGTCATGATCCCGGAGTCCTGGGATCGAGCCCCACATCGTGCTCCCTGCTCAACAGGAAGCCTGCTTCTTCCTCTATCACTCCCCCTGCTTGTGTTCCCTTTCTAGCTGTGTTTCTCCCTGTCAAATAAATAAAGTCTTAAAAAAAAAAAGAAGTTTAATATCCTCAAAAAAATAAGTGAAGTACTCACATTTTGAAATACAAACTGGCAGAGTAAAATCAGAACAAATAAATCTGGAAGAGAGCCAACTAGAAACTTAGAAATGAAAGTGTAGTCACTAAAATAAAAATTTAATAGTTGAGGGGCACCTGGGTGGCTCAGTATGTTAAATGTCTAAGTTTTGGCTCAGGTGATGATCTTAGGGTCCTGGGATTGAGCCCTGTGGTGGGATCAGCATGGGGTCTGCTTGAGGTTCTACCTCTCTCTTCCTCTACCCCTCCCACTCATTCTCACTCTCTAAAAATAAATAAATAAATCTTTAAAAAAAGTTTAATAGAGTAAATAGTCATCATCGAGTAGAGGATTAGTAAATTGACCCTCCGTGTGCACAGGAAAGCCAAAAGATTTTCAGAAAGAATGAAAAGGCACTCAAGAGGCTGAAGCTCTAGCCTACATTTAATAGGATATTTCAGAGAGAATAGAGAAATGGTGAAGTTTATAAAAAGATGATAAGAGTTTTTTCAGGTTTTGGCAAAAACAAGAATCTTTAGATCAAAATACACTTTGAATACTAAGCAGGATAAGTAAAAAGAAATTCATAGATTTCAAATGAAAACAAAAAAAATACCCCAACTTAAAAGCTTCCAAAGAGAAAGTGAAAATGCTACCCAGTTGTTGCTCCTTGAGGCAGACTTTTTGTCTGCTGCAATATGCAGAAAACAGGGTGGAGTGATTTGGGGTAACATCCATGAAAGGGTAAAGGAAAAATGAATGTTACTGTAGAATTTTACACTGGTCTAAATAGCCAGTCTAGAGTTGAAGGCAAGATAAAAATATTTCACATCTAGAAAGATGAATGTCATTTACCACTAACCCATCTACATTAAAGAAAAGAAACTTTGTTTCTTTTTTGTATGTATTTGTATAAGATGCAGAATAAACCCAGAGGGGAAAAAAGCACTGGAGGGGCACCTTGGTGGCTCAGTCAGTTAAGTGTCTGCCTTAGGCTCCGGTCAAGATCCCAGGGTCCTGGGACTGATCCCCGTGTTAGGCTCCCTGCTTAAAGGAGAGCTTGCTTCTCTCTCTCCCTCAGCTGCCCCACCTGTTTGTGCAGTAAATCAATCAATCAAACAATCTTTAAAAAAAAAAGACAAGGGACGCCTGGGTGGCTCAGTTGGTTAAGCCACTGCTTTCGGCTCAGGTCATGATCCCGGAGACCCGGGATCGAGTCCCACA